>JANIHY010000007.1:23011763-23024707 GCA_027479065.1 Erythroxylum brevipes | reverse complement strand
TAGAAAACGAAACCAAGACTCAAAAATACAGCAAGCAATTCAACCACGAGGGGTCAACCAAACGGGGCGGTTTCTTCTCCTAGCCCTCTAATCCGTGGTGGGGGGTCGATTAGAAATGAATCGGCTGAGGCCCCCGCGAAGTACCCTGGACGAGCCGAGCGAAGTCGTATCGGCCGAGCTCTTTTATGAGACCGACCACCTCCTACTCCTCCCTACTAAGGGATACGCTCGACGCGTCATTCCACCGCTCGGCCAAATGATACCTCCACGGCTGAGACTCGCAGGAGGATCCTGGAGACTTCACAAAAAAGTACTTCGTCCGCCAGGAAATAATTTTCGAGGGCGTCCCATCCGGCGAAATCTGGCATCCCTGTACTGTAGGTGAGGGACCCCGGCCCCAGAGCTTGAGCTCTGATTTATTCTCAATAAGTGGCGGAGGATGTCAACCGAAGGGGGCAGCCGAACTGATGGCAAAGCAAAGCCAAACCGTTGATAAACCTCCAGCCGTTCGGAGGGATTTGACTTGGCATCAGCTGGTAGGAAGCGGACACCTCGTCAATAATTGGGGCGTACGGAAGCCTAATGCCACCGACCGAGAAAAAACTCTCAGAAACAGCAAAATACCCACTCAAGTTGCTGTGGATTCGTTCATGACCGATGGCCGGCCTAGGCCCCCAGGACATAGGAATATTATACCTGATAACCAGCCGTTTCAACTCTGCCACGGTCATCGTCGATTCATTTCTAGGCGGTGCCTCCACAACCAACCCATCCTTCCGTTCTCTCGTCGACACTTCTTCAATGCCCCCTACCATACTTCTAGAACTAGCCGTTGACGTGCTTACTAAGAAGAAAACCTTTGAAAAAAGTTTTAGAGGGGGAGACGAGGAAAAAGGACGTACCTATTTAGTGATTTGAAATTAGAAAATCAGATGATGACTGAAAGAATTTTCCGGGAACTGAGAGAAAGAAAAAGCAGAGTGAAAGCAGGAGAATGAAACAAACGTGAAGAAAACCCACAGTCTGTTGATCCTGAGTACTTATAAAAGACCAATCGAACGACCGATCCAACCCATGCTCGACGCGTGGAGAAAATCCAAGGCGAGCTCGGGCACGTGGCAGAATCTGAGCCGAGGAGAATTAGGGTTATTCGAAATCCGGAGCGGCGCAACAGTTGAAAGGACGTACATGACAGCTGTACAACGGTTACAAAGGCGATATGTTTCAGATTCTGAAAAGCTTTCAGAGGGCACACGCTGTTAATAATGATTAAATAAAGTACCTTCACGCGCTCAACATAGATGTTAGTCCGAACTCCCTTCAGACGAGCTATCACGCAATAATAGATACCGATCGATCGAGACACCCGACCGATCGATCCCAATGTGAACGATCATGTGCTATCTTTTAATGCCTGGCCAATCGAGCTTATTACGAGCTGTCTTACGGACGAACTATAAGATCACAGACGAGCTATAAGATCACGGACGAGCTGCAAGATCGCAGATGAGCTATAAGACCCTTACATACTCCTTCGACCCTTCTCTTTGCTCAGACTCGAGGAGTAGGGGGCTTATGGTCGGGTCGGCTACGCTAGGCCCAGGCCCGGTCCACGATCCATGGCCCATTCACAGATGAGAGACTCCCATGCATACGTAAAGACGTAAACCTAGCATCTGCTTCATATATAAGGTATAATTTTGCCATAACAGAGGTACATGATCATTAACCCTAATGTTCTCCATTCACAACGATCCTACCTACACCAAAAAGACTGACTTGAGTGTCGGAGGGGCTTATCGGGAAACAATCCCCGATGTGCCTTCCTTGTTTTGCAGGAACCTTCAAGTCGGAGCTTTCGTAAGAATCAGCCAACTCTATGGATCCAAACGACAATATGCAGCTCCGCCAGAACCTGGCTGAACCAAGGTTATTCATCCTAACATAGTCCTAATACTTCACATTTTTAGTCAATTTATGATAGTTCTTCAAACTACTCACTATTTTGCATTTCTTCATATTTTGCACTATGTTAAAGTTACCCTATTTTAAGGTATCTAACTTGCATCATCTTCTTTAGAGCTCTATGCATACTCTAATGCCAATTAGGATGGGGACCCTATTACTTGACTTTTTACTGTTAGATTTCATTTCTTTTTAGGTAATTTTCTTATCTTGTGGAGACATAAGAAACAAACAAATTTGACATGTTCCAACATTAAAGTTGAATATTAGGCCCTTATTGACACTACTTCTGTATTCATGTGGTTTTGTTGGCTACTCCAATATATGAGAATTGACAATATATCACCTAGTACCATCTATTATAAAAACCAAAATGTGGTACTATTATAAAAACCAAAATGCCATTTAAATTGTTTACAATGATGTATTTCCTGAGTGCATAAAAATACTAAAAATGATTGTCACTCAATTCGCAATCATGTCTAGCAAAGAACCATCTCTTTGTCTTTGTATTATTTTGCGATCAGACAGTTGACATCTTCACCAAAGCTCAACTATCAACTTAGGTGTTAGTCAACAATAGATATTAGTAAATGATAATATCAAATATTACAAAAAATATTAACTATAAAATCCTAATGTTGATATGTCTTAATCTTCTAACTTATCTTTAATCTTTATTTTGATCTTGTAATCCTTTGTAACTCTATTTATAGAGTCCTCTTATATATTTTGGAATATAGATTAATAAGCTACAAATCCTCATTATTCTCACAAACTCTCTTAATATTAATTTGTTATTATGTTACTTTATATTAATTTGAATGAAAGAAGGAACAATTCAATTATTAACTTGTTATTGCATTATTTTTGTGTGTTATCAAATTAGGAATAATTTCCTAGAAACAAAATCAAACTCCAAACCAAATCAAAATGTTACAAATAAATATTAATTATTAGTTATAATAGTTATGAATATTTAACAAATATTAATTGGTATTATCTTCTACAAATCAATCTATACTAGCTAATTCGATTTATAGTATTCTATTGTGGCGATTTTCTTTTTGTTTAGATTAATATTGAAATTCCACTCCTAAATAATATCTTTGCAACATGTCGTAATGCTAGTCAAAGTAAACTAACTAAACTATTATAGTAGTAGTGAGTCTAGGTTGATCTCACAAAGAGCATGTGCAAAGTTTATGAAATGAAAGTAACTGGTGTTTATGTTTAACAGGGGATTTTGGATTTTTTAAACAAGAAAATAAAATGAAACTAGACTAATAAAAAAATTAAAGAAAACATGCAAAAATGATAAAAGTGAGAAATTCAGTAAGGACCCAGTTCTTTGTTTTAATCTAGACCTACACTTAATTAAACATATTTCATTGATTTGTTGTTCTCAAATCTCTCTTAGCAACTATTAATCGTGGGTTAATAATTAACCTGAGTTTTTGCTTAGGTTTTGTTTAATCAAGGTACAATCATTAATTAAACATAACTACCGAATAACCTAGGATACAATCTTTAGATTTAATTAGACAGTAGCATTACGAATTAGAAAAACCGATTCATCAAGGAAATACATACGATGTGTCATTTAACCTAGATCATGTTATCCCTAATGATTACGAATTATTAGTTGCTACGCATGAATTTCAACATAACAATTACAAATTATATCAGAATTCTAGCAATGGGTTTGCAATTAAACGATTCAATAAACGCATTAAAATCATCATCTCACAATACTCAAAGAGTTCATACGTAAATAACCGAATAATAATGAAAATACAATTATCCATGCATAAAACCCAAATCAATATACCTAGGATAACACAATCAATTCAATAGGAAAGAAAGAAACAACAAAAATATGAAAGAGATGTTTATCTCGGGTCGTCGGCATCGATGTCACCTCCAAACCAGCGTCAGAACGTCTAGCCCTTTATAAATCTTCCCCAAAAAAATGTTTCATCCCCCCTAAAAATACCCTATTTGAAGACCCCTAGTTGCTCTCCTTTTGTTTCCGCCGCAAGCTTCTCTTTGTTATATTTCCCTTGCTATTCACTGATGTGATAAATAAACTCTTGGTCAATCTCCACCATTCATGTCTCTCTTGTATCTGCATAGCTTTCCCTATTTCACTATTCACGTGACAAATTAATACGTTGGGTCACGCATACTATTCACGCCTCTTTTAACCCTCCGTTACTTCTATACGTGTTGTTTTTCTTGGTCAACTTGTCTGTGTGTTGTCGTTTTGCTCCTTGTTTCCCACTCTGCTAGCGCGTTTTGGTCTCTCCCCACCTGTTGCATACGTTGACGTTTCTTGTTCATCATGCGTTGCGTTTTGGTGTGCATCTATTACTGGTGTGTTTTCTCGTATGTTGTCGTTTTTTTCATGCTTCCCACCTGCTACGCATTACCGCTTTGGTGGTCCTTGACTGTGCATTTTGTTGTTGGCTTCCTCCTTATGTTGCTGCATGGATTGTCGTTTTAATGCATGTGGTGCTTGATTGTAGACTGCTAGAGTTTTAATCATCTCCACAAAATCAACACAATTAAATTAGTCCATTAAGTTAAAAAAATAGTTCAACTTAAGGCTAATTTTACAGTAAAATTTAGAATAAATAATTTTGAGTTTTAACTAATAAAATATAAGTAATTTTGCTCAAATGTGTAATAAAAATAATTATATGGACTAAGTTTAGGAGGATAAAAGATGTAATAATTTACACTTATCATGTCTCTAAAATAAACAGTAAAATTTTATATATCATCACCTATGTTGTTGAAAACTAGAAACATTTCCACATTATATTATAACTAAATGCTGATTTTTGTATATATTATTTGTTGCTGTAAGAATAGATACTTGAATTTAAAAAAAAAAAATACGAGTGACCCAAAATAGGGTTTAAAACTTTTGAGTTGTTAAGCTGGAATGATTAACGAGGCAATTTGATTATTACAAACAAAAGGATCAATACAATCGGTTTTGAATTCGGTGAAAAGGCAAGATGTGAGGATGGGATGAGACAAGTTACGTGAACAGAAAGGCATGTGTTTCAATAAACACAGTTTGTACAAACTAAGGTAATTTGGGCTCACTACGTACGTTTCACATAAAACGACCTCAATTTCCTGCCAAAAACGCCGCCACTGCCCAACCGAAATCTCCGTTGACAAGAACACCTGCCAAACTGCTTCCCGACAACCACTCTCCGGTGGCCACATTGCCGGTACCCTTAAAACGGCCACCGTCCCTTGCAGCGCCCGCAATTTTCTTTATTTTCTACAAATGAAAAGTTTCAAAAATCGACATGGCAAATACCAAGTGGAGAAAGCTATTTCAGTTCTTGTGGACTTCTCACCACCACTTTATATTCCCTATATATATATATATATATATATGTACTATTGCTACTACTATCACCAATGCACCGCCTTAATTTTCCAGGAAATTTCAATCTTTGAGGCAAAGTTCATCTTGCAAACACTTGCCATGTTTCCTGTTTTAGATGTGATCTTAGAAACTGTGTCTTAAGAAAACATCACCAACATGAGTCCCACTCCCTCACATTTTCATCACAACCATGCAAAGGCCAAAAATAGCAACAATAACAATGGCTTTTGCCCACCAACGTTGAGAGTAAACAAGGACTCCTACATGATCAACAAGAAATCACCATCTTCCTCCTCGTCCCTCGGTGTAAACCGCTCCAGCAAGACGCTGCAACGCCACCCTGTCATCATATACACACACTCTCCCAAAATCATCCACACACACCCTAAAGATTTCATGGCCTTGGTTCAAAAGCTGACGGGACTTTCTCGCTCCGACGGCGACCAATCCACGATGACGCAAGTGAAACTGGAGAAGGGTATTGCCGAGGGAAGCAATAAGAACGGGAAGATTGTTGGAAATGATGATAATGAGTCGTCATCGGTGATCACGGACGAGAACTGCGGGAGCGTAGGTGACAGACAAGTGAATTCTTGTTTTGTTCCTCCAATTTTTGAGCCTCCTAATCCCTATATGCCTCATATTCCGGTTTTTACACCAACTTCAGCCCATTTTTTGTGCCCGAATCCTTCATTTTACAGTTACACCGATCCTTTGTTTCTCAGTTCTCCAAATATCAGAGCGCCCATTTCATCATCTTCTACCATGGAGGGGATGGATGAGTTTCGCGAATACTAAAGATCTGAATTGGTGATTCTTTTTGGGGTTTTAACTGTTTTCATTGGGTAGAATTTTTTGTTTTCTGGGTTCATTTTTAATGCAATAGGTGTTGTCATAGCCATTCTTTTATTTGTCTTTTGAGAATAAATACTCTACAATAATGTTCCATGTATTCTTGTATTAATTAGAGTCTTAGACAGGAAAAAGGAGTAAAAAGAAAACAAAGAAGAGTGTCTTCATTTTCTTGTCATCTACTTTGTTGATCAAGATACATTCATGAGATCATCGGATAAATATGTCATGAAAGATGAAGATTCCAACTTATATTCGTGCTCTCCTATTGGTTCCATGTTGATTGCTAGTTGTTGATGATCAATTGTCATTTGGGATTGCTTATGATTGTTGAAAGAAAAGCATACAATCATGAAAAGTATCTGAAACCTGGGAAGATAAGAGCTGGAAACCATGTTCATCCAACAAGCTTAGTTCCTAGACATCCCCTCACAATTAAAGCTCTTCGTCCAGAAAATTGAAGAAGGTAGTGTCTGTAACGGGAAATTTGGCAAAGGGGGATGCAGCACACACCACTAATAGGTAAGGGGGTTGGGAAGACAAGGGAGGCTCATTTTCTGATTTATAGCTGCTGTTCATGATCCAGTTGTGATTAGTGAATCACTTGCCAACTTCCAACCAAATGAACAGACTTAATTGAAAAATTCTTGAACATCCATCAACATCTTTCATTATGCGGTTATTTTAGTCTTGAGGGCTGCGAGAAAGCCTACTAAGTGCTTTTATCTTGTTTCAAAGGTGCATGTACGAAACTCACACTCCTATGCTATGAATTTCATTATGCTGCAACTGGTTTCATTCTTCCAAGAGCTAAATAAAAGCTACCACTTTCCAGGCAAGTTCGTCTCTACCATCCTTATGTAGGCAAATGGATGTTTTATTTTTTACCGATAGCTCCTTTCTACAGGTGATGTGATGTCATGTCATGTGTTTGATGAGCTTTACAGTTAAGATGATTGTTTGAGAACATTACAGGACATGTACAATTTTAGAGGCAATGGAACTAACGGGGTCATTTCTTCTTTTTATCGTCCTTTTCTCTTTCAAGAAGTACAGGAGCCGCTGGAATGCTAAACCACCACTCTCTTAATCTCCTTTCCCATCTCTCTGAGTTCCCTCTCCTTAGAGGCGAATACCTCGTAAATATCTCCAATAAAGTGAACAGTACCATGTATTTGATAGGTATGAAAGCCAGGACTAAAGCCACCGCTACAAGGGTCACTGCAAATTTCTCAGTTGCCTGGTCATTTCGGAAACAAAAGCCACATTGGAAACACAGTTCTTGGCTATATTAAATAATACTTAAACAAGGACAAGTGCATGGGATGGTTATGAAGAAATAATATATGTTGATCTAAAGAAGCAGATCGTACAAGTATGCAAGGACAAGAAGCGGACCTGAGGGAAAATGGAAAGCAATAATGCACGTAATTTGAGCAGGAAAATATTTCCATCCTGTATGAGCTGTTCAACTTGGGATATTGCATTCTGAACAGCCAAAAGTTGCTCCATTGTGTTCATTGGTGGAGGTGCTACCACCTTGAGTGCATCAATAGGCCTTCCTTTGTTAGACCATTGAGTTAGCACCATAAAGACTGCCAAAAATACGAGTAGAATTCCAAAAGCATAGCCCAGCCATCCCCTAAAAACGCACAGTGTACAAGTACTCAGAAATGAAATCGACCAGTTTAATTGAAAAAATAATAGCAAGCACTTTGCAAAGAGCTTTAAGCTCTTATTTCGACCATCAGAATATAATTTCAATCTTCTCCTTGCCTTAACCTAATAACTTCGAATTCTCTGCACTAGTTTTTATGATAGGAAGTATGTTTTACCTCCAAATGACATAACTAAAAACCAAACAGAACAACAAAGACTTGGTAGGATCATCCCAATATAGCAATGAACGAAGCAACTTCCCAACTTCCAAAACTGGGAAAAGCAATTCCTGCAAAAGCAGCAGCCAATAAAAAGACAATGCCTGTTATATACACAGCTGAAATACGTGCGAACTTAAATTGCAACAGTTAAATAGTCAAAATGTTAAGTTTGAGGTAAGTCGCTTTCCAATTACATTGTACCAGCATTTGTCTACATCATAGGAAACAACAATTGCTACTGAAAATTCTCATAAAAATTACATTGTACCAGCATTTGTCTACATCATAGGAAACAGCAATTGCTACTGAAAATTCTCATAAAAACCACATACATTCTTATTTCTTAAGCAAATCAACCCCCCTAAAATAAAACAACAAAAAAAGTACAACCATTAAGCTAAGTTTTGTTTAGTTGATAAAATTAAGCAAAAATAATTGTTAAAAGAAATTTGTAAAGGGATCAACTTTCTTTGTTTAGATAAAGGTAAAATGAATTCAAACTACTTCCCAGGAAACTTTCCCTACTGGTCCACATTATCTTTATATTGCAATACAGAGAGAAAGTCATGGAATTTTTGATTGCCCTCATATCCCTTAAATTAACTGTTAACTCACATATATAATAGTTCTTTACTCCATTTTATCTTTCCGCTGACTGTGCACCACATGCGACATGAAAAACAAAAAGGGAATGAAAATCCCTAGCAAACTCTCCTCTTCACCATCATTCCTTCATCAATCTCTTTGTAAATTAATTCAAACAAAATATGTTCATTAGCAGCTTTACCTTCATTACAGCTACATTGGTGTCAATGCCATCTACTTTAACTCCATCCACTGTCTCTTGTGCAAGAACCACCTTCTTGTAGTTGCTTTTAGATTCTTTAACTGCTCTTTCCAACACGCTAATCTCTCCAACAGCTATCTCACCCACAGCAAGGCCAGTCTCATATGGTGCATTTGAACTTGTTCCAAACACAAACCCTAAATTTGAAACCATGGCCAAGGCTGAGATTGAGTACATTCCATCCCCAGCGGTATGATTGCTGGTCCGGTCTAATTCTCTCGTGGAAGACATGTTTGCAAGTGTTTCTAGGATCAAATCTCCACCAGGAAGTTGATCACACAGATTAAACATGAGAAGAGTTTCATAGTTAACATAATTCAAAGAGCTTATGTCTTGAATTGCTTGTAGTCGCAAAATGCCAAGTACAGCCTTTGAAAGTGCTTCATCCCTAGCAACTCCAGTGATCTGATATTTGTTTATGAACCTGTGGACAAATAAAACTTCCCGGATAATTGCTAACCAGTAATCACGACGCGTATGCCCTTTAAGCTCAGGGAACTCCATGATGACAGGCTCTGATCTACGAAATAAACATAAATGGTTAACAACTAATAGAGTGATAAGAAGAAAAGTTTTCAGTTTTCCAGAATGAGACAGAAGAGAGATTAAAATCCCAAGTATATTCACAAATGTATTATTCATCACATTTATTTAGACTGAATCGTGCCTTACAAGGAAATAGATTTATAATACACTGCCTTGTCAAAAAGTCGAGTACCCCATGGCCCAGTCAGTTCAGGTTTCACAACCTGTTTTAGGTCAGTCGACAAGTCATACATTTTTGGCTTGTCATAGGATACAACACGTAGAGCTTCAAAGTATAGTGCATGATCTGTGAGAATCAGACGACCTGCAGGTATATAGTATGTTAAAGCATGATAATATGTTGAAAGAAATTGAAAGTAGTAAGAAACATATTGTGTTCCAAAAGCTCCTTCAAAAATCTACATTATTTGGATTAAAATGTTTATAGTGAAAATGAGATTTATAAAAGAAGACGCAACCGAATAACTGTTCAATTAAATTCACCTGGCCAAGTAGATATTCCTACATGTTCAAGAACTGGCTGAGTGGTGACTGTTCCATCCACTTCTAGAATTTTTTCTTTTCTAGAAGACCGAATTGCAGAAAGAAGTGACGATTCTGATTGGGATTTCATCCTTTTTATTGCTCTGCAAAGAAGCCAGATTCAAGAAAAAAATAATTTCTCTAAAAGGGTGTCTCTAAATACATACATTGCAATGCAAATAAATATTCATGGTGGCAGCAAGAGATAATCAGCATTCATAAAACAGAAGAACAAGAAAGGCAAATTTGGGTCCTAATGTCACACTTAGATTCACAATACAACTCCAAGAAAAGTTAGTCTCAAGATTCTATAGTTTTCTCAAATTAGCTTTTCTGATATCCCTCTGACCAAAAATCTATATTTCCAAAAATATGAAATGCCAAAAAAATAAGCGCCTTCTCGCACGGAAAAACTACCATGTTACAAAAACTCCATCCACCTAATGACAGCCAGATAGCATCTATTTGATTAATGCATGACTTCCTTCAATTACGAATTTTCTCGTTAGTTATGGCCTCATTCATATACTTTCCCAAAAGATTCGTAAGAGAAGGGATGGAATTCATAAATTCCAAGCCTATTTTGCCACAGTGAGTCTAAACAGATTTTCTGTCATATTTTGCACAAGGTGGCTAACATGTAAAACAGGACTGTTGTACATACAATTGCAGACGCAGAAGACAGAGTTATGAATGGAAGTCTACCTGACGAGAAACAACTCTCTCCATATACACCTTGCAATTGGATATAGAAATAAAGCCAAAATCATAGACACAACAATTTAACTGAACTAATTTATCTTCATCATTTATCTTGAGTTTGTACTCTTCTGCAAAGCTCTCAATCACATTTAAAGGAGTCACCTAAATAGAAAACTACCTTAGGACACTTTAAGCTTACTTGATGAACTAATCAGTATCAGTTCTTCTGAAATGCGTCTGTTGCCAATTCAGTGTTCAGATAACAAGGAACAACAACCTACTAAGAATCTTGATGAAAGATGAAAGATGCAATTGAAAGTAAGGTGAAGAGAAAAGAAGTCTAACATATAGAAAAATAATCACCTTTCTAATCCACCTAGGTACTTGTCATAAATGTAGAACTCAAGCCTGCCACCAGATGACTTACTAAGCACCTCAAAAAGATTTTCACTGATAACCACATTAGCGATAATCGGAACCGCTAGAGCTATTCGAGAGAATGCTTCAAGCCCAATAGTCAATTCATCATCTCCCTATAAAGATAAGGAAAGGTAGAAAGTCACCTTCACATGATGGAGAGACGTAAACCAGTAACAGAGACATGTTTATTCAACAGACTCCACTTAAGGATGGAAAAAATGATTGTTTACTCTAAACCTCTCAGTGCACCCCCAACATCCACCCCATCCCTCTCTGTACATATTTACATGCACATGAAAACACAAGCACATAGTTTTAACTATGAAGAATTCAATGACCTATGCATATACAGCTATTTCGTAGTAGTTTCAAACCTGAATTTTCCGGAGGTCAAATAGCATAACCGTTAGGGCAGATACTTCACTAGTCATAGCATTATTTTCAAACAATGTGCATATTTACACTTAATCTCCCTATTTTGTGTATAATCACATGAAGCTTTTGCATCCCATTAGTGACGTAATAATGAACAAAATTAAACTTACCAAAATAAAAAATAAATTACTTACATCAAGTAAAGGTTGGCTGGCAGCGTCTGGATTCTCCCAAGCTAGCATCATATCAAATGTCAAGCGGCGAAACTTCTTGTCAGCAAGATGCCCAATTTGTTGAACACAGAGAGCAAGCGCTTTGAAGCAGCAATATTCTAGAAAGTTCCTTGCATACTTTGATCGATGCTTAATGAAATCAGAAGCCTCTTCATTGAAGCTCATTTGAAGATCAGATGCAGGAATGTCAAGAATTCTGCACATTTTGTTACCGCTCATAACGAGAAATCATGGGAAGAAAGAGAGAACTCGTGGTTTTTTGATGATGTTACAGAATACCAAAACAAAAGGAAAATTAAAATGCAGAGCTCCCAGATGAATACATGAATTAATTAGCTGTACCAAAATGTTGTCACAAAGTTCCAGATCATATATAAATAAAGATCTAGCCACGTCACTCAGAAGTAGAAGAAAGGAACATAAAACAGTAGTAGAACTTACTTTGAGCATCTTCGAACAATCATATTAGCAATCGGAGAAAGCTCTGATATCCAATTCTTGGTAGCAGATGGAGACCTTCCCATCTCCTCAAATTCTTCATTTAAGGAACTTCTCTTTCCGAGTAGCCACTTGAATGATCCTTCTCTTACCAGATTCTCGAGCATATTTCTAGTCTTGCTAGCCGTAGCCATCTCTATTACCAACTGACCAGCTCATCAAAGGCCTCTTATTTTAAAATTGATACCATTACATCCAAGTTGAAAAGTTCCTTTTGACACGGTAAAAATCTAGGTGAAACTACTTAAGCATTTCAGTATTCAAGAATGCAATTGCTTGATCAAATTTTTTCAAAACCAATTACACAATAGAAACATCCTCCAAATGCCTTTTTATTCAAGCGCTCTATCCAAATTCACTATTTATAAAGCTCTCCCTCTCAGAACCATGACCAACAATGAAGCCCAACATTTTCAAAAAGCAATAAAACAACTCCAGAAACTTAAGAAATGATAACACTAATCATGAACTCTAAATGGGGAATTGAAACCCAAACAAAGCTCAGATTTTTATACACTCAAAACAATTCCAGTACGTCCCAAAATCAAATACACAAAGAAAGAAAACAACATTATGTAAGTTTACCTTAAAGTAAACAAAAAAAGTAAGGGAAACCTCATATATATGCGGAAAAATTAAAAACCTCACCTCAGATTAAGCCCATAGGATCACTCTCCAGGAACCCATTTCAC
>JANIHY010000007.1:22872302-22887793 GCA_027479065.1 Erythroxylum brevipes | reverse complement strand
AGTTTAATTGAAAAATATATTTTTTTAAATAATTGATTAATTTTATTTACAAAAATTGATTAATTTAATTTAATTAATTAATTAGTTGATTTTTAAAAATAAAAGTTATTAAAGTAAATTAAACTAAAAAAAGATCCGATTGAGTTCTTTAATTACTAGGTTAATTTAAAATAATAACTTTATTTTAAACTTAATTACAAAAATTGAAATAATAATTGTAAACAATTACTAAGCTATATAATTTGAGGAACAAGACAGTCTGGTAATGGGCCGAGCTAAGACTGGTTGAATCCAGCAAGTTAGCATAATAAATTTCAACCCACTCCACTAGGGTTTCCACTCCAACTTTTTAAGGCGCAACAGAAAGCGTTTCATCTTCTCTGCTCCCCTCTTCCTTGAACGCGCCTCCTCCCCTCCTTCAGGTAACGTATTATTGTCGTTAGGAGATAGAAAGATTGGCTGTTTTACTCGTTTTCTTTAGTGGACATTGCAACTGGAAGAAGGATTTGCCTTGTCGTTGATTTACCTGAATTTGCTTGGTTTTTTATGTGTTCGGTACAGTTTCAGTGGAATTTGAAGAAAAGGAATCTTCTTTTTGATGTTGTTTCTTTATGTTTATGTTGCTCATAGTTACTAGTTAACTTTTTTTTTCCCCCTTAAATAGCAGCTTTGTAAGGATGTTCACTACGAAGCAGAAAATCCACAAAGATAATGATGTTGAGCCCACTGAATTTGAGGAGTCAGTGGCTCAGGTAAGTCCTATGATGCAATTGTGTGTTGTTTACAGCTGGAAGTACACTGTACTTCAAATGGATGGTACCAACTTCCTCTTCTCCCTCTTTTATCTTTTTTTTTTTTGGGTTTTTAGGCTCTGTTTGATTTGGAAAATACCAATCAAGAGCTTAAGAGTGATCTGAAAGATCTCTACATCAACTCAGCAACGTAAGGAAGGCAACTTGTTATGCATTGAGTGGTCTTTATGAAATACTTGGATTCCTGTACCTTATTGTCTATCACTTTTGCAGTCAAATTGATGTCTCTGGGAACCGCAAGGCTGTTGTTATTCATGTTCCTTACAGATTGAGGAAAGCTTACAGAAAGATTCATGTTAGGCTTGTTAGGGAACTCGAGAAGAAGTTCAGTGGCAAGGTAATTCAAGACTTCTATTGAATTTTTACATTTATTCAAGATCATTTGTGATTCAGGAATATGAATATTTGAGGAACATTTTACTCAATCACAAACACGTCGTTTTCTTTTCATAGACAACCACTTCTGTTTTTAACTGTTTTAATTTGTAACTGTCTGTTAGGATGTTATATTGCTTGCCACCAGGAGGATTTTGAGGCCCCCAAAGAAAGGTTCTGCTGTTCAGCGTCCTCGAAGCCGTACCCTCACTTCAGTGCATGAGGCAATGCTGGAGGATGTTGTTTTACCTGCTGAGATTGTGGGAAAGCGCATCAGATATCGAATTGATGGATCCAAGATCATGAAGGTAATTTGTGCTTGTTCACCTCTATGGAAAATAGGATGGCTTTCACCAATGTGATCTGTGGTGTGTTTGTCAATGATTCTCGACTGTTTAAGGGCTTCATAATAAAGAGTTAGCATGGAAATTAATTATAGACTATAATTGTTGTAAGATACTTGGTATTGTAGTGGTTCTAGATTCAAACTAATTGCATCTTTCCTCCATACTTCTGCAGGTATTTTTGGATCCAAAGGAACGGAACAATACTGAATACAAGTTGGAAACCTTTTCTGCAGTTTATAGGAAGCTTGCAGGCAAAGATGTTGTGTTTGAATATCCAGTCACGGAGGCTTAGGAGAATGGTGTTGTTTCACCATTTACGATCTTTTGCAAAGTACTTTAGTTGCCTATTTAATTTGTGAGTTTTTTTAGCAAGCAGAAACCTGACGGACTGTATTGATGATTATCTGATTTTCCTTTATTTGGTATTTTATGGTCTATGCCGAATTTTGATGTTCTATCATTTTGAATTTTTATACTATGGTCTAAAGCCTACTCATTTGTCCTATTATAATCCTTTCATTCTGAGACTCAATTTATGTGATGTATGTGCACAAAGACTTCAATCTGTTCGTGTTTTTCTCGAGTTAATCGACATCTTTCATTTGGCTGGATAGATTTTTGTAGCATCAATGCATCATCGATTAGTGTGCACTGTTCTGTTTAGTGTTAACATTAGCCAAGCTTTGGCATGTTATTCAATGAAAATGCAAACTGTTTTAGGTTAGCTAAAGCATTGCGCAAGCTGTGATATATATTTCAAGTTCCTGTTGCGATTAATGTAGTTTTAATCGTCGATACTGACATGGGTTCTTTGACCCTTAATGCATTCATATAGTTGGGGAGAATAAAGAGCTCATCGAATGCCT
Source organism: Erythroxylum brevipes (assembly GCA_027479065.1). Taxonomy (NCBI): domain Eukaryota; kingdom Viridiplantae; phylum Streptophyta; class Magnoliopsida; order Malpighiales; family Erythroxylaceae; genus Erythroxylum; species Erythroxylum brevipes. The sequence continues at coordinate 22,885,393 of JANIHY010000007.1, read as the reverse complement.
TGGTAGAAATTTTAAGCCAAAATAGGGCTGTAAGAAAAAAATTCAGCCTTGTCATCTCCCAAGAGTTGTTCATGAACAATGAATGAAATTGGCAACCCTAAAAACCAAGCCTGTGGAGTGTTTCTGTTGGTAAAAGTAGGAATAACTGGAGAAACTAATGCAGAAACAAATTGCCTCCGCTTTCCAAGCTTCCATTTTCCAGATTCATCACCTGGCTGGCTCCAGGGTTGTGCAAGCATATCCCTGTTACCAAAAACTTCAAAATCTAATTACTTATGTTCAAATATGAGTGGAGAAATTAGGCTAGCAATGTAAGTGGAGGAGAAAATTGAAACACATCCGTTACTGTTTAGTTGTTTTTGGTTTGCCTGCCAATCCAGGAGTTTCTCTATAATTAGAATATACTTTAAAAAAAAAGAAAACCTGAACTTTTATGTTACAAAGTGATAAAATACAAAGCCACATTTGTGAAAAGCCTTTAAAAGCAGAACATAAAGGTTGAAATGAAACAAAATATTTTCGTCATTTTCAGAATTGACGACTTGATTAAGGTCATTAGGTATGTCAAAGATCAACAAGGCGTAATTCTTACGTGGTCTAATGTAATTCCAGAGGTTAAAAAGCATAGTGTCTTAAAGAATACATAAACCAGGGCTATAAAACAATTCCAAGTCAACCAAGAGAACTAGTTCACACAACACATAACAATTTGATGTCATGTACAGTTGATACTTTGATAGATATCAAATTCACTGTGGACTTAGTTAAAAGCCAAAGCTGGTGAAAGAAGTTTCAGTCAGACTGTACCTCTAAGACAGTATCACAAGACCAAGGTACATTGCTCCACAAAGGAACAAGAAGGATATGAACCCCCTGCAAGTTAAAGTTGGAATAATAGTCAGGACAACATAAACCACTTAAATTCCTTTACGAAATAAGAATCAAATGCTTCTCAGGAATAAGAAACTCACCAAATGATTCCCCAACCCACACCATTACATGGGCAAGGACACACTTCTGCAAACTTCTCAGCATCACTTGAGTGAACTCTTCGGGATATCAGATCATCATATATATCTGCATCAAGGGGCAGGTAAGACGGAGAACATTCACAACCTGTTGCGGATTAATTCATAATCAAATTTCAATTGCTTCTTCATACCATAAACTGAAAACAAGCTGTTCATTACACCTGCAACTCAATTTGCGTTAGTAACTTCTAAAAGATTACTTGAAAGTAAACTTAAGCCAGCACGTAAAGAGAGGTTAGTAAATTAGTGTTTACCAATGAACAGAATGATGTGCCGGAGTGTATGTACTTTTGTTGTTTCTTGCAGTATCCATATCACCCCAAGGAAAACAACAAACCCTGAACACAAAAAAGCTAAATCAAGATACAAACTCTATAATATAACTAGCGGCTATTATTTGCTATGTCTGTTGAAAATCGTACCAATACACAGTCCTCGAAGAGTCCACTGCAGAAGCAATGCACACAGATTGACTGTAAGCAGCTTTTATTAATAAGGATAAGAATAAAGTAATGGAAAGAACTGATGCATGTGTAAAGATAAAAGAGTTTGCATAGAGGCTAAAAATAAAGTATGATCTTGTTCTAGTCTGAGTTTTTCAGCCGAAGTCCTAGAGACGAATAATCTGATTTAAGACCTTATTTCCAAGTAACAGTATACTTAAATATATCACCCATGGATGAATGAAAGTTAAAGCATCCACAATTCCACTATGAGCTAGAATTGGGAGGTATTCTTGATGTTTTGTAAGCTTACATTTTTTGCCACGATGAGCACAATGAGTAAAGCAGAAATAAAGCATCCTGCTGCAATCCTTGCTGTAAGAAGATCTGTGGATGCAAGTATCAAAACCATACCCCAGAATGACGATCCAAGATCTGGAATACAATAACAACATTAAGCAAATGAAATCTTAATTTCCAAAAGGAAACAATGATAAATGTAGGAAATGAATCTATGGAATCCACATACCCTGGAAGTTTTGCATATAAACTATAAGATAAAAAAAGGAACTATCTTGTCCCCAAAGGAAGAAATGTAAATGAATGTATTAGTAACTGAATAATGGACAGTAAAAAAGAAAGTACATCCAGCAGGCAAGATTAGCCAGTATATGCCACCACGGGTCTGAGTTGTTCCACCTTCATCTGCATGGACTTGAATCCCTTCCACCTGCACATAAGCTTCATATAAAGACCACAAATAAGATACATTACATAAAAATTCACCTTTTAGTGGTGACAACTCACAGATGCACAAACACACTAAGAAAAGGTGCATCCAAGTGACCAAATAATGAGTTTTATTCACACCAATCCCTACAATAGTGACCAGAAAGAAGATGTCTTTAAAAAAAAATGTTAATATTTCACTGTTGTCAATGATTGTCATCATCTAGACCGAGTGCAACCTGGTCAGACTTCCCCCCAAAACAAGTGGATTTGGCAATAATTTATCCTACCACAAAATGAAACTCCTCACATGTATTTGCAAAACTGAGAGCCACATCCGTGTAAAGATAACTTGAACCTATTGTTCTCTCCTATACATAGTGGATCAAGAGATGAATGTTATAGCATCCGAGTTGATCGGTTCACTCTAAAAGGATATGGTAGAATATTGAAAATACAGGCAGAGAAAGTTTCCCAGTTGGTTATCGTAGAAAGAAGGAAGAAAGGCTTAAGAAAGCTCAAAAAATTTAATTTTGAGTGGCTATAAACCATATGACCTCCATTAGCCACATATATAAAAATTGTCAAGAACAGCAAGCGGTTACATTCAGCTATTTATGCACATTAATTTTTTCCTAAGGTCTTAACTCACACTGACTTCATTAAACACATCTTAAGGTACCATGCTCACATTTAGAGATCCTGGCACTTTTTGTTAGTAGAAACCAATGGTCCAGAATAAGATACTTGGATAATGCACTCAAAAGACTCTCCAGACCTGAACCTCGTTCACTTTGATTCCACAATCTTTCTATATTTGCAATTGCTCACAATTTGACTTTGATATCTGGGCATTGTAAAACTGAAGGTTAGCCCATCATTGTTGTACATCATCAAGTTAGTAATAAGAATGTGGGCAAGAGTGAATGTAAGATGCAACTAATCGTTCACATTATAATGTGATTCTCCTTAATACAAATTCCAAAATGACATATTCCCAAGCAAAATTCAACTGATCTTGAAATCTTATCTTGCAAAAATTAAGGTATCAACAATTACGCTCACAACCTTGTACTTGGCCAGCAAAATTATTGTAAGATCATGGCCTTGTAATCAACCTTTATGTTCTTATTAACAGTCATTCATGTCAGAGAAGATGCATTTTCTTTGACTTGATTGCAATAATCTTGAGCTTTATTTTCTTTAGAACAATGAAGAGATCAGATAAGCCAATTTTCATAAATCTATAAATGCTGTTAGTAATAGCCCACTATGGGGAAAGTAGATTGTAGCACTTAGTATGGAGCAATAGTTGTGTCACAGATAGAACCTGTTATTTACGGACCATATACCATAGCCAAAATTCAACAATTTCACCAATCAGGCCTAGGTTCATGAAGCACCAACGGAAGAACTAAACCTTATGGAAGGAAATTATGAAGATGTAACTGAATTTCTTACATGGCCGCATGTCAGTTTGCAAGCAATGGCATGGCTTGCTTCGTGAATGAATACAGTCACTAACTTGAATGGTGTTAGCAGCATCGTTCTCCATAACTACAAAAGATCAAACAAGAATTTCTGGGAGCTTAGTGAATTGATACCAATAAAAGCGTATGTTGAGCTTTAACAACAAATATCAAATTCAATTTTAGTTTAAAGACAAACTGAAGTAGTTAGAGACTGACGCAATAATGTTATTTCAAGATTCGGATTTCAACAATTCACATGGGATTCAAGCCGGTCGGCCTCCACCAGAAGTTCACCGACTTTAAATTCTTGATTCTTCATACATTTAACAGAAGACTAAGGTTGAATAAAAACAAAAATTCCCTGTGGCAAAAGTTGCACTGGTAGCACGGCATTGATGGTAAGATAAAACGCAATGCTTTTTCTTTTTCAAATAATCAAAAACAAAGACCTGACAGTCTTGATGCAGTTAAACCATGCACCCAAATTACTGATTTGAGTTAATAGTTCCATAAGCGAGGGAGAGAAAGAAAGAAACAAAACGTGCTCACTCCAATCCATGAAGCAGATGATGATGCTTAGAGAAACTCATATGCAAGTACCCATCTGCGTTCAATTTCTGACAAATTATAAGCGTGTAACTGTAACCCAAAACTGAAACATCCACTGAGGACCAGATGCACCTTAGAACGCATCGGGCAGTCTGGAAGACAACACGATGAAGAGAGCTTTTCTACAGTACAGAAAAACCTTGCTCATTGTCCCGATCAAACCCAATGGTCCATCTTCTCAACCATAAGAGTGGAAAAAATTGAAAGAAGAGCAACGACTTAATGCTTTAGTTACATGCATCTACACTGTAACCAACGAGATTTACATAACTGATCACGACGCTAGCTCAAATATTCCACGGAAGTAGAGAAGGGTCGAGACATACCGCAAGAATAACGACAGTGCACACAGCGACAGTGACCAAAAACACAACTTGCTCATGATGACAGCAATTCTTGAGCTCCCAATTTGGTCTCATTGTCCTCTGTCGCTGTTAATTTGCTTCGAACTTTCCAACAAAAGAAGAAAAAAAAAAACAAGAATATCACTTGATTCTTTTCTGGGTGGCTTTAAAGTGAAACAAGCATCAATGAATTCATCTGAAATCTATGAATCAGCAAAGCGCAAAGCTTGAGAGACAGAAAGATTCAATCTTTTAGTGTCTTTCTTAAACGGGTTGGTCACCACTAAGCAGACTAAAGTTCGTGGGCATGTGTGTGTTGACCATTCGGAGACTTCTGCAATTTAATGTACATTGTTAAATCTGTCTCAACCAACCTGAGTTTTGCTGATGTTTCTCCATTCCTAAAAGACATCATTTTTAAAATAAAGGTTAGGATACGCTTTCAACTAAACTTGTGATTCACTCAAGTGGGGCAACGTCTATGCATTGTTTTTAATAAAACATAGAAAACATAGGTGAGATCTGAGATGGACAGGATATGGAAACGGTGACAAGATCCGCATTTTACTGAATGATTATTGAAGATTTTGAAAAAAAAAAGAAAAAACACGTGCAATTTGTAATTCTTCGGAAAGATTATTGTATTTTAGGTGCCTTATTTCCATCGACCATCCCCTCAATTTTTTTTTAATGTCAGTAATCCTGGCTCAACTTTATCTCAGTTCATCTTAATCATTCATTTATATGGAACACGTGCAATCGAACAATTTAGGGTTTGTGGCCATGGGATGCTTGCATTTATACAACTAGCGAGCCGGTGTTTACCATCCAAATGCGCAGTGGTAACTTAGGAGAAATATAAAGCCCGGATATTCTCGGAATTAAAGAGTACGTATGTATAGATTTTGTTATGGATAGATATTGTTAAGGTTAAAATTTTGAGGGAAAAATTAAAAGTGTATGATTGCAGACAAAATTTGGTAAGTGAAAAAAGGAAAAGATATGAGTTGAATATTTAAATTTGATTAATAAAAATAGAAAGCAAAAATAAATAATCCAAAAAGACAAGTAAAATTTAGAAATGAATAATCTTGAATTAATTTTTGAAATTAACAGCTCCAATTTCACTTTTACTTGTATGTTATTAATTATCCACTTTATGTACATGTTAAGTTACAACTATGCATATTATTATTAATTAATTAATTAAGTATTATATAGTAAGAGCAAATGGGATGGTTGTTATGGGCATTGTATTTACTGGTTTGTTCAAATGAATTGAAACATTGATATCGAGTATAAGTTGATTTAAAGAAAAGAATTGAGTTCATTTTAGCTTTACTCATGGTGCTTTTTTTTTTCCTAACCAATTTCTTGCGGTAAAGAGTTTACCTGGATTCTTATCCATATGAAGTTGCGAGACTCGACTTATCCTTGTATTAAACACAAGATTGGAAACACGATTTATCCTTGTAATAAACACAAGATTGGTAACAGAGATAGAACTTGACACATTGGCTTTGTATCATTCATCTCCTCTGGTTCTATTGTCTTTTGCTTATCTATCTTTTGTATAAGTATTAGAGGATATATCTCAGCAAATTAAAGACTTGTGATCTTTGTTTTGATCATCTCCTCTGGTTCTATTTCCTCATGTCTATTTGTCTCTTGTATATGTATCAGAGGATATAGTCTCAGTAAATTAAAAACTTGTGATCACTAATAACTACAGTGGAGTTTACTTGTGGATTTAAAACAAAACTTGTTCTCCTGGGTAGGGTATGAAATATTCCTTAATTATCATATAAATACGGTAGTAAACTTGGTAAATGTCAACCATTTTAGATTTAACTAAGAGGAAACAGACATGAAGTTGGGTCAGCAAGTTGAAGATTGTTAAAATTAGAAGCATAAATATATTTAATACATATTTGTGATTTCTCCTATTGATTATCTCATATTTTTTATATGGAGAGTTTTAGTTTTTCATTCTGTGTGCCTACATCATGTACAGATATAGGCTCTTCTTCTTTTGTTTTATTTTTGTTTGACTTTAAGCCTTAGATTCAAATTTTGTTCTCCAAACATTTAGCTGAATCACAATTTAGTCCTAAACAATCTTAAAACATTAGTTTAAATCAATATTTAATTATATCTTTAGATTTGGTAGCACAATACACCTTTAAAGTAATTTATGATTTTAGTTATAAAAAATCATTATTATTACTCAAATGTAAAAAAAAGGGACTAAATTTCAAAGTAAAAGTTTGGAAAAGCACTAAACTATTCTCAATTTTTATTGTCCATAAGTCGAGATCTTTGCTCTAGCTTCTTCAACATTTTAGATACGACACCATATTTTCAAAAAGTTGGTAAAGAGAGGAACTCAAATGGTATACCTTTTTTGTATGTCAACATATGATAAAACACGATCTTTATGAACAAACATATTTATAATTTCATCAACTTCTTTCCTGAATAAATCATTTATATCTAGAATTTGGAAAACCAAATATTAAAAAATTCACTTTCAATCAATTACAGGAATAAAAAGGCAAAAAGAAAGCTACAGTATATGTAATTATATTAATGTTATCCCACCTTGTTTAGTAGTAAGGATTTCTCCTCTGTGACTCTCTCTTGAGAAATTGTGACAGTTCTAACTTCCTTTTGTCCTGACCATTTACATAATAGAATAATTAGTATTAGATATAACTACTCTTTAACACTTGTGTAAAGTAACAAGGAAATATTTCCAACAAAAAGTAATAAGGAAATAAAATTATTTCTAAAACAAATTAAGATAGGGAGCTCACAATTGATCAAAAACTAACCACAACTACCTACTCCTAATCATAAACAAGCCATATACTAGTAAACAAATTTGATATATGGAGATAAACCTAAAAGGAGATAAAAAGAACAATTTCCAAATCAAAGAAAATCCTAAAAAGAGGAAGGAAAGAATTTGAGTTCCATATAGGGGCATAATAGTAAATGAACCAAATTCGAATAGCCTAATTCTTAGATTTTTTTTCTGAAGTTGAATAACGATCTAACTTGCAGGCATCAACTGACTCAATGTCGTCATAAAGTCTCTAATGTTCTCTTAAAGTGCTTACCTACTTAAATTATCATCAATATGTCCTTCGACTAAAAAATAATGTACTTTTTTTGAAAAAAATAAATAATTAAAACATCAGCAAGCATGAAATTCACCTTAATAGAAAAAGTAGTTCCCATGTTTGAAATAAAAAACTTATAAGCCTGTCATTAAATTCATCAAGTTGTTATAAAACAAAATGTGTCGACATCTATAGCAAACTTTCTCTTGCTCACAAAGCATACAAGTGTTAGATCATTTAACTTGAGAAACAAACATGGTTAATCTTAAACCTGGCTTACATTTTCTAGTTGACGTATTAACAAAAACAAAAGGGAGAGGTTGTTGTTGTTGATAACGTGCTTGATAGTTTGGGTGAAAGAGACATTTTATATTGATCTAGAATAAGAAATACGTCAAAAGGAAAGAAGAATCATAAAGCGATTCCATTTATCGTGTTGGATTCTGAATCCATTTCTTCATCTTGCCCCATTCAAAAAATAGAGAAATGTTGGTTGATGTTTCTAAATGAGAGGGAGAGAGATTGGCGAGAGAAGACCCCAATTTCTCTATTCCCAATTTTATGAAACCCTAGATAATGATGTTAGAGAAAAATCATAATATGGATTCGCTCTTTTTAGGTGAGTGTATATTTTAGGTTAATAGGCATCCTTTGCAAATGTCGAGGATGAAGTAATAGGAAGATTAAGGATTGGATCCTCCTTCTTGCTCCATCTCTAACTTTATGGGTTATTTATGAAGAATAAAAGAGAAAATATCTCGTGAAGATTTGAGAGAGATAATGCTGGACCTCGCTTCCGGAGCTCAGCATTCGAAGACATTTAACGATCGAAACTCATTGCAAATTTTCTTAAACAATTAATGCATATGCGAAAAAATCGATAATCAAAATGGTCCGATTTATTTAAAATAATTACAGTCATAAAGATGCAAACATTATTGAACACATCAAAGTTTCAGTAATCACTTGGGCCCATTACAGAATACAATGCTTGTTTTCATAATATCTTTACATTTCGAAAACCACTCCTTTGTCTGAATATAAATACAAAATACATATGATACAGTTGAATGTTTATGCTTTAGATGATTCTAAATTATAAAATTTCCTGAACTAACTTTGTTACAAAAGTCTTTAACTATCTTGAAGTTTCAATACCTTGCAAGAATCGCTAATCTTCTCTTTTTGCACTTAAGGAGGGAAGTGTGGGGTGAGTTACACAGTTCAGTGGCTAATATATTTATAGCCATTGACAATAAACCAAAGTCAAGCATATTTATGTATGTGTATATACACACACACACACACACACACACACACACACATATCTAACAATTCTAGCATTCATACTTTATTCAAGAAATTTAAACATTCAACAAATTTAGCTCAAATCACATAACGACTTATAATATAATACTCAATATGCTTCATACTTGGCAATTTAAAGATGCAATGCACAACAAACGACTCGAAGGTTCCATGAAACAAAATGAGAAAATCGAAGTTTACCTCATGAACAGAATGAGTCCATTTTTTGGAGCTTATATGTCACAAGTGGGTAGCCGGGAGAAGTCTCTTGTCAACGTGCACTTGACAAACAAAATGGCTCCACTCTCGCCCAAACAGAAGCACATAACCATGCTCATAATCATTTTACCAAAACGTTTTTATACTTTCAAACCTTTTCTTTCATCTTTCATGTTCTTTCCTTTCTATATATATATACAAAATGCCATGACATATTTCAAGACATAACGTTGATCAAAATCACAATTTAATTTTATCAAGATGTCATGCCTCTTTCACGGTATAACATAATCAAAATCGTCATGTATTTTCAATAAGTCAATTTCAAACAATTTAACACATATCCATACATAAGCAAAAATTTGCCCAATCACACAATAACTGTAAATACATTAGCCACCTAATTCGCTTGCAAAAATCCAAGTTAAGGTTATCTTTCTCCTTGCTCTTGGGTAGGATTCTCTTGGTTCCCTAAAATAAACCAAGTTTCATTCAATAGGAATCCAATAGAAAATCACTAAAATTGATTCTAGAATACTTAAACCCAAGCATTTCCTAAACTCCATGGATTAAAATCCTTCCAAAAATTCAAAAGATCCAAAATGTTCTTACCTTGATTCTTCACCAAATGAAGAGATCTTTGTTCAAAAGGAAGCTCTCCTCTGACTGTTCCTTTTTTATTTCTTGAACAACTTCAAAATCTCTCTTGAAGGTTAACACAATTGAAACCCTAGCTTGTTTTCTCTTCTTTCTCTCATTCTCTTCTTCTCTTTATGTTTTTCTCTCTTTTTCATGACACTCCCTCTTTTTCTCTTCAATTTTTGTTCTCCTCTCTTCTTAAAATGCAAGACAACATTTTTTCTTCCAATTATACCCTTAATGATCGAGAAATGTCCCATTTGCCCTTTCATTTATGCTTGATGTCTTTTATGCTTAAGTATCTTGCCAAAAATACCCTTGAACATTCTGACATAACACTTTCTTCTAGAAAAATGTTTCCCATTGACTTAAGTTTCTAATGTCACCAAAATCGTTCCATTTGGTTCAGAACTCTAAAAGTATTGCCCCAAATATTTTCGGACTGTTCTTATATTGAAATAATACACTATACTTAGATTCCCCCCAGAAATTGAAAGTCTTAGGGACTAACTTAGAATTCGATATCTTCATACCATTTTTAGCTCCATGTCTCTAATTTATTTTAAAATAAGAACCATCTCATTTGGAATCCTATAGATCCAGATATTCAAAATACCGAATTATGTCCAGTAAACATCCAATTCATAATCTTTCTAATGATACCCTTACTTTGATTTAATCCATCTTTTTCTAATCAATACCAAATGCTATCAAAGTCTATGAAGGGAAAAAAATGTGTTAATAAACTATCGGTTCACGAATCACTTCATTTGGAGGTCGGATAATAAAATTATGGCTAAAAGAATCAAACATGATTTTGCCCCCCAATCATATTAAACTTGCCTCAGGACAAATGACATAACTCTCTCTACAGATGTCATATTAAGATCATCTTAGAACGATTTCAAAGAGAACCTTGAGATATACAACTTTTAAGAGACCTTGAGGTCAGATTTTATCATCTCAAGGGTCAAAAATGGATCAGACAATAGGGTCAGATGAAATCAAAGGAAAAAGCAAACGAATAGGAAAAAGCGGATGAATTAGGAAAATTGCTATAACTTTTCCTAAAGATATCGTATTAAGGTGTTCTTTAGACAGTTCAAAAGAAGACTTCAATATCTACAACATTTATGAGACCTCAAAGATAGATTTTATCGTATGAAGGGTTAAAAATAGAGAAGAAGATGGGTATAGACGAAACCAAATGAAAAAGCAGACGAATGGGAAAAAGTAGATGAATGGGGAAATTTGCCATAACTTTTCCTACAAATATTAGATTTGTGTGTCTTTAGATGATTCGAAAGAAGATTTCAAGATCTATAACTTTTATAAAGACCTTGAAGACAGATTCTATCATTTGAAGGGGCCAAAATGGAGCAGAAGATAGGTATAGATGAAACCAAATGAAAAAGCAAAGGAATGAGAAAAAGCAAACGAATGGGAAAATTGTCATAACTTTCCCTATAGATATCGGATTTGTGTGTTATTTAAATGGTTTGAAAGAAGACTTCAAGATCTACAACTTTTATGAAGACCTTGAAGACAGATTCTATTATTTAAAGGGTAAAAATGGAGCAAAAATAGGTATAAAAGATTAAACATAGAAGAAGCAGAGAGTTAAACAAAGAAGAAACAGAAGGTCAAATATAGAAGAAGCAGAAGGTCAAACATAGAAGAAACAGATAGTCAAACATAGAAGAAGCAGAAGTCAAACATAGAAGAAACAGATGGTCAAACATAGAAGAAGCGAAAGTCACACATAGAAGAAGCAGATGGTTGAACATAGAAGAAACAGAAGTCAAATATAGAAGAATCAGATGGTCAAACATAGAAGAAGCAGAAGTCAAACATAGAAGAAGCAGAAGTCAAATATAGAAGAAGCAGATGATCAAACATAGAAGAAGCAGAAGTCAAACATAGAAGAAGCAGAAGTCAAACATAGAAAAAGCAGATGGTCAAACATAGAAGAAGCAGAAGTCAAACATAAAAGAAGCAGATGGTCAAACATAGAAGAAACAGAATTCAAATATAAAAGAAGTAGAAAGACAAAAGATAGCAAAAAGCAAAAGAAGAGAAAAGGCAAAAGATACATTTTCACAGATGATATGACGTCATCATAGATTATATAACGTCATCACAGATGATACAACTTTACTCTTAAACATCTTCCCTTATATGGACCATAACTTTTGACTCCAAAGTTCGAAATTCTCATATTGTATACCGATGAAAAGATAAAAGAAAGACCTACAACTTTTTAGAAGATACCTTTGTCTAAGTCAGCCTAGAACAATCCAAAATTGCCCTTGAATTCAGAATATGAATTTTACATTCATCCACCAATGTACTGCACCCAGTTCTCAACTTCATGACAAATTTTGAGATTCTTAAAGATAGAACTTAAATTTGATGTCTTCATAAGAAATGTAACCATATGTTTCTAGTATAATCCAAATTAAGAATCATCTCATTTGGATAACTAGAGAAAAAATTGTGGCTAAAAAATTGAAGCATATTTCGTGAACATTTTCCAGATCAACCACCTAAATTTATTTCACAATCTTTCTTTAACACAACTCATACCAAGATCACCCTTTTCTACTTCATCTACTCCTCATTCTCAACTCCATTTCAAATCAATATCATCCAAAGAAAAATATAGTCAATGATTAATCATGAACATCAATAACAAAACATATACATATGTACATATTCTTCATCAACTTGCTACACAAATTCAACTTCATTTTTGCTTTCATTCTACTTCTAACTTTTACTTTAATTATTCCCATTTTGAAATATCTTATCCACTAAAAGCACCAAAGAAAAATATGAATCTATCAACATTTCTTATTTATTAGTTCTAGTCTTTTAAGAAAAGTTCGGGATCCAACAGATAGAGAGAGAAGTAAAGATTAGTAGGAAGCGAAGAGGGAAGAGTTATTAATTGATGACAGAGAGATTGGAAAGAGAAGCAAGAAGAGAAGAGGAAGATTTATTATTGTCTTATTGCGTGATTGAGACCATTTGTTAGGAAGAATTAAAAAGAGTTATTAATTGGTGATAGCAGTAGAGTCATTCTTCAATTTTCGTGTGTAAACTATTGACATATGGTACCTAATAAAGTAAAATTGGAGCAGTTGTCAAAATTAATTATATTATATTATAT
>JANIHY010000007.1:22790869-22809608 GCA_027479065.1 Erythroxylum brevipes | reverse complement strand
ATTTGGGAACCTAATGGGTCACACATATAGAATGGGTTGGAGAGAGCAAAGTTAATTTAATCAAGTTGGACTTGATTATAAAGTTTGGGAAACTTTAAGATTAAATATGAGATATTTAATAAATAAGGATCAATATGAGATATTGAATCTTATATGGGCACAATTGGTATTTAATTAGAATTATTTTTAATTCTAATTAAAGTTTAGTTGAAATTAGAATTTAATTTCAATTAAAGTACTAAAACGTTTAAATCTTATTATAAATAGACTTAAGCTCTATGGAGCTAGCACTTCTTGCTTAAGTCTTTCTATAAAAATTATAGAGTTCTCTCAACCTCTTTTGTGGATACCGTTAGAGTCCGAACACTTGTACGGTTATGGTAGATGAGACGGATCAGTTTCGGGAGTAGTTCAAGGGATACAACAAGACAATTATTAAGTTTTAGAATAAGGTACGGATTAAAATTTCTCTTTATTATAATTTGTGTTAATCATTTTATAGAATTAAATAGAACTCGATTTTCGAAAAATTAAAGTCACGAAAAAAATTTGTGATTATTCTGTTATGATTGGGATCGAATCCTGACTCGATTTTCTAATAGGAGCAACCATAACACAAAGATAGAAGAAGAGAAGGTAGAGGAGATCAATCAATGTTTAAGTTATTAGTCTAAAAATGACATCATTTAAGTGGAAAAAATAATGTCGTTTATATTGCTTTTGAATTCTTCTTTTTTCACTACGAACATATTGTCGTAGTCAAAAATTTTAGTGAAAGCAAGTAGAATTAAAAAAAAATCTTTCATAGTTAGAAAACGTAGCTAATAGTTGTAAGAACTTGAACAAATTTGTGTTTTAGATATGAAAAATATTTCATAGTTAAAATTTCTTTACTACAAATGTTAAAAAATGTCGCCAAATATCAATAAAGAGAATTTTAATGGTTTGATGATTCTCGTTATTGATATTATGTTATTTACTATTAAAATTTTTGTAGCCATTTATAATCTAGATCAAATATGTTTTGATGAATTGACTGAAATTACAAATGAATTATTTTTAATATTGGAAATTTATATTTGAATTATTTTTAAATTATATAAAATTTTAAGATCAAATCATATCATATAGCATAATTTCAACAAACCAATATGGAAAGGTCTTGATATCATTAACTAAAAATAAAATTAACATTTCTAAAGTTTAAAATGTTAATCTCGAAGAATTTGATTGACTGAATATTTTTCACATGAACTTATAGGTGTTTTGTTCCTGTTAATTTCCTAATATTCATCATGAATGTATTTGTTTTTAATGTGGAGGGTTGTGTCAATTTAAATGTACGCGAATCACTTTGTTGCCAAGTTAACAAGATACTGAAGCTTTCTTGTTTTCCCTGTCCTTATTCATTTAATTTTGGGGCCTTGCAAGTCATTCCTGCTAAGACATCCGGACCTATTTCTTTATGATCCTTCGATGAGGTTGAGGAGGAGAAGAATCTTGACAAGGAAACAACGGTCAAATTCTAACAACGGTCAAATACGCTGTTTATCTCCTTCTGCCACGTTGGTGCCGTCTCGTTTTTGTTTTTTATTACTTGAAATATCTTCTAGTTTTCAATTTTAATCTTTTTTTAAAGATTAATTCAGGGACTAATTCCTCCACGGCAGGAACAATTCAAATTAAAGAGAGATATTGTTGGCTTTAAGAGTTTGCTGCATTTCTAAGAGTCAAACTCTCGACCTTTTGATTAAGCGACGAAAGTATGTGCCACCTACATTAATCACTCGAGTTTCAATTAATCTTTCTTTACTCTCTATAACTTAAAAAGAGAATAATAAAGCTTCACATGCAGAAGTAATTCTTGTAAAGGAAAGTATACGGAGATATCTAATACGAGGTGTATTTGTAAAGATATTATATTATAATTCTTCAGATGAAGGCCGGGGACAAGGTCAAGGTCGGACAGGGAGGAAATTGTCAACCTCTGAGTTAAGGACGATGACAAGTGAATAGGTTGACATGGACATTAAAACACACAAATGTCTACAAATCTTCCCATTTCCCAGTCGGGAACGTTGCTTTCTTCTTCTTCACTTAACGTAATCATCCAAAGTCAAACCAAATCAAAAGCTTGACAAGTTATGTTTTAATTTTCAACGCAGGTAACAATCAATTAAGGGAAACGGGATAGGGAATTCATAGCCTGGATGGTGTAAAAGTCAAAACTCACCGCTATTTTAGGACGAGTCATAGCGCACGGCATCATTTTGACTGTTGTATAACAGTCACCAATTTACTTCCCTTCTCCACTGTTAACTTTGCAGATGGAGACGGAGAAGACCTCATGGGACCAGTGGGTAGAGGAAGCACTTGCTAGGCTTGATTCAGAGTTCTTCGTTCTCTCGTATCTATTTACCTCTTTAATCCCACATCAGTCAGAATTAGAAACTCTTGAAGGATATTATGAGGTGTTCAATGAAATACAGCCATGGGATCGATCTTTAGTTGAAATCTTTGGGTAATTTGACTTGTTTCCCTTTTGCCCTTTTGTGTGTAAGTTTGGCCGTGTATTGTTGGTGGGTGTTATATTGGTTTCTTATGCCTCATTTGCATAAATTGTTGAAAAATTGGGTTGGAATCTAATTCTAACTGTAGTGAATATTTACGAAAAATTTTCTAATATTTGATTTCTTAAAAATCAAGATCTCTTTAATTCTACAAAATGATTAACACAAATCATAAAAAATGAAAACTTAATTCATATCTTATTATGAAGTTTTATCTTTATCTTGTTATATCTATCAAATTGTTTCTGAAATCGATCCGTCTCAATCATAATAGATTGAGAGAATTTTGTAACTCTTATAGAGAAGGTTAAGCAAGAAGTGCTAGCTCCATAGAGCTTAAGCCTATTTATAATAAATTTTGGATGTTTTTAATAATTTAATTGAAATTAAATTATAATTTCAATTAAACTTTAATTAGAATTACAAATAATTTTAATTAAATACCAATTATGCCCGAATAAGATTCATTATCTCTTATTGATCCTTATTTATTAAATATAAGATATTTAATAATAAAGTTTCTCCAACTTTACAATAAAGTCCAACTTGATTAAAATAACTTTATTATCTTCAATTCATTCTATATGTGGACCCATTAGGTTCTCAAATATATTGACAATGTTTATAAATTATAATTATAATTCATAATTAAAATTAGATAAATTAAAAATTCTTTTAGTTTATCTTTAATTAAACGATTTATAATCATAGATTAAGATTAACGTTTAGCAACGCATCATGACCACCAAAATATTTAACAATGTTAAAGTGATTTTGATTAACCTTTCTATGCATGATTTTCTGCATAATTCAATCATTTTATCATACAATGTTTCGATTAGACATATAGCATATAATTAATTTCTACTATATTTTAAGTCTAATCATATTAGTTATCCTCCATTAGCTATCGATTCAATCAATAACATTTGTAAACTATTTACAAATTATCATTATTCTATTTACCGAATCAATACTAATCAGGAACAACAAAACATTTTTCTTAATTACTTTAAGGTGATAAATTCTATCTTGATCACACAACTACCTTCATATAATTCATGCTATATCCAATGACGATCAATTAAATGACTCGTAATTAAATTGGTCATAAGTAATATAAAAACATATCAATACCTATACAAGATAATTTTGGTGATCTCAAGTCAAAGAATCACTTATATAATCACCACAATGAGAATTCCATAGACATACAAGTAACATTCCAAATGGATTTCTCATGTCTGGTTTATTCAGTGAACTTGTTCTCTAACAAGCACCTACACATTTATTTAAATATTTCTATTAACCTATGAGATTGACTACTTCCTTCATAAGGAAAATAAAATGTGTGTTAGTCTTTTTATTTTCAATTAATTTTCAATCTTAATAGAACAATGACTAGGAATGTTTAGGAATAACACATAAATGCAATATGAATCTCATAATTATAATCTCATTATAATTTCATTTGCAATGTACAATTATCCCATGGACTTCATCATATAAATCTAAACTTGTACAAGATAAAGAATGCATTTAAATAATTTATCATTAAACTATAATCAAAGCGATTGGTTGTAGGGCATAAACCAACAAACTCCCACTTACACTAAACCAATCGTTTAAGTATCTCATATCATATCACCATATGATGATTATTCTACTATTGGGATAATGGCTTAATGAGAGAATTCTATAAGATTCTCTATAGTGAGCACTTATTTAAATCTTACAACTTCCATCTTAATTATCATCATAATTAAGAAAAACTGTCTAAATACATACTTTGATCTTTGATAAGACCTTAGCTTCTTTTGCTTGCCTAATGGCTCTAATGTTCTACAGTACATTACTGTCCTGAACAATGCAAAGAAACTATATCGAGTTCACTAAACAACTTGTTGATCCAATTAATCATTTCTGATAAATGAAAAATGTATTATGGCTCAATTAATAACTATTGCTACACTGGAACCTTTCTAATCTTAAATGATATTGTTCTAAGTAAATAAACCTTAATCAAGATTTACTTTTAAAGTTATATCTTTATCATCTTGAACTCAAACATCAACTTGTAGATAAAGTAATGGATATCTCTAATACTTCACAAGTATTTGATATCTCAAATACTAAGTGTCTTTAGTACATTATGTAGCGCCTCCTTATCGCAAGGTACATACTGGGATGCTCGAAGGTCATTTCAATACATATCTTACAATAAGCTACGTTCGATTACTACACTCATTTCACATGGCATCATATCATTATTCACTTATAAAGCATCAATAAAAAAATCACAATATTTTAAAAATCAACTTTTCCTCATTTTATTGCATAAAACCGAAAGTCTACATTGTGTCTTTCAACCTTTACTATATGAAAGAGGAAAATATATAAATTCTATCTAAGTCATCCTAAAAATTACAGCTAATCGACCTTTGAGCCATGACTTCTCTTGCCAAATCACAATCAACAAGGTTGGTAGAGCCTCTCAGTAGCTAGAGTCGTCTCTCGATCCTGAAAAGACAACGTTGTAATTTTGATGAGTTTTGCGAACTCAATGAGGTAACTATCATCGATGGTTCACTCAACTCATGCAACACATCATTTTACATAACAAATATTTCACAAAATTGCACTTTACATCAGTATCACATTTTTACTTAAACATAGCCAAATTTGACATTTCAATCAATCAAACATACTTAACAAAATGCATATGTAATGTTCATGAGACTCTTTACCAATTGTTACCTTGTTATGACTGAGTGCCTAAACTGTCTCGTATCTATTTTAAAAATCGGGCTCATTACTAACTTTCCCTTATCCGATAAAGATATGAGACTCATTTTACATAATGAGCCTTAGGCTTTTAATCACTGTCTGAGCTCGAGGCTCTTTTCATACTTTGAGCTTTAAGCTCTAATTAGTGGTTATACTGGTCACAACTGCCATTATTTGATTTTCCATTCATGTATGGAATGCATCTATCACAATCAATCATATGATGAATCACATAGTTATTTACATTCACATTCAAGCAACATTTCAATATACACTCCACATTTCACAATTATCAGACTTTCTGTCTGAAAATTAACATAATTCAATTCACATTCATTTATCATTCAAAACATAATTTAAACAAACAATAATAGAGAGAAACCATCTAGGTTACTCACTAGTTGCTTCCGAAGCTAATGTCTGAAAGTTTCAGTAACGTTTGGAGATTGACATTCCAGTTGCTCCTCTATAACAAACAACATACACATCCATCACAATTTGTACAATCATAAGTGTTTAACAATGCATATGAATGAAATGAAATATATACAATGCATGTTCATGATAATCCTGGGTATCTTACCATCAACTTCATCACAAAATCATTCTCATATCAAATCTCATCTAAGCATAATTTATACTTAGGTTTATGCCTCACTAATACCATTAAATTCATAATTCATTTCTTGTTGAATCACTTCAAATTTTTCCAACACAAACTTTCGGGTCTATTGTTCACGTTCAATCAAAAGGTAAAAATGATATAATTTGGTCATACTATATTCTAGAAAAGTGTTCCTCTATGTCTTACGTTTCTTTTAAAGTCAAAATTACTCAATTTGGTTCAGTAATTTGGAAGATATGTCACAAGCATTTTCGGGCTATTCATATTCAAAAATAGTTTATTATACATAACTTCCATCCAGAAATTAACCATCTTAAAGATTGAATCACAATTAAACTTTTTCAGGTGATTTGTATCCCTATTTCTCAAGTTTACTCCAAATAAAAAATCATCTCATTTGGTGTCCTATAGATCCAAATATGATCAAGAGACTGATGTATGTTCAGTAAAATGATCCTATTTTACTGTTCCAACAAATTCCACACTTTCATTTGATCAATCTTTTCATTTTCAATTCAATTCATAATGCCATAAATGTTTTTGGAGACGTATAGGAATGTCTTATGAGTCCAATGATTCAAGAACCAAGTCATTTGGAGGTTGGAAGAAGAAGATATGGTCAAAAGAAGCAAGACTATTCAGTAAAAGAGAAAATCCCAAATGCACGATCGTGCTTAAACACAAAGGTGCAAATTTCACTTAATCTCCAAAGTCAAGCACGACGGTGCATTTTTTCTATACTCAAAATTCACCGTCGTGCTTATGCACGACGATGCAAATCCATTTTGAACCTCAAAAGTCAGCACGACGCTACAATTCCACTTCTTCTACCAACATCTCAACTTCTAACCTCTATAACTTTTGATCCAGAACTCCAAAATTTGTAAACTTTATATCAATGGAAAGCTTAAAGAAAGATCTACAACTTTTATGAAATCTATTTTTCAAAATCTCTCTAGATCAGTACAGTAAACTCATGGAATTTTCAGATAAAAAAATTCAACTCTCAACAATTCATTCCCAAAAAATTCCCAGACTTCCATTTTCTAAAATCCAACACTTCAAAATTTTATTTCTAATCTTTCTACTCCATTTCATTCAACTCATTCACCATAATTTCATACTATCCCTAAATATGCAAAATTTAGTCAAGAACCATCAAAAGCCAAAAATTTATGGTTCATCCTATCTATGCTCAGACATCTTTTCTGCATTTTCAACAATTTTCCATATTCTAAATTTTCCTCTCAATTTTCATTTATACACTCATACCCATCTCAGACCATCATTTTGCAACTACTCTTCAACTCAAAAACCATTTTCCCGATCATCTCTAAAGCTTGATTCAACTCAAAAACCATTTAACCAACTTGATTAAAATAAATTTGTTCTCTTCAACCCATTCTGTATGTGAGACCTATTAGGTTCTCAAATATGTTGGCAATGATTATAAATTATAAATATAATTCATAATTAGAATTAAATAAATTAAAATTTCTTTTAATTTATCTTTAATTCTATGATTAAACAATTTATAATCATAGATCAAGATTGACATCTAGCAACACATCATGACTACGTAAATATTTAGGAATATCAAAGTAGTTTTGACTAACCTTTCTATGCATGATTTTTTTCATATAATTCAACTATTTCATTATACAATGTTTCAATTAGATATAGAATATGGAATTAATGGCAACTATATTTTGAGTCTAATCATATTAGTTCTCCTCCATTAGCTATCGATTCAATTAATGACATTTGTAAACTATTTACAAAACGTCATTATGCCTTAGCCAAGGATTTCTGGAATCAATACTAATCGAGAACAACAAAATATTCTCCCTAATTACTTTAGGTGATGAATCCTATCTTGATCACACAACTACCTCCATATAGTTCATACTACATCCAATAACAATCGATTAAACGACCCATGATTAAATAGTTCATTATTAGTATCTAAACATATCAATCCCTATACAAGATAACTTTGGTGACTTCAAGTCAAAGGATCACTTATTAAATCATCACAATGAGAATTTCATAGAAATACAAGTAATATTCTAAATGGATTTCTCATGTCGGGTCTGTTTAGTAAACTTGTTTTCTAACAAGCACCCACATGTTTGTTTAAGTATCTTTACACTTTAGCCAATGGGATTGACTACTTTCTTCTTAATGAAAAACAAAACATGTGCTAGCCTTTGTACATTCTATTAATTTCCAATTTTAATAGAATAATGACTAAGAACATTTAGGAATAATAATAAATGCAATATAAATCTCATAATTATAATCTCATTATAATTTTATTTGCAATGTACAATTATTCTATAGGCTTTATCATATATATCTAAATATGTACAAGATAAAGAATATCTTTAAATAATTTATCACTAAACTACAACCAAAGCGATTGGCTATAGGGCATAAACCAATATAAATGTGGTTATTTTCTTTTAAAGTTCTTTTCTTTCTTTATATTTCACCTTCTTATTGTATGTGAATGGTTTAGTTTTTGTTAGTGAGAAGGTGAGTTTCGTGCAGAAGATGATGAACAATGAAAACTTGAAAATGGGTAAAGAAGAGAAAGAGATAGATGAAAATGGGTGATCTGGTCTTTGATTGCATGGGTTTCTTTTGTTATTATTTATTTTGTTTCAATTTAGTCCCTGAAGAATTAGAAGTTTATGGAATTGGCCAGAGTCATGTATAGGAGATGATGAACAATGAAAACTTGAAAATGAGTAGATCTCTACTGGAGAGAGACAGAGACAGAGGGATGAAAATGGTTGATCTAGTCCCTTACTATGTGGGTTTGCTTTGTTATTTCTTTTTGCAATTTAGTCTTTGGAGATTTAAAATTTTTTCTAATACTAACCGATACCAACAACTGATACAAAAAATATTAATTTTCTACCACTTTCTAGTTGTCATAGTACCTTCTGGCTGGTATCATATGAAAGTCATATCTCTCTTTGATAAATACAAAAGTAATATGAAAGGTCGAGTCTTTGTTATCTTAACCAAATCTAACGGCATATTTGTAACTTCCATTCTATTTGGGTTCAAGAAAAAGGTTGAAATAAATTCAAATGATTAAGGATATCTACCTTGAACTGTACCCGAAAGAGTCTAGTTGTTAATGGACATTTTATATTAATTTTAAATACATAATTTATTAAACTCTTATCTATTTAATGTTTAAATTTAAGATATATTATTTTAATTTTAATTCTAGGATCACAACCAATACCATCCATAACTTTTCATGTGAATTAAATATATAAGGCTAGAAAGTGGGATGGAGCAAATAAGGAGCAAAACGCAACTGCTGGGAAAAATGAAACGCTGTCGTAGGCAAGAAAAAAAAACGCACAAAAACATCCAGAGCAGCACAAAACGACAACATAGAGATAAGAAGCGTGAAAGAAACATAAATAGTAAGTTGAACCATAAACCTTATTTGTCACATCTTCAAAAAACAAAAAAAAAAAGAAGGTTGGCAGCGTAAAGAAGAAAATGAGGGCATGAACGTTGAAAAAGAAGGGGACCAAAAAACTTGAAAAAAAAAGAAATCATCAATACAAAGAGAAAAACAGCAAAGCAGCTGGCGGCGGAGAGATTAGTGTCTGTGAATAAGGTATTGGACCAAAATCTATATAAAAAGAAATGAAGACGTGAAGACAGAGGAGGTAAGCATGAGTGTTGTGCGTGCACAGTAACCGTGGATTAAGAAGTATGAATTAAATTGTCAGATCAAGGGAGGTGTTGGTTGGTGTGTGCTGTGTGTGAGCCGTGGGCTGCGTGGAGAGAACAGAACAAAAACAAGGCAAGTGGGCTACGTTGGCGTAGAAGAGGCGACGTAAGTGGTGGACCAAGAACAAGGAACATAAATTGTCACATCAAAGAAGAAAGGAGGAGGGGCACGAGTCTTGAATAGTAGCTGGCAGCATAGAGATAGGAGGTATAGGAAAGAACCGAAGACCACTCATATTACTCTCCACTCACACATTGGCAGCAGGCAGCAAGATAGCAACGTATAAGCAGCTACGTTGGAGCAAAACAAGCAGCTGGTGGGGATAAAACGTTGACGCAGCTGGTGGAGGGAACGCGAAGCAACTGTTGGCGGAAGAGCACTCACGCTGCAACCTGAACAACAAATACTCTCCACGCACACGTTGGCAATTGTAGCAAGAGGACAGCAACAACGAAGCAGCTGTTGGCATGAGAACAACAATGAAAGCAGCAGCTGGTGGACATTAAGTGAAGGAAGATAGCTGCGGGTGTGAAGGAGAGTAGCGTGAGACCAAAATGCAGAAGCGTGGTGTTAATTGATATCGAAATTTTAGGAAGAATATGCATCTATAACTTTGATTGGATTGCAAATATATATATATATATATGTGTGTGTGTGTGTGTGTGTGAGATGAATAAATGACAATAGGAAAATGAGATAGAAATGAGGAAAGAGTAAAATGGGAATGAAATAGTCATAAATGACTTAATAAGATATGAATGATGTGTAGTAAGGAGAAAGTTAGAAATGCATATAAGAGAGGATTTTATGTATGAATGAGATAAATAAAAAGATGATGAATCAAATGAGAAGAATTGATACACTCAATATGGTAGTTGACTCATTACGAAATAAGGTAGCCTCGAAAGAGGTAAATTCTGAAAAATTGGAGTAAAATTGGTGTTAGTATGTTTGATAATAAGAGGAGGAAAGTACAGGGTGCGATAGTGGCTTGACAAAAATAGGTTTATGTCACGATTGTGTTGGGATACCCCAATCATAGGCAGGAACAAAGATAGAAATGTTGTCTAGAATCAATTGGAATTCAAGTTTCATTAGCGAATGTTATTAATTGGAGAATTGACATAAATACATCTCTAGATAAAATGTAATGATTTTGATGGTATATAATAAAGTATTAGAGTAAATGAATTTGCTTAATGCTTTACTGAACCGTATTATAAAGGATGTTCTAATCATATAAGTTAGGGCATAAATTGATCTTATTGAGATATTATGAAAAGTTGAAACTGATCTTCTTGAGGTACTAAGAATGACTGATAAGAAATTATGAAAAATAGTTGATTGATAAGGACTTTATGAGTAATATCGAGGATAGTATCAAGAAATCTTCTTCCAAAGAAGAATTTCACTGAGATAGGTTTAGTAAACTAGGTGATTCAATTTAAGAATGATTAATCAAGGAAAAATCAGAAATGAGTAATTAATGAGTCAAAAGTGAATATTGGAGTCATGTCCCTTACGGAGACTCAAGCAAAAGAGGTAGAAAATGCTATTGAGAGTGTATGCATTTTGTTGATGTAAAGTATCCAAATAAGTGATGGATTCTTGAATTTGAGGTGACATTAAGTATAAGAGATACAAATCAAGTTTGATAAATGTGTTATCAACATAGGAAATTGAGATATCAAATAAATTGAAATGTGTGGAGAAGCTAGTATGAATGAGCAGACATAAGAGAAAGTCAAAGTGAAATCATAGGAAATCTAATGAATTGAGAAAATCATTCAAGAAAGGGAGTTAATTGGGACACTGAGAATAACATGCGATAATACTATTTCACTGAGGAATTAGTTACTTAAGGAATTACGAGAATTAATCATAAGCACAAGGAGTTTTGGGTTATATATATTGGAGTTAACAATGCCCTGATAGTATTATGATATTGAAGGTTAAAGTGATCCAAGAAAAATTGTATCAGTTAGTGACTATGATCATAGATGGTATTTTGAGTGTGTTCGAAAAGTAAAATGAACATTTTCAATTTTTGAGGAAATATGGCACCGATGATAATAATATCATTTGGAATTGTAGATTATGGGGTACATAATGAGGCTTCATATCAAAGATTAAGATGGAAATTTTTGCAACATTATAAAGTGATTTTATGTACATAGGGACAATTATAGCCATATGAGCTGAATTTTGATACACGATTTGAAACTTGCTACAATAGTGATTGTTTTGAAAGCTTAGAGACATTATATCTACTGAGACATTTTGGAAATATTGAGAGTAATAAAGATTGAGGTAATTATGGAGTTTGAAAGAACTGAATGTAAGGCAGAGACAATGAATAGAGTTACTTGAAGATTTTGATTGTGTAAATGGGTATTTCCTAGCAAAGTTGGTGTTGTAATATGATATATTGAACAGAAAATTTAATAATGAAATGGAATGAATTTAGATATTGAGGTTAACAAACTAAGTGTAATAAAGAGCATGGAATGTTAAGTTGAATTTTGGGCAAATCAAAGTACTATTAGTTGTTAAAATTAATATCAATTTCACATGAAAGAATTAGGAAAACCTAAATTGAGGATTTAGAAATTGTGAATCTTATCGAGGAATTGAAAACGAATTCGCCTTTTCGTGTTGGGCCCCGATTCGCATTAAGTATGTTTTAGTAATTTTTGAGGTTTAAATTGATAATTTCTTTTAGTTAAAATAATTTAGAATTTTAGTGCTTCGTTTTGATTATTAAATGAAGGAATTGAGTTAAATTAGAGGTTTGATAAGTTTTGAGAAATTAAAAAGAATAAGATGAATTTAGGGTAAATTAGGAAGTTACATATGTTTTTTTAGACTTAAGGCTTATAAGGAGGGCCTAATTTATCTTTTTAGCTTAAGTTAGATGAAGAAAAGAGGAAACGAATGGCTTAAGGATGTAGGAGTGAGTGAAGTTACGGATTGTATAAGGAAAAAGAAGGGAGAATAAATTGCAAGTATGAAGGACCCTAAACTACGTAGTTTTAGCTTAGGTTTTAAGTTAGAAATAAAGTGCCCTAAGTCTTTTAAGAATAAGGCTTACGACAATTACAAAGAATAAGAGAGGGGCTTACGAAATTTTATAAGAGAAAGAGGGAGAGTGACTTTCGGTTGAAGAGGAAGAAGAAGAAGAGAAGTGAAGCTTAGGTTTTCATGTGTTGGAAAAGAGAGGTTTAAGATCCAGTGTGCACGGAAGATGGTAGCGTATTTGATATAATGTTAGTTTTTCTCTCTCTCTCTCTCTGTGATTTTGGGCCTTATTCATTTGGAATTGATCTCATGGCGTAGTTTGATTTTTGGGTTTGGAAATTTGTGTGCAGGAACATAACCCCTTACATAAGAAAGTATGGGAAACATCCAGTTACTGGTTCTCCTTTAAAGATGGTGGATCTTATCCCACTCACTTTCCATAAGAATCATGAAGGTTTGTGCTGTATTCCTTTTTTTTTTTTAATTATTGGGTTTATTCAAATTTTTGTTGCCAATGTTTTCACTCTTTCATTTTTGCATGTGGGTGGGAAATTTTCTTGATTCTCTGAAGCAGTTTGATGTACTCAGTTTGTTTATGATGGAATCTTGTAAAATAGATTCACTTCTTAACCTTTGAACATATTTGTTTATTTATTTCTAATTTGCAATGCAGGTGAGTATCACTGCCCGGTGCTAAATAAGGTTTTTACTGAATTTACGCATATTGTTGCTGTGAAGACGACAGGGAATGTGTTCTGTTATGAGGTCAGTTTATGTTTTATGTTGATACGAGCAATATTAACTTAAATATCTTGGCCTGCTTTGTTTATTCTGTTGCTCCGTATCTTTAGGCTATTAAAGAATTAAACATCAAGACCAAGAACTGGAAGGAACTCCTCACCGACGAACCATTTTCTAAGGAAGACCTGATAACTATTCAGGTAACTGAGAGCTATGTGACTGTGTTTACGTGTTTCACTTATACTTGTGGATGTGCATTACCATCTGTTAAGCATGTTTATCTATGTGCGTATGTTTGCAGAATCCTAGCGCACTTGACAGTAAAGTTACTGTGGATTTTGATCATGTCAGAAAGGGTTTGAAAGTTGATGATGAAGGTAAGCTTTATCCTTGTTTGACATTGTTCGTTGAATTTTCCTGTTTGTATTTTCTAATATGATTTTGATTTATCATTGTTTCTTTCAGATCTAAAAAGTTCAGATCCAACCTATAACCTAAATATATATGGAGACATCAAGCAGATGCTAGAGGAGCTTGGAACTGAGAAAGGAAAGCAAACTGCACTTCATGGAGGAGGTGGTGACAAGGCACAAACTGAAAGGGCTGCTGCGCTAAAAGCAATTTTGGCTGCAAGGTCACGTATTAAGGAGGACGCAAAGTCAGATTCAAATGGGGAAACAAAAGGCTCTAAAGCATTTAGTGTTGTAGATGCTGCATCTGCTTCAGTACATGGAAGAAGTGCTGCAACAGCAAAAAATGCATCAAGCGATAAGACAGCTGCTCGGATAGCCATGCACATGGCTGGTGAGAGGACTCCTGTAAATGCAAAAATGGTTAGTTTTCATGATTTTGAATTTCATTTTACCCCAAAATCAGATAATATGATACCAACAAATGATCACTTTGGCAACTCAAATTCAATATACCTCTGGAGGGTTTCTTAACCTTACTTTTTAGCTGACGCTTTCTAGCTGACTTGATTGCTTGGGTTGGTTCACTGTGTGTAATTTCAGTGTTGGTGGGAACCTGAATATTGTTTACACGTGATGTTATCATCAAGTGCTTTTCTTTATTAGTGATTTTACTTTCGAGAGTATGCTTTCAGGTGCATGCCCTTGAGTTTTTAAGCTAGTTTTTCTAACCATAAGACAGACTAAAACATATTCTGTTTTGACATGAGAATTGTTTTCAGGTAAAGAGCCGTTATACAACTGGTGCTGCTTCGCGATCCTTTACTTCTACTGCTTTTGATCCTGTTACCAAAAATGAGTTTGAGTACATCAAAGTTGAGAAAAATCCCAAGAAGAAAGGTTATGTTCAGTTGCATACAACTCATGGTGATCTGAACATTGAGTTACACTGTGATATAGCCCCAAGGGCATGTGAGAACTTTATAACACTTTGTGAACGTGGGTACTACAACGGAGTAGCGTTTCATAGGAACATCAGGTATAAGCATGCTAGTGAATTTGATTATATTATACGATATGATATTTTCTTGGCTTTTGGAATTGGGATCCTATTGGAACATGCATGTTGAATAGGTTATTTCAATTTTGTTCAGGAATTTTATGATTCAAGGTGGTGATCCTACTGGTACTGGGAGAGGAGGCGAATCTATTTGGGGAAAACCTTTCAAGGATGAGGTAAATTCCAAGTTGCTTCATTCCGGAAGGGGTGTTGTTAGTATGGCAAACAGTGGGCCCCACACCAATGGTTCTCAGTTTTTCATCCTCTACAAGTCAGCAATTCATTTGAACTTTAAACATACAGTATTTGGTGGAGTTGTTGGTGGCCTGACAGCATTAGCTGCAATGGAGAAAGTTCCTGTTGACGATAATGACCGACCTCTGGTATACTACTCTGGATTCATCTTAGATTTTTTGTTGCTGTATCAATATACATTATTGGCATGTGATATTTGATTGGTTGTTTAGCCAGCAACTGGTAATTATTGTACATATCTTCTTCTTCTTCTTTTTTTTTGGTTAAAAGTACATATTTAGTTTCTGGGCAGACTTCAAATCGTATGTGATTTTATTGTAATATACGAAAACAAATTTACACTCACACTTTTCTTCATGTCTCTCATGTTTGTGTTTGTTTTTCTGTCAATTTTGCAGGAGGAGATCAAGATAAATAGTGTTACAGTATATGTAAATCCTTACAGCGAACCTGACGAGGAAGAAGAGCAGGAGAAGGTCAAAGATGAGCAAGATGCGAAGGATGAAGAAAATGTCAGTTTTTTGCCCTTGCTACTTTTCGATATTCTGTTTAAAGTTGCTGATTTTAATTGAGCATGACATGAGTATGGCTCGTTTGTCAACGTACCAGGACAAGGTTGGCTCATGGTATAGCAATCCGGGTACAGGGACAACAGAATCTGGAAATGGTGGTGGCGGTGGTGTTGGAAAGTATTTGAAAGCAAGGAATGCTTCAACTGAAGCTGGAGCCATTGAAAATGGTTCAGCTATGATTGCTGTGGCAAAGAAAAGAAAAATAGGAGCTTCAGCGACAGAGTTTAAAAACTTCTCTGGGTGGTGAGGAATCTTGAATCTTGTACTGCGGGCATGTAAAATTAATCAGTAATGTATCAGTGGCCCTGTAAATTATTCATGAGAAGAAACGAAACCAGAATTGTAAAATTTTGAGTCAGCACTTTTCAGAAGAGGGAATTGTTTTAAAGTTTGCATTTACAGTAAGGTGTCCAAGTCAGGAATAGTTGAGTTCTGATCCATTGCAGAGATTTACTAAGTGCTCTCTCGCAATGTCTCTCTCCATCCCATAAGTTTGTGCCTGAGATGTTTAAAGGGAAGAAGGATATTACAGTGGCAACTTCCTTTTTTCTGTTGCAGCGTTTGCATATAGAATCATTATTTTGACTGTGAATTGTCATATTCTCATGATGGATTCTCTGGACCATTAGCTGTTTCCTGGCCAATTTCATCTCTGGATTCACTTTAGGGTTCTTGCCTTCTCCTTTATCAAGTTTTATCTTTTACCAAACTATAATTTCACCTCCTTCGATACATTTGACAAAGCTGTGTTAAAACCATTTTTGCTTTTAAGGATCAACTAACTATTTTCCTGCTTTATCAATTATATGCTGATTTAGTGCTGTAATTCTAAGGTATTAATTCACGCAAAAAAAAAAAAAAAAGATTCTGCAAAAACTCAAAATAACTTGAAAACTAGTGGTTGATTACTTGCAAGTAAAGGCCTATTAAGAGCTAAAACCTCAATGATTTGAAAACTATAGGTGTCACTCTACATCAGAAATAGAACGGGACTGGATCATAGGATCGCACCGAAGAACCAAGATCTTCTGTCCAATATTATCTTATCTTATTCTATCTCATGAAATTTTAACTATTTATTTTGTGGGATCCACGTGAAGTTCATGCGAAACCTATATAGGACCGACATAAATAAACAACTGATATTCATTGGACACAATAAAATACTATAATATTAGACAGAAGATCTAGACTCTACACCAAATCAGAGGACACACTAAAATTGGGAACTTCAGAACACAATTAATCAAAGTCAACTTTCTAATAATGGTACGGCATTGCATAACAAGAACACAATAAAGATTAAAAGCTAATTAAAAGGCCTGAAATGACAATTAAAATCAATCATTGAAAAGGATCAATGTGTTTTTGTATTGGTTTTATTTTATTTGAAAAAGATGGAGGACTTATTTTAATTATTTTCTTTAGGGTTGGTTGTAATGTCCCACTCTAAGCTTGTTAATTGCAACTTGAACTATATCCCTAATTACTTATTAAAAGAAAAAAAATTGTCTAAGAGAGATAGTAACAAGATATCCAATGATTAAAAAATCTAACATGTTCGGTTGGTTTATCTGTAAAAACTTTGAATTATTTTCAACTTTTTGGTTCGATTTATTTTAATAACCTTAATTGTTAAAAATTGATCAATTTATTAATTAGATAAAGATATTTTCTTTTAATCATATTTTAAGTTCTTTAATTTTATTTAATCTTTATTCAATTTTAGGATGACCTAATACTAGTTAAATTTTAAAACTTGAATTTTGTGTCTTACCAGTTTAACTTTCGATCCGATTTTTAATACATTGAATATGCCAAATTGAAAAAAGATTTATAGTATAGTCGAGGAAGGGGCATTGTACCTACAACGATGGTTTTTTTATTAATACTTAGGCCCACATGACTCTTAATTTATTTTTTGAGAAATAACATGCTCTTAATTTATGCAAGTAGTTTCCATTTCTTTAAATCTTTTAATTTTATGAAAAATGTAATACCTGATTTAACCTCTTATTTTAACTATTTAATTTTTAGAACATTGAAAATAAACAAATCCGGTCAGATCACGTAGTTTTCTTGATAACCTTTTTCTGATTTTCTTGGACAGGTGAGGGCAATTCTGATGAACAAACTGACCCAGGTGTGAACTGCTAGTAAATTACTGTTAAATATAATAAAGATGTTGACAAGAGAGTCCTGATTTCCCTAAGATCATGTGCATGAATCGGTGTACATATATATGTAAAGATATGGACTGAGAATAAAGTATCTAAAGCAAGTCTAGATTGCAATCATTTCACACGGAAGGAGAGGAGTTGTTTACTTGCTTTTCAATCACTTTGCAGGATTTTTGCACTTGCCAGCTTCGTAATTGAAGACTTGCAAGTAAAAAAAAAGAGGTGTTGCAAAAGTCAATTTATTTAAAATCTTTTGTGATTAGTCAATAAAAAGGAATTAATCTAAGATCAGGCCATGAACTTTGTCTTGGCTTGCGTAAATCTCTGGATTACCATAGATTATTAATGTGTATTTTGGATTGACTTCATGGTCATTTTCAAAAGATTAACCCATAGGGTCAAGTGTTTTATGTTAGGATAGTAAGAATTTTCGATTAAGGTTACTTACCATCTTTAAAATTCTTTCAAGAAACTATAGGATATAGCCTCATTTGAAGGGTTAGGTCGTAATCATGATTGTTGAGGTGACAATTTATAACTTACTTAATTAATTATTCTATTTTTGTGTCGTATGAACTAGAGAATCTAGTAAGTAAATGCGTTCATATTATCTTGCTTATTATCTTTACAAGACAGAATTTAAAATTATTACATTTTGACTGTGTTTATGAATGAATCAGTTTATAAATGTATATTATTTTAATGAGCGGTTTAAAATTAAATTGATTTAGTTAAGATTAAATTGCTTTCAATTC
>JANIHY010000007.1:22705614-22719070 GCA_027479065.1 Erythroxylum brevipes | reverse complement strand
ATTATTATTGGATGACTGTAATAACTGAAAATGATAAATTGTGAACATGGGCTCAGGTTTCTTACTGTTTATGCTGCATTAATGAATGGTTCAAAAAAATAAATAAAGAGAGGAGAAAATGTTATGCTGAGTTTTAATTGACTGATGTAATACGTCACCCTTGCAGGGCACGGACTCGGATATCACCAACGATATCGGGTTCGAGTCACTCGGGAGTGGGGTGTTACAAAACCACTATCCCTATAGGAGCATGATTGTTATATAATGAAATGGTATAAGATACTTATACAATTAGCTTAGTATAAGTGGGAGATTGTTGATTTATGCCCTATAGTTAATCAGTTGGTTATAATTTAGTGGTAAAATAATTTCAAGACATTATTTTTCTTGTATATATGAATATGTATACGATATATTTCATGATACAATTATATATTGTAAATGAAATTATAGTGAAATTATAATTATAAGATTCATATTGCGTTTATGTATTACTAATAAATTGTTTCTAGTTATTTTCTAATAAAACTGGTCATTAACATAATATAAAAAGACTAGCACATGTTATTGATTTTTCTTATGAAAGTAGTCTATTTCATATACTAAAGTATAGAGATACTTAAACAAATGTTTAGAGAACAAGTTTACTAAACTCACTTCATATGAGAAATCCATTTAGATCATTACTTATATATTTATGAAAATTCTTATTGTGATGATTGTATAATTGATCATTTAACTTGAGATCTTCAAAGTTATCTTGTGTAAGGATTGTAATGTTTTAATACTACTTATGACATGTTCTAGTCAAGGATAACTCAGCTGGTTGTCATTGGATATAGTATGAATTATATAAAGGTGGTTGAGTGATCAATACAGGATTAATTACCTTAAAAGAATTAGGGAGAATTTTTAGTTGTTCTCTATTAGTATTAATTTAGGAAATCCATGACCAAGATAGAATGATGGTTTGTAAAATAGTTTACTAATGTCATTAATCAAAATCAATAGGTAACATTGGGGAACTAACATGATTAGACTTAAAATATAATAGACATTAATTTTATACTATATGTATAATCAGAACATTATATGATGAAATGATTGAATTATACAAAAAAAAATGCATGAAAAGGATAACCAAAACTACTTTGACATTTTTAAATATTTAAGTGGTCATAATACGTTGCTAGACGTCAATTTTGATTTAAGGATATAAATTATTAATTAGAGAATTAAAGATAAATTAAAGACAATGGATACAAATTGTAATCCTAAGTCAATTAATTCTTAAATAAATTAAATTCTAAAAGATTTTAATTTATCTAATCCTAATTATGATTTAGGGTTATTAATTTATCTAACAATTGATTATGATTTAGGGTTATAATTTGTATTCATCGCCAACATATATGAGAACTTAATGAGTCGTACATAAAGAACTAATTGAAGAGACAAAATACATTTTAGTCAAGTTAGACTTGATTATAAAGTTTGAAAAATTTTATGATTAAATATGAGATATTTAATAAATAAGGTTCAACATAAGACATTAGATCTTTTTTTTGGAGATAATTGATATTTAATCATAATCATTTGCAATTCTAATTAAAATTAGATTTTATTTTTAATTTTAATTAAATTACTAAAATATCCAAACTAATTTTAATTCAATTACTAAAATGTTCAAAACATATTATAAATAGATTTAAACTTTAAAGGAGTTAGCACTCTTTGCCTAACTCTCTATGTAATAATTGCAGAGTTCTCTCAATTAGTTCACTCAACTACTGCTGAATCCAATTGCTTTTCTTGTTCCCACTTGTTTTCATATGCAGAAGGTGTCAAATGTATTAAGACAATGCACAACACTTTGCATACAACTGCAATCTTGGATAGAAGACAATGCCATAACATAAGATATGGGAACCAATGAAGGAATGTTGTGAATGAATTAGTAGAAAAGGAATGACACTAGGCAGATGGATGTATAGTGGAATCATCTGCAACATTTAAAATGAATATAAGTTGAAATTAGTAAACAGAAATAGATTCATTTTATGAATTCAGTTGCATTTCCTTTTCTAAGTTCTGCCTTCTTCCTTTTTTCATTTCCTAGTTTTCATTCTCTCTCACACAGGGAATAAAAAGGCCAAGCGACTGGTTCATGCCATTGACTTATTTCTAAATATGTCTATTTTAGGAAATTATTTTAAAAATATTTGAATAATTATATAGTACCCCAAAATTTTTTTAATTAACCATTTTGGTGGTATCAGTCCAAACTTTTAGTTTGGAACTATTGGCTTTCCTTCAAAATTTTCCTTGGTTTGCAGAAACAATGTTTCTTGCTTTTGTGCAGTGAACATCTCAGTTTTTCCTTTCCGTTATCTGTTTTAATGTGTAAAGTTAAAAATATGAACCCAAATCTTTTTTTAGCAACCAAGAGGGTTAAGGGTTCTTCAGAGCACTTCACCTGAGATGACTGTATCTACATAATGACACTATGTTTCATCAATATTGATGCAGTTTTATGTTGGTCTTTCTCCTAATCCTAAGGGAACCAAATCTAGCAAGCAGTACTTATACCAAGGGATTCCCAAGTAGCTGCAAAAGCAATCTTTATGAATTACCCTCAACTAGGAGCAGAAACATCCAAGGCAAATTCCAAAGCATGCATCTTCTATAAGATGACAAAATAGTTGCCATTCCTGCTCTTGATCTTGTGAAGATCGAAAACTTGGCAATGCAATACGAAAACTTGGCAATGCAATATGAAAACTTGGCAATTGCTCAAATTAGTGTATCACTTGCGGTAACACAAGCCCTGGGCTACTAACATTTTTGCATCCTTCTGAGAGAATAGCTCAATCTGTACACAATGAAATGCTTGGGATCTCAACTTAATCATATCCACAAATCGTTCAAAGTACGCAGCATGCTTCCCACCTACAGTAATGGCCTAACTAAAAACTTCTGAACCAGTTGTGAATTCAAATAACTTCCTCTAGCCACGGACAGATTTCTTTGCCAATGTAGCATTTATTCTGAAACACTTCCATCAAGGCTCTATTGCCTCATCCTAAGAACGGAAAGCAGTAAAAGTAATCATAAGTATGACACAGTCATTAATTGGTAGACCAACAGTTATGGTGTTGATAATCTGTACAACTCAATATTTTCTTAAGGAAACCCCTTTCCACCGCAAAATCATTTGAATGTGCATAAGAGATAGCTTCATCAATAACCTGATGCCTTCATGCGTGAAGATTGAATATATACGAGTTCAGTATATAGGCAGAACTAAAATGCTAAAGCAATTATTGACTGGGAAAGGCAACTATAGAGTTATTAATAACCTAAAATCCTTGGTTTTGCTGAGCAAAAGACATCTAGTAATTCATAGTCACACATGGAAAATTGGCAACCACTGGAAAATCACGGTGATGAAAGCATTGTGTTTTTGGATTTTATGAATTCATTTATATCAAGTTACAGTTCAGTTAATTGTCTGAACTGCTTATTGCTTCTATGAATGACCTGCACAAATTTCCAAAGACCTGACAGAGTTTCTTGTAACTGAACAAGAACAACAAAATGACTCAACAAAGTTAGAACATAAAAGAGCAAAATATAGCATCCAAAGACCAAATATTTTATTTAATCGAATTTGCAATTTACAAAAGAAGGAGCAATGTGGCCATGACTTGATGTACTGGTGCATCAGTGTTAGACATCAGGGCGAGAGAAACTCAACAATATTCTATCATCTCGTACCATATTCCTCCTGAAAAAGAAAAAAAGATTATTGAGTACCATGATCAATGACTCAAATGACAAGGATTAATATGAGATAGTAGTCTTTGTTTAGATGAAATGGAAACAGGTCCAAACAAATTAGAAAAATACCAAAAGGTAAGGAGTAGGGATCATCATCTTTCAGGATTCAGGTACTTCTGGAACTTTATATGAATCTGCTGTAACTTCTGTCAACCATAATCCGGGGAAAATTGACTGTAAAACAAAAGCAGAATATGAAACAATATTCTTCCCAACAATGTCAAAATATACAAAAACAGATACTTCATAATATCACAATGGTTCACTTTGAAGAAAAACACATGTTGAGCATGCAACGCTTACTTAATTCTTACCAATTCCAAGTCTTAATTAATCTTAACATAACGACGTGTCTCGATGCAGCGCAATGTTTGTTCGCTTAACACTCTAAATAGAAAAGCTTTCAATAACCAAGACCAAATTACCACACTTCATCCAAATCTCATGAAGAAACAGAAATCAATAATAAAACACTGCAAATCCTTACATCCAAATACTTCTGAACCATTCTTGGCCTCTTCTTGGGCCTCCTGGGTGGCCTAATCCTTGCAATTTTCATGAAATCCTCCTCAATCTCTTGTTTTGCTAATGAAACAGAGAACTTGACTCTCTTCTTCATCGTTTCCACACTCTGCCTCTTATCCACCCAATTTTCATTCATTCCCGGTGATACAATCTCCGAAACTCTCCTCGGAGGAGTATTCGTCTTCTCTTCTACACGTAGTGGCGCTTTGCAAGCTGCCCTTCTGGTCCTCAAATTCCACGGCCTAGAAGGATCATCGATTACTGCTCTCTCATCTTCAAGAACAGAACTTGGATTCTGAATTGGATATGGCTTATTGTTCTTAGAAGGATCGAGGCTGGTGGGTTTGGATTGGAATCCGTTGGGATTTGAGGAAGAGGATCGTTGATTGTGTTGATGATGATCAACGACTTTGACACACCTAAGGACTCTCTGGTTGCCCCATTTTAAGCAAGGCATGGAGAAGTTGTGAAGTTGCTTTGATCTGTCAGGAGGCGACATTGCCATGAATGATGGATCACTGAGCTCTGTTTCTATCAAAAAGTATCAAATTTTGATCTTTTACCGAGTACCCAGAAGCGTAGAAGCGTTGAAGAAGAAGGGAGGGAAAGAGGGCGGCGTTGGGCGTACTGGGTTCATAAAGATTAGATTTTGAAGAAAAAGAAGAAGAAGAAGATTGGTTATGATGTAAGAGTTTAATTGGAGAATTATTGTGAAACAGAGAAAAAGGAATGATTTTTGTGTGCTTTTACGGGTATTTATTTTGTTTGGTCGTCAGATTTGATGTGACGTTCTCTCCCGGCAAATGGAATCCTTCTTTTCTATGTATTAGTTCGTTTAATATGCAAAGAAAATAAGTTTTGTCTTTTTATTTTCTACTAATCAAGCCATTCATATTTTGTTTGTTTACTGCATACCTTTACATACAGCAATGCTTAGCCAAAAATCCCACACAATCAGACACGTTAAGAGACTTGGTCCACTTCCCCATTAAAACAATAAAATCTAAAAGTGTTAAGATCATTACTATTAATAAATAGTAGATAAGAAAGAATATGATTAGTTAATTTTACTCAAACTCCATTTGCATTCATTTTGTAATAAAAGATTCATGAGTCTACCTCTATATTCCTTTCATTGAAGTGGAGGAAATGGAATCTGTCTTTCCATGTACATCTGCGTAACGGATATAAGATTGACCATATATAAGAGCATTGAAATATATTATCCTTAAGGTAGTATTTTGTTATGATTAATTAAGGTAGTATAAGTGTCGTTTTAGAAAAATACACGCTTATTAAGAAAGTTAATGAAATTATAGATATACCATTATTAATGAAATTAGCATGTGAAAGAAATTACATTTTAAATTGTCTTGAAATTGTGATCTGTATAATTAAGATGTGAGAGAAATGAAAGGTTAATTTTAGAAGAAAAATTATAAACATGCATACGAAGTCAAGAATAACACTTATTTTGAATAATTAAAATGTATCTAAAACGACACTTATTATGAATCGGAAGGAGTATTTACTTAAACCTAGATTATTTTAGTTCCTTATAAATGAGGCAAAAGGGTCATTTTTTAATCATAATGTTTACATTCTCTGACAAATTTAATCCTAAAGTTTCAAAAATAAAACCCTAACATTTAAAAAGTGTTTAAATATAACTCCAAAATAATCAAGAAATTGAGAACTATATGCCGCTGTCAATTTTTTGTCAGGTTAGTAATGACTTGACAGTTTTTACATTATTTTATTGTATTAACAGGTCTCACACTATTACCTTGGATTTAACATGATAATGTAAGATTTGCTTTCTTAAAATAAAAATTTTATTATTTTAGTATTTTAATCTGTAGGATCTATTGTAATAAATTAACCTTATCAAATTAACTTAAACAAATAACCTATTAACTTAACTAATAAGACAATTAATTAATTAACCTAACAAAAACGAATTTCCTCGTCCCTCTCTTCTCCATCATCTGGAATCCCTAACTTTTCAATCACCGTCTGGAATCCTTCATTCATCGGTTTGTCTTTGTGCATAAATCCCTCAATTGGTTTGTCTTTGTGGGTGAAATCTCTCAATGACCTTCAATTATGGGTTTGTCTTTGTGGATGGAATCCCTCATTCACCCTTATTCTAGGGTCGAGTTGCTAGATTTTAAGAGTGGCCCCTGCAAGTATCTTTGTCTAACTATTGGCTCATAGGTGAGCTTCTCTGTGCGGTTGATGTTGTGCTCAACCTTAAGTGTCTCAAGTTGTTCTAATTTTGTATTGTATTTGTTTATTTGATTATTTAATTCCTTGTAATATTGCTTTGTTAACTTGTTATAGCATTATCATTAACCAAATCACGTCACCGAATTAAAGTTATTATGAAAACAACTTTTCTAGTCATTAGAGCCAATAATAATTAATATAAAGCTAAAAAGTGGTATACTTGTGAAGTTGCCTTTGTTTTAACTTTAACATAATAATAAACATTAGTTACTATATGTTTATAAAAATGTATTAATATAATTGAAGTAAGGTGTATACACCTGTGAAGAAGCCTTAATGTGTTAAGTTGAGGTATCTTTATTGCAGTGTATGGAGTTATGATCAGAATGACCACATTTTTGGCATTTCTGTACTTGCCCTTTTTAACATAACTTTTTGGATTTTGCATTTTTCTTTGGTTCATTTTGTTGTTTGATTCTTGCAATTTTAGGTCTATTAGGCATAATTATTTTAGGTGGAGGATATATCACCTCTTCATCATTTCAAGGCCAGAAAAATTTACCACTAAT
The DNA here is from genome assembly GCA_027479065.1 of Erythroxylum brevipes. NCBI lineage: Eukaryota > Viridiplantae > Streptophyta > Magnoliopsida > Malpighiales > Erythroxylaceae > Erythroxylum > Erythroxylum brevipes. Next base: position 22,711,907 of record JANIHY010000007.1, on the reverse strand, counting down.
TGGTTGTAACCTATGTTCATACAAACTCATGAATCAACCCTTCATATAACACGAATCTACAAATATCTCAACAATTTCTCTTGAGTGAAGGATTGCATTAATCGCATATTTACATGGGTATCCATATAGGCCTCATGCTCGATAACTACATGTTTTTTGTGTACCAATCTTGACAATATGCTTACCATCACCCTTTAAAACTTCATAAGTATCATCTCTATTCCATACAATTACAATGCTCCTTTTTTATTCTTCTTCAACTTCTTCGTTACATTTGGTGCAATATCTGAATTTCACTAACTACAAATGTCTCCTCTCAGTGTGCATCTTCATCACCATTATTCTAATTATCTCAAGTATGCTAATCACTAGCTTGTCCTTTGCTGGTAGGATCCACCGATTAAAGGTTTCATTCATATTATTGTCAACTATCGAACACTTAGTTTCAAATGATTGATAACAGCTGACCCACCTCTCTTTAGGATATTCAAGTAACGTTAAAGCACATATAGTGCTTATTTTGTTAAGCCTTTTTAGTTGCTTGTTAAAAATATAGGTTAACTAAGCGTAATTCCAAAACTACTTTCTAAGGTCCTTTCCCTTTCAGTTGTCATGCCAATCATGATATATATATATATACAAGCAACTAATATATATATTTATGGTACACATTTGGTAATCTACATTCAACAAAGGTTCCTCTATAGCCCTAACTAATCTTTAAATCAAATTAAAAAGATATTAGTTAATATTTTATATAATCATTTCAATTATAATTATATTAATATACCTTATGCATATCATATATGACTGTAATTGCTTCACAATCTTCCAATTTCAAATTAGATGCTAACAAATTCATGAAATAAATCTATGAATCTTTATTGTCTACCACTACGATTGCTTATACCAATGGATACATTACTTAATCACCATCCCTTCTAATTGCGCTTAAAAATTAACCTTGGAATTATGTCTTTAGGAAATACCCATCAAACCTAAAAATTGGTCTTAAATGCTTACACCCTCCTTTCATGGTATTAAAACAATTGTGCAATCTTTTAAACTGCAGCAAAGTATAAAGAAGTATTAATATACTGTATAACATGACATAATAAAGCATTAATTTATTGTATAACATAACATACTTGTAGCAATGAACTCTCTTGATTTCTTGATAATTGTAACTCAACTATTGATCCGATATTGCTTATCTTCAACTCATGTATAACCTTGCAACTTCACATATTTAGTAATATAATATGTTGCTCTCTCTTTCCTCAATCCCTTCTTTATTCTTCTACATATGCTTGAATTAACAAAAATATTGAGCTTCTCTCTGCATTATTCAACCAATTTTTGGTTATGATACTAAGCTTCTCTAAAATTTTATCTTTGAAATGTCTCATCAAAAATTTGGGAGAAACTAATTTTGGTTTGTTTCTTATGAAACAAGTGTGATAAGGGTTATATGTTTTAACCCTGAAACTTCTCTTGTTCTTATCATATCCAATATACAGAACCTACATGATATCTAGTATGTACTGTCTAATTGATAACAACATCTTTAAATTTTTTTGTAGTTCCAAACTTCATTCCTAATCTCCACTTATGTGTAACATCTGTAAGATTATCCCTAATATTTAAACTAGGTCTACATAAAGCTTCATTTACCTCCTCTCTACTAAGATATTCATCAGCACTAATAACACTATCACAATCTGTTGATTCAATTTCAGTTGGATGATGGTCATATAGAATGTCTACGTAAAAGTTTGATTCAAATTGTGCACCCTATTCTTCTAAATTCTTCTCCATATGTACACCCTGTTCCTTTAAATTCTCATCCATATGTGCACCTTATTTCTCCAAATTTCCATTCCCATCTAAACCCTATTCCTCTATATTCTCATTCATTTAGGACCTTATTCCTCTAAATTTTCATTCACATATGAATCATGTTCCTTTATATTCTTATCCATTTATTCACCCTATTCCAATTCTCATCCATTTATGCACCATATTCCTCCATATTAAGACCTTTTTTATCATCATCATGGGACTCTCTTCCACTAATATGTAATATGTCAGAAGCATGGATAGATGTTTGTACATGATAAGTTAAAATATACATCAACAATCCCAAGTATTTGCATAAGGTTAGATAGCCTAATACAACTTTCATTTGAATTTATAACTTTTTGTGACTCCTTAAAGCTAAAAGCAAGTACTTTATAATATGCGATCCATTTGACCATGCCCTAACTCCAATCCTAACTCATAGATTTGTCTATTACTAACATAGTTAATTTCATTGACATTAGAGATCCGAACACAACAACATATTCACACAAAAAATTCAACGTAAAGAGTAAGACACAATGCTTCTACTCTTAATCTAGAATAAAAATTGATAGTAAATTGTTAATTACTTAACTACCTTGTACTAATTAAAAACTAAAAACTCAACTGCTGCAAATTAGTTCTATGAAGGTATCATAGTAACACGTTTCTTTGGTAAATGGTGAATCACAAGGTTAAAAAAAGGGTATGTTACAAAAATAAGCACTTTGTCAATATTTAAAATACTCCAAAGAGATAAAAGAGGCTACTCCTTCGTAAAATGATATGACATTTACTAAAATAAAGAAATTTTTTCCATCAATCAAGACATTTACTTTAGTTATTTAGTATAAAAGACAACTTATTAACATCATTCATAAGAAACATCTCCATAATTGCCTAAAACTTGACATAAAATTGATAATTCAAGGTTGTATAAGCCTTCTTTTTTAGATTGTGTTAACTGATTTTTGTAGGCTTCCTTATCAAACTTACTTCTTTTTGGTCTTGAGACTATACGATAAATGTTGATGGAACCCTCCTTAAGGCATATGAAAAAATGATTTGTCATGTGAATGCTCATATAAATTACAATCTTAAGACTTGAATTAGTACAATGAGAACTAATCTTATGAAAATCATCAAAAGTTATACATGAAGTTAATGTATTATTAAGAAAAAAAATGTGCAAAAGACCATTATGATGAAAGCCTAAAGCATAGTTTAGGGCAAATCAAAGCAAGTATTACAATGCGAGTTAATTGAATAATGTAAACACATTATAATAATTTCTTAAAATCATAATAACTTTAGCATTAATCCCTAAGTAAATATGAATCCCTCCAAATCACTAAATTGCTAGATAATAAAATGATAGACCTCATTGACGTTAGGAGATAGATATACGCTTACAAGCAAGTTAAAATACAAATGCAGTGAAATGATTATTGTATTCTAAAAACAAAACAAAATAGATACCCCCATATTACAAACTCTTAACTATATGCATTGGGCCACCACTTAAATTTTAAACAACAACTTTTAATTCAACCATTTTTAAGCGATACATCTAAGTAAAAATTAAAGCTAACATTAATTCATTCTAAAATAAAGGTGACCATAGCAAAATGGATGGACCATACAAAAATTTATTCAAATAAAGATAGACAAATATGATGGCAAAAACCTTAATATTGAACATAAATTGTAGAAATTTTAAAGTTAAACAGAGAAATAAATCTTACCATAAAGCGAATATCAAGAAACTGGACCATTAATTTTTAGGAGTAAACACAATTCTTACACTCACTATGACAACAAAATCCTTAGCAAATAACCAGAAAATGAGCCCCTATTTTCTTATCATAAATTTTAGATGGTATCATTATGTTATATGACAAGAAAAAATCGTTTAAACAGTTAATATAATTAGATTAAAAGGTTCTTAAATCTTTATAACATAATAGCATAAAATCAAAGAAGGTACTTAAGACAAAAGGAACCTTAAAAGACAAAACTAAATGTCATAAGATGACCTATAAAACAAACATTCACATAAAATGTTACGAGAAGGCCAATATACCAAACAAAAAGAATCAAGATCATTGGTACTTAAAACTATGTAAACTAAAGACAAATTAGAAAAGTAGCTAAAACACATATGTCCCTACACAAGATTGCCTCCTATGTACCGACCACAAATAAAAAAAGCCAAAACACTCGACAAAATCTAAAAAAATAGATACAATAAACTCAAGACGGGACCACATTAGAGGCAACTGAAATCACATATGTCCCAACATTAGATTGCCTCCCATGTGCAGCTTACAAGATGAAAATAGCAAAATGCATGCCAGAGGCTAACAAACAAAATAGATAGGCAACAATAAACTTAAGAAATAAATTCTTTACCACAGTAAACTCAACATATTGTCAAGTTAAAAATGGCAACGACTTCATTGGTCTATTGATGACAACTATGTAAGGCAATTGGTGATGACTTTAAAGGGAAATTAGCGACGACTTCACTAGTGAGAAATAACAGTTACTGTAGGGCGATTGAAGAGGGTGATGAAGGACGGAGAAGATCAGTGAAAATTGGGAATTTGGACTCTATTAGGGATTTTAACTGTGCCAGTAAAAATTGGGAGTTAATTTTAACTGTATCCTAATTCCTAATTATAATTAATTTACTTAATATGTATGGTAACAGTTTTATGCCATTTCTATTTTGGTTTAGATCTAGTTATGAGATATTACATGTCCTGTTTTTTCCCCCATCATTTAGCACACATTATTGGATCCCGATCTTTTAGTGGAATTTAGAAATATTAAATGAAATTAAATGGATATTTTTGAGTATGTATGTGTTGTGGGTGTTTTAGAGTTAAATGAAATTGATGTGAAAAGAAGTGGATTTTGGTTTTTGATGATTTGAAAATTTTGAATAAATTTGTGTGTGTAAGGGTACCATGAAAATTATAGTGAATAATTTGATTTGAATGGAAGTTGAAAAGCAAGAAATGATTAGTGAAAGTGTTAAATTTTAGGGAATTGCAAGTCTGACTTTTTCGGATGAATAGTAACAGAGAGTTGACTTTTTTATATGAAATCTTTGTAAATTTTTCTGGGTTGATTTAGGCAGAATTTGATAAAATAATCTTCATAAAAGCTATAGCTTCTGTTGATAGCTTTCTATCGCTATGAAGTATGACATTTTTTAATATCGGGATTGAAAATTATGATCTTTCGAAATTAAGGTTATTTTGCTTTCTTTTTTAAAAATGCTATTAAGGGTAAGTTTGTACGTACTGTGCTTTGAGGCAAATTTTGTACTGATGTGGTTTGAATTGGATCAAGTAGCCTTATTGAAAGTTGTAGATGAAGTTTATAGCTTTTCAATGATGTGTAATACGCTATTTTTTTGTGAAAATTGGAAGATGTGAAATTTGGAAGATTGGATGGGGTATAGGATGACAAATTTCTGGACAAAAGCTTTGATTGAAAAATTGACCTAGTTAGAGGTTGAAATTACCTTTAAGTGCTTCATGAAAGTTTTAGATTATGTTATGATCTTTCCATTGATGTAAAGTATGAAATTTTTCGACCATGCAATAGGAAGTTATGATTTTTAGAAGTTTCTATTACTATTTGGCATGATCATTAGTGGACAGAAATTTCGAAGTGATTTTTGATTCCCTTAGAGATCAAATTGATTTGTCAGTCCTTCATGAAAGTTGTAGGTTTCATTTTGATCTTTTCATTGATATAAAGTATGAAAGATAGAAATTTTAGAAGTTGAGTTACTGTTTTGGGATGACTAGTATTGGAATGAAACTTTGAGTGGGTTTTTTACCCTTTTAGAGATGGAATTGATTTTTAAGTTCTCATGGAAGTTGTAGAGCTTCCTTTCAGCTTTCTATTGATACCAAATTTGCAAAATTCAGAGTTTTAAGTCAAAAGTTATGAATGTCAGAAGTTAGGTAGTCGGAGAAAAGGGAGCACGCGTTTGTCGCGACTCCAACACGGTCACCTCGTGACCCCGTCGCGACTGCGACCCGTTCGCCTCACGACCTGATCGAGAGGGCGACCTGACCCTCTTTTATTCTTTTGCTTATAACTTTTCCGTCTGACATCCGATTGACCTGATTTTTAAAGCGTTTGATTTCTAAGACATCCCTCTACCTCTCCATGAAAATTTTAGATTTTTGAGTTTTATTTGAAAAATATTGATTGAATCAAAGTGAGAGGATTGATTAAAGAGTTTGAATTGGAAATTTTTCTGAACATGTTTAGGTATTTTGGTGATATCTAAATCTGTAGAGTTCCAATTGAGTTGATTGTTATTTCTAAATAAACTAAAGACATGGAATTACAAGTTAACTGGAGGAACTGAAATTTAATTCGGATTCTAGGACTTTCAATTTCTGAATTGAAGTTGGGTTTAATAT
>JANIHY010000007.1:22663883-22688841 GCA_027479065.1 Erythroxylum brevipes | reverse complement strand
GAGAAGAAGTGGATTAAGGTAATGAGTTGTGTAATTGATAAATGTAGCTTAAATGAAAGGAGTTGGTTTGAATGGATTAGTGGATTGGGTCATTGGTTGGAAGTGTTTACTATATAACAAGATAGGAGCATGAATTACTAAGATAAAGTCTTGAAAATGTGACTTGAAATTCATGCACATTAGGTGTTTGTTAAAATGCCTAAGTGAACTTGGCTTAGGATTTAAGGTTTTGTAATGGTATGCATTCGAAAATGTTTTCACGTTTACTTAGAGTAAACTTGAATTGTTGCTTAGATTGATGACTAATTACCTAATGCGTTTGGATAAAAATGGGCATAATTATGTTTTGAAATGAGTAAGTATTGGATTAAAGGCATTAAATGCCTTATAAAATGCAAAAAAAAAAAAACTAATGTGGATAGTAAGGAAGTAACCATGTGAGGAGTTGAAGTGTTAAATCCTATAGCTCAAAGGGAATCATAATGTGTTCTATACACTTGTGTGATGGTGTATAAATATAAAATTTATGTTAGGTAGTAGTTTCATTGTATGTCTTTTATGTCTAAAGGCTCAGGAGCTAGTAATCAAGAGGCTCATACTGGGAATTTTTGAAGGCAATGTAATGCACATCTTCTTTTAAGGTGAGTTGGGAAATCATATTTCTCAAATAGGATTATAACATCTTAAGACAAGCATGCTGACTTGTATGTGAATTTTAAACCTAGGCAACGTATGGTAGAATTGAATTTCAAATGGATGCTAATATGCTTATGTATTTAATAAATCGCATTGTTTTGAACAACTACATAATTGGATTACAAAAGATGGCTTTTACTTTGTGGGAAAATGTTTTGGAATTTACATATGCATAATTGAGTCATGTATGATGCATGTTTTTATTCTCTTTTGGCTTAAAGCCATGATAAGGTTTCATTTTATCGGTTGGACCGATAAATAAAGGCATGGTGCTTTACTTGATTTTATACTTAATATTTGTATATGATTTGTTTTATGATTGATGAGATAACAATTGGCTAATCGTTTGCTGGGCACAACTGATTAAGCAACCCTCATACCCTTGATGCTGGTACATTAAAGTCTAGTCGTCGTATTGACACCTTTCTATGGGACTTGCAAGTGATTCCACACCTAGGGTCTAGATATCAACGAGGTCATCACTTAAGGTCATGACGCTCTTATTGACTATCGTCTGGACTTACCACGGATGAAATTCAAGCCAACACCAAGTATCGGTGGTTGTGCACATTAGTTTGGCGAACTAGTGGTGTCACACATGATTGTTTTAGTTTATCCTGATATTGGTTTTCCTATTGAGATTTGATTAATACATATGATGTTTTTATGTATTTGTGTACTAGAATTGGAACTTATGTTCACCGGTTGGGTGATTAATAGGTTGGACCTATATAGTTCCTAACCAGTATACGATGAGGCATAAGCTAGACCTATGTGTTTTTTTTATATCATGAACGTTCACCTTATAGGCTAATTATACTGCCTTGATATGTATCGAGTTCTATTTGTGATATATGTTTTTCTTGCTTACTGAGTAGCTAATGTACTCACCCCCTCCTCTTTCCAACCATGCAGGTTAATTTAGTGAGCTTGAAGCTCTATAAGGATCATGCGGCTTTTTGACATATTCGAGGTATTTCCGCACATAGGTAGTTTATGTTTTATATTTCGGCTGCTTAGTGTCTCATAAACTGTTTTTATGTAGTTATGCTTTATGAATTTGTAAGTTAACTTTTGACTATCTGGTGTTTTATAAATGATTTTATAGATGAACTTTCAATACCACTGTTAAGATTGCCTTGAGTGGACTTTAAAATCCTGAAGTTGTGGTTGGATGTGAATATATAAATGTGTTTGAAATCGTTTCTAGGTTTTGGGATTTTTAAAATACAACTCCAAATTTTCAACAAAAAAAAGAAAAAAGAAAAGGAGATATTCAGTTAGCCTTGCATAGTCAGATTAAGGATACTGCAAGTGTTCTTAGCCTGAGTATGCGGTAGTTGACATGAGACCGATGTGGTATCAGGTCGTGACATTTAATATCCTATATAAAAATGAAAAAACAAAGCAATTTATTATGATATCTACGAAATAAAAATAGATAAATTACCTGGATAAATTTCAATTCAAATTGTCATATTATTTATTTTAAAAAGAAATTAACGAGAATGACTTGGAAAATTTTAAAATTAGAGAATTTATTACAAATATTAAAAAATATATTTAAAGACTAAAATATGAAGATTTAAATTAGATAATAAAGAGATGATTATCCCTATATAGATTGGATTGCATAACATGTCTCGCAACATCCATTTAATAGTCTTAATCAATAAAATTAGATTGTCATAATAATGATAATTTAACAATTGATGTTTAAAATGAATTTTTGACTTAATTTTTCATAATATTTGATAAAGAGGTGATATTATGCTAAAATAATAATTTATTGAATGATCAATTAACTAAACATTTATGCATATTATTGAATAATATAGTGAACTATAGAGAAATAACCATAATAATTTAATAAATAATATATTAATAATGAAATGATGTATTAGCAGCTTATATTATTCTAGTAATTTAATGGAGATATCATACTTAATAAATGAAATTTTAGCTATTAGAATTGTTAATGATAAATGACAACACAAATTATGCAATTTGTTTTAATAATTAAGTTATGATGCTCTGGAGATTACATAATAATTATTTATATATTAGGTGTATGCATAGATTAAATTAACTCGATCTATAAAAGAGACAATAAAGGCATAACATCTACAAGTAAGCTCATATGAGTAACCTTTTTTTAATGTATAGGTGGTCGATACATTGAAAGGACAACTACTCAACAAATCTTAAACCTTTCCTTAGTAATAAACAACACGAGAAGAATGAGAAGTGGTTGAACACGGAGAACGAAAAGAGAAATATGGAAATGATAAGCTTGTGTACAGTATAATAAATGAGTTTGGGTAGAGTTAGAAAAAATAATTGGTAAGAAGAATTATTAAAGGTATATTAGGTAGTATGTATTTATTAGTTTACATTCCATCCTAAATCCCTTGAATCGGAAGTTTCTTATTTTCACTGTTTAGGATGGAATAAAACGTAACATGAACGATGGAAGTGTGTTACATTCCATTCCCTTCCATCTCTAGCCCCTCAACCAAACAGGGCCTTAGTAAAGTTTCTCAAAGGACCCTCAAAATACTAAAATATATTTAGCAAGACATTTGACGACATAAATTATTATTATTAAAACTTGTTTTAAGCATTCTTTCTCTTTACAATTTATTGTTGCAAATCTTTATCAATTGTTTGAATTAACTATTTTACTCATTTTCTTTTGTTTTTCTTTTTGCTTGTTATTACTTCCAGATACATGCTTTTTAGGCAACATCATATAAAATAATTATAACATATTTAAACTAGAGAAAAACAAAAACACCTTTATGGAATTGGAAGAAGGAGGTGTGCATAATATAACAACAATAGCTCGATCATATATCACAAAATATATAAATGGTATTATATATCTGTGAAAATGAAAAAAAAACAAAGAGCAAAATTTAATATCCTATATAAAAAATGAAAAAACAAAGTAATTTACTATGATATTTGCGAAATAAAAGAGAGATACATTACCCGGATAAATTTCAATTCAAATTATCTTATTATTTATTTTAAAAAGATGTTAACGAGAATGAGTTGGAAAATTTTAAAATTAGAGAACTTATTACAAATATAAAAAAAAGCTATTTAAAGAATAAAATATTAAAATTTAAATTAGATAATAAAGAGATGATTATCCCTATACAAATTGGATTGCATGAGTATATTTATAATATGTCTTACAACATCGATTTAATAGTCTTAATCAATGTAATTAGATTATCATAATAATGATAATTTAACAATTGATGTTTAAAATAAAATTTTGACTTAATTTTTCATAATATTAGATAAAGAGGTGATATTATGCTAAAATAATAATTTATTTAATTATTAATTAACTAAACATTTAAGCATATTATTAAATAATATAGTGAACTATAGAGAAATAACCATGATAATTTAATAAATAATATATTAATAATGAAATGATTTATTAGTGGCATGTGCTATTCTAGTAATTTAATGGAGATATCATACTTAATAAATGAAATATTAGGTATTAAAATTGCTAATGATAAATAACAACACAAATTATGCAATTTGATTTAATAATTAAATTATGATGCTCTAGAGATTACATAATAATTATTTATATATAGGTGTTTGAATAGATTAAATTAACTCAATCTATAAAAGAGACAATAAAGGTGTAACATCTACAAGTAGGTTCATATGAGTAACCCTTTTTTTAATGTATAGGTGGTCGATGTATTGAAAGGACAACTACTTAACAAATCTTAAACCTTTCCATATTTTTCCATTCCAATCTTTTCCCTCTTATTTTTTTTAGTTCAATTTTAATTTATCTAAGTCCTATCAGAGCAGTGCTAATTAAATAGTAGATCATTAAGTATATCTCATTTGATTAATTTTCACATAAGTTTGTTAGGATTTAATCTAAATAAACAAATTTTTATATTTGTAAATTATAATTCTTGTACTGTTGATTAACGTTAAAATTCATTTTCTATCATTAATAACTCCAATTTGAAATGATAAGAAAATATGAGATGATTTTAATTGTATTTTTTCTAATTTATGACATTTATGAGACTGATTAAAAATATTAATGTTTTATTTTTATATAAGAAATAAGGTTACGAACTTTGAGTATATATAATTTTATAACTTCAAGTGTAAATAATGATAACATTTTAGTATTTGTTTAACAGGCTCAATAAAAGCTGTAGGACTTAATTAAAATAATATAATTAGGACTTAATTAAAATAGTATAATTAGAAAAAAAAGTTCCTAAATTGTTCCCTTCATTGAATTTCACATTATGTTATTGGCTACTCAATCCTATCCTTGTAATTAAGATCGATGGGCTGGTTTATGTTCAAGATATGAAATTAGCTATATATAAAAATAATCATAAGTAACCATTATAATTAGAGAAACATTATTTATAAGTTTAAAACAAGCAAAGAGATTAACATAATCAAAAATATCACATTTGTATTAACATATCTAGAATACAAAAAATATGCAAAAGTGGATTTTCATTAGAGATGGTCTACATTGATCGTTGTGGTTTATGACAACCTAATGCGAAGAAGATTAAAGAAAGAAGGAGATCATCAGAAAGGTATGTAAACATCTTACATTTCATATTTTTGTTTTCTATATCTATATGCATGAGTAGGTCTATTTTTTAGGTTTCGTTTTATTTTCCACTGCGTATATTTGATATATATTATGTATGAGATGCAGGATTAGAACCTTACAAATGCTCAATAGTTTGTTGAAGGAAGGAGTTTTTGTCAATTATATAAAGTTCTGCTATCGCCATTACTATAGCTAGAATATAGCTAATTTGTAGGTCCTATAAAATGCAAAATTTTGGATTAAAAAAAATTAAATATTAGTTGGAAAAAGGAAGTTTATTCAAAGAAATCAAGTTATATTTAAACAATGGCACATGTAATTCATAATTCAAGGTAAGATGAGGGCTTAAAGTAATAATTTTTATATAATAAACTAATGTAACATAATATTATTTTAGAGACATAGGTCTATCAAACATTTGAAGTATGGTGCATATGTGATTTAAAGCCTTAGTATCTATTATCTAAGAGCCATGCTCAGTAAAATTAAGTGTACTGAAGCAATGGTTCAAAATAATACCTATAAAATCATGAACATGAGAAAAATTCACCATGTTGTTTCTATCCATCATACATTTCCCTTTAAAATAGCTTTATGTTATGTATCTCCCTAAATCCCAAAAACTAGTTATGTAAGTTTTATTTTATTTGTTGATTAAAATAAAACGGAACTAAGAAAAAAGAAAAAGAAAAAAAGGGGGTAAAACACTGAAATTGTTTTTGTTAAATTTCAAGGGTGTGATTTATTTTACTTGCAAATGTTGGCCTATTAAGTGAAGAATTTTTTTGTCTCATGGGTGGAAGGACTAGTGCTTCATTGCTTGGTGAGTAAGGCTGTTGTTTTGTTGGCTTATTAAAGAACCAAATTTATGATGACATAAAAAGGCATTAACCTTTTTTCTTGTTATATGTGTTACCGTAAAAACTAGAACAAAGGAGGAGAAAAAGAGAGGTTTACTTTATTTTTTCGCATATGGCATGACAACTGTTTGGTGAGATAATTAAGAGGAAGTGGATCGTCATCGACAAGTATTCGGTATTGGGATCTCTTGGGTTTGTAGTGAGTACTAAATTGATTAGGGTTTTCAATTTGTGCTAGAATCTATATATAATTGTACTTGTCGCTGAGAATATTGTTGTTGGTTGTTGATTGTACTCTTGATTATTATAGTGGATTGATTTTAGTATGTGGAGATCTAGACTATGGTTTTTCCCCTAGTTGAGAGGGGTTTTCCATATAAATTACTTATAAATTGATTTAGTTTCTTACACTTTATTTCTCTTGCTATTATTGTTGTTATGGTTATGGTAATTTTCCTTAACAAAGTGGTATCAAAGTTGTGGCTGGAGGATTTTTGTGAAGGGAAAATTATTGCTTGTTTGATTTATGGAGAAATTAGTATGAGAAGAGAATGGACGAAAATAGTACTTCGATTTTTCACGTTCCTTTGTTTGATGGAAAAAATGAACTTTTGAGTGTGGAAGAGTATTATTGAGGGCTTGTTAGTACAACAAGATTTAAATACGCTTTGGAGGCAGACAAGTCGACAAGTTTGAATGATGGCAAGTAGGCATGGATAAGAAGAAGGTGGTTAGTACGATTCGGTTGGTTATAGCTCTAAAGTGGGTATCCCTCCAAATCGTTAAGTAACATCTTGTGATTGAGATGGGAGTTATTCCAGTTGAGGATGGAGGAGTACACAACCTTGTGAGACCATATTAATTTTTTCAACCAACTAGTGGCTCAGTTGAAAAATGTAGATAAGAAGATCATCGACTAAGAACAAGCTCTCTTGTTGTTGGCTTTACTACCGAATTCCTATTGACCCATTATCATAATGCTTCTTGTTAGTAGGGAGAAGATTACACTAGATGAAGCTATCTAAGTATTGAGGGAGAGTGAAAGGATGATGACACCTATTGATGGAGGTTCTTTAGGTAATGGTGATCGAGTACTAGTTGCGAGGGAGTTTGAAAGAGGGAGGAATCAAGAGAGAAGGGGAGGTGGCCTAAGGAGTAGATCAAAATCATGCGCAAAAGACTTTGGTAACTTGAAGTGCTACTATTGCAAGGAGAAGGGCTACATCTAAAGCCACTATCCGAAGATGATGGAGGACTTCAAGTGTCTCCAATTGATGTAAGAAAACAAAGACAAGACTAAAGTAGATAATGATGGTGATTCCTCTAATGTGGTCATAGTTGATGGTGATAATGATTTGTTCTTGGCTACTCATGGTGAGGTGAAGGAGGCAAAAGAAATTTAGGTGTTGGATTTGGTTGTGTCAATTCATATTTGCAAAGACCAAACCTTGTTTGATACTTTGCACCAAGATGGGGAGTATGGCCATATCAATATAGTGGGTGATCAAATTTTGAAGGTACAAGGTATGGGGATCATGTGGATGAAGCTCGATGATGGTATGACCTGAACCTTTTGACAATTTGAGGTATGTGCCAATTGTTCGTGCTAACTTTATTTCCTTGGTTGAATTGACAAAGTACGGGCATAGATATGTTGGAAGTGAGAGGTGGTGCAAAGTGTATTGCGGTGGTCACTTGGTGAGACAAGGGAGGAAAGCCAATAACAACATTTGCTATATGGAGAGTCATTGCATCCAAAGGGACAAGGATGTGAAGAAGAAGGTGCGATTCTCAGATGAGGTGGAGGTGTTTGGTGACTTGGATTGAGGGAGGAATATGTTGTGTATCTCCCCAAATCCTAAATACTAGTTATGTGAGTTTTATTTTAATTGTTGTTTGAAATAAAATGAAACTAAGAAAAGAGAAAAAGGAAATAAAAAGGGGATAAAACACTGAAATTGTTTTCAATGAAATATTGCAAGGGTGTGCATTATTTTAATTGTAAGTGGTGGCCTACTAAGTGAAGTTTTTTTTTTTTTTTTGCCTATGGGTGGAAGAGGTTGATGCTTCACTGCTTGGTAAGTAAGGTGGTTGTTTTGTTGGCTTATTGGAGAAGCAAATTTATGATGAAATAAAAAGACTTTACCCTTTTTGCTTGTGATGTGTGATGTTGTAAAAACCATAAGAAAAGAGGAGAAAAAGAGAGTTCCACTCCATTGTTTTGGCTTATAGGACGATAACTATTTGGTGAGATAATCAAGAGGAAGTGATCGTCATCGACAGGTATTCGGTGATGGTATCTCTTGGGTTTGTAGAGAATACTAAATTGATTAGAGCTTCCAATTTATAATAGAACCTATATATAATTGTACTTGTTGTTGAGTTATGGTTGTTGGTTGTTGATTGTACTCATGATTATTATAATGGATTGATTTTAGTTCTTCGAGATCCGGACCATGGTTTTTCTTAATAATATGTTATTTTGATATATTATTTGATATTATCTAATTTGTTTTGAATTTATTTTGGTGTTTAAATATTAAAATTAATGTTTGTTTTATGTTAGGAGATGAAAAGTGGAGATTGTATCAAATTGGGACACTATTGGTGATAATTACAAAATTTGGATAAAATGAAGAGATTGTTGCAGTGGATAAGATTGATCACTTGAAGAGTTAGGGTTTAACAGGGAAACTTACTCCTATCCTTATCATGTAAGAATTTGAATTTATTTTATATAGATTTCTTTACAAGTCAGAATTAGATTGGGATTAGATCAAAAAACCTATAAAAGAGACGATCCTCACAACAAAAAGAGGTTCTCTCTTCTTACATTTTTCGCATTTCTTCATCTTTCTTCTATTTTTGTTATCGGAGGAAAAATCATGTGTGGCTAAACTCACTTATTTTGATTCAAGGGGATTCGATATGGGAGTTGTAATTTTGCGAGGTTTTGTATTCCAAACTTTTATTCACATTTTAATTCAAATATTTATTCTTTTGAGTTCTCATATTTCATGAATGATTAATATTGATTAATTTGACAATTTAATTTAATATTGATTACTCTATCGCTATCCATAAATTCAATGATCCTTAATTGTCATGAAGGATTGGTACAAGTAACAAATATGTTATTTATGAATTTACATATTTAACTTATGATGAACGAGAAAAATAAGTAGAATAATTGTAGCTATCTCGATTATTTAACTTAAGTTAGTCTTTTTCACTAAGCTTATTGTTATCATTTGTTTGATATGGAGTGCTATCATACATGTCAAAGGATGATAAATTTTGGTTTGGATGCTGAGTTTGGACCAATTAATTTTGAAAATTTTGAGACATATTACGACTGTCCTTATATGTTTCGAACTTACTTCTTGAATTGTGAAAATAATCTTTTTTAACCAATGATCAATGTTACAATTAGATGAGATATTTCTCTTAAGTCAGAATTTGATAATCTCAACTTTCTCATTTTATATTTATCTGATTTAATTTGGTTTAATATTAATTTTAGTTAATCAATTACTTAATCAAAAACCCCCTTTTAATTTTATTAATTGAAATTAAGAGGTTTTTGTTTAATTCTATTGGGATTCGACCTGGTTCCACGACTACTCTAAAAGTTTGGAGGATCAAAATTATTTTGGGGGCTTCGACAAGTCGACCATTTCTTTTAGTTGAGAGGGGATTTCAATTTAAATTGCTTGTGCATCGATTTAATTTTTTGCACTTTATTTCTCTTGCTATTATTCTTGTTGTGGTTGTGATGATTTCCCCCAACACTTTAAATCCCTTGTTTACTAAATGTAGCTACATCATATATCTAGTTGCCATTTTGACTAAGCTCAACTTCATTTTTAAAAGGTGTTTTGAGCAAACTTGTAAATGATTTTGCAATACTTTTTCCTTTCTTATCCTCTGCCCTCTTGTACATATTCGGGTAACCATAAATCTTGAAACTTGTATCTCTTTGTGTTCCTTGACAATTTGCAAAAACAAAATAGATCATCCTTATTTACCTGTTTCCTCAGGTTGTTTTTGTTTCCACTTTTGATACTTTGAGTTGGTTGACTCTTATATAGCATGGCAGCTTCTGTGACTTCTGAAATACTCACATGAACCTCCCCCAAATTTTCTAGTCGTATTATTCATTTGGAAATGGATTTATAACAAGGATCTGATTTCAAACTGTGTCATAAACATCACTAAACTAGATTAAAAACTACATCAGTTTGTCTTTTACCTCCAAATTCTGCCATTAATTTTGCAGCACCACAATTACATTATGGAATTGGTGTAAGACGAGCCATTTCATCCTATAACCTTTTCAATTTCTTAAGGTATTTCAAAATAAACATATTCCGCTGGCAAAGAGATTTCTCTTTTAATTTAATAGAGAAGTGGCATGTTACATTCTCCATACCTCTCATTTATTTCTCTCCACAATTCGTAAGCAGATGTTGTGTATAAAAATGCCTCGACAATTTCTTTTGAGATAGAAATTAAGATGTAGGAAGTTATCATATAATCAACTCTGCACCATTGATCAAAATAGGGGGAATTTTCCCCTGGTCTTTGACAGGTCCCAGTCAAAACCTATTAGAATAAATGAAAAGAGAAAAGCAAATATACAAAAAATTCTAGTTTTGGCGAGAATAAACCAATAACTTAAGTTGACGTTAAAAAATTCCACCTCTTAACATTAATAGTTGAAACGTTTAAATACAAAGTCTGCAGTAACTACCTTAGTCCTAACTACAAGGAATTCTAAATACTAAATGTACTCCACTAACGGCTAATGGGTAACATGTTCCATTAAACAACTAGATTGATTGAATCACAAGCAACAAATTGAAGAAAAAAGGTTTATCCCACGCTTCCCATATTGCATGATTTATATTATCTACTTGTATCATGAAATCTTAACATTGCCCTCCCCTTTCATTGCAACCTTATCCTCAAGGTTGAAGTTAATTGTAGCTCGACTTTCATGCCTTTCAACGATATCCTCCTCACTGTTTGCTTTGTCTCCTTCCAACAAGAGCAATTGATGACCCTTACACTTGTGTGAAGGTGTAAATTTTTCATTACCATGGAAGCAAAGCCCTTGTGCATGCCTCTTCTGTATTTCATCCTAGGATAATTGCTTTGCTGTAAGCACAGGCTGTGGAGGTTAAACAAAATTTTGTCCCCTAATTAATTTCTTGTCTCTCATTCGCACCAAACTTATGGACTCCTTCAATGTTTTGGGCTTAAACGTACGTATGCCATCTGCAATATCAGGTCATAACCCTCCCATGAATGTTCCTATTAGTCCCTTTTGAGTTCATCCCTGAACTTGGTTGCCCAATCATTCAAATTCTCTTTAATAAACTTGCAAGGTTCCTATTTGTTGGATTTTAGAAAGTGTCTCATCAAAATCTTCACATCATTGTCCCGAACCTAGTCCAAAGTTCTGACTGAAATTTTTTCCATGACATCTATTTCCCCTTGTAGATGTATGTCTTGCGAAGCCATTTCCACCATTGGTTTGCCTCAATTTCAAGGTGGAAGGAAGCTAAAGGAACTTTTTGCAAGTTCGGAGTTTCTTAATGTTCAAAGAATTGCTCTACACAACAAAACCATTCAGTGGGGTTGCTGCCAACAAATCTGGAGAATTCACGCCTTGCGAGTTTAGAAGAGAACATATGGTGTCCCTCCTCTACAACCCTTTTGATTCTTTCTTGGATGTTTGTGGGTAGATCATGGGAATTTCTAGCAGATCCTTCCCTTTGGGAAATGACTACATCAAATAACCGAGTAATCGCTTTTTCCATTAAGCAAAGCTTATTGGCAAGACCTTGCTCCATTCGACTCATTCCGTCTTGCAAATTGTCTAGGCTTGCGTCAAGATTCTCGATTCGTTCTTTGTTCGTCGACATGGCTATGATACTAATTGAGAGGCCCCATTTAAAACCTGCTAGAACAAATGAAAATAGAAAAACAAATATGCAAAAAATTCTACTTTTGGTGAGAATAAACCGGTAACTTAAGTTGACACTAAAAAATTCCACCCACTAACATTGATAATTGAAACATTTAAATACAAAGTCTACAGCAACTACCTTTTTTGTTACAAAGGAAAGATAAACACGAAGAAACTAGCTAGACCACGGCACGGCGGTACGCCATGCCAATCCGGTCCCAGTGCAGAAGATCCATAGAGAGAATCGAAGGGTTCCGAAGTATGTGAGTGCCTTGGCTCGCCATCCCTGCAAGGATACAAAAACTACCTTAGTCCTAATTACAAGAAATTCTAAATATTAAATGTACTCCACTAACGACTAATGGGTAACATGACCCATTCAACAATTAGATTGACCAACTCACAAGTAACAAATTAAGAAAAAAAAAGGTTTATCCCACGTTTCCCGTATTACATGATTTACACGATCTACTTGTATTATGATATCTCAACAGTCTTTCGCATTTTCCATCACTGAATCTAAGCTTGACTTCTACTCCTAAAGCAATTCGCATTACTCTGCTCCATGACAGATAAGTGCTTCCAATCGAAGAAGTTGTAACCAACACTTTTTCTAGATACTCTGAATTATGGAAATACAGGGGATCTCCATCATTACTTGATTTGGTATTCAAGACTTCTTCTGTTCGTCCTCCTCCTGATTGTGAACCAGAAGCCACACTCAATTTTAATCATATCAAGAAATTTAGAATTTTATATCAAAACTCGGAGTACTCGGCTATGATATCATGAGTGAAAAGAAATTACGAAAGAAAATCTGGTTCTTCTCTTATTTGTTACCAGAAAATACACTAGCTACCATCTCTTTATATACAAGCTACTATTGCAGCATAACAATCTCACACTTATATAACAATTCATAAGTTATATAAGAGTCGCAACAAACTTTTCTCTACAAGAATGACGAATATTCTACAAAATATGATTCTTATTGAAAATTTACTTAGTAACTTCGATTCACATTTGGTATCTATATAAGTAACTTATATAAAAATCCATATTTTTCCTTTATTCCACAACTTCCTCTAAAGCTATAATAAATATTCTAACATATAAAACATTAAATGTAGACGACACGTACACCGGACATACATATAACCACATTGAGATATGGAATTAGATGCCCGCAGGGCGTAACTCATAACTCAGTTGGTTTTAGAGGGGCAGATTTGTAACAAGTTGCAAGGTTCGAATTTCACAGTTTGTAATATGGGAGCAACACTCTTGAGTTCTTTGTGGGCTTTGAGGGTGGGCTCCTTGTAGGCCTGTGGGTTGTTCACCTTCCCCTTAGCGAACCGCTTGTACCTGATTTATATCCTCCCAGTTGCTTAATCAGGCCGAGATGTGAGGAGCCCTTTGGGTTAGGGATTCAACCTTTTGCAACAACGAGATATGGAATTAGATAAATCATAATATAATTCAGTGCTCATAATTAAAATTTCTTAATTCATTAACATTGAGTTATGGAGTAATTATAGCGTTAATAACAGGTTATTCAACGGTGATATCATTTGAGAAGGCAATTGCAACTTTTAAAGAATCTCATTCTCTCTCCCTTCCATAAACAATTATTAATGAGAAAGCATAACTTCACGTCCAGTCCGTAATTTAAGTTGCTATAAAAATTTCAAGCGTTATTCCATTCCAAGAAACAAACCCCCTCCCTCACTCCTTTCCAACCTATGCTCCCTTCACCAACAACAATGAAGGAAATGGATTCCAAGCACCAGCTGCGCTCCCAAGCATCACTCAAACTTGCTAATAGCTTAATGCAAATCCATAACGTTATCTTCTATTTCCTCATCTTCGGCTCTGGTTTAGCCTTTGGTTTCACTCTCAGTTTCTTTCTCAGAGATATATCCTTCAACTTTCAGATCAACCAGAAATTCTCCACCCAAACCGCTCCATTAATATCACAACAGTTCTTGCTCTCTCTCTCTCCTCCTCCTCCTCCTCCTCTTTCCAATATTTCAACGAATACCCCAGCCCGGACAGGACTAAGTGAGTTTCTGAGATTGCCCAACGCGTCACACGACATGACAGAGAAAGAGTTGCTGTGGAGAGCGTCTTTGGTCCCTCGTATTCATGAATTCCCATTTAAGGTTGTCCCAAAAGTTGCTTTCCTGTTTTTGAGCAGAGGGTCTCTTCCGTTTGCTCCTTTGTGGGAATTGTTCTTTAAAGGCCACGACGGACTGTATTCTGTCTATTGGCATACCAGTCCACGTTTCAATGGAACAGTTCCAAAAAACTCTGTGTTTCACGGCAGGAGGATACCAAGCCAGGTCAGTTTGATCTCATTTTGTTTATAATTATGGCATTCTATGAATTGCGTCGTTGTATTAGGTTAAAATAGCTATATATACAAATTCACATGAAATGAAACTATCTACATTTACACAAGCTTGGCAGAAGGAGCTTAAATGGAACTATATATGATACTGCATTGTATTATCAGTTGAATGACTATCTTGAACATATTTAATTCTATAGAAATTGAGACACAATAAGCATATGTAAATCATCCCAACACGACCTCTAAAGCCAAACATCGCATAAATAGCACTTGCTTCAATTTCATTGGATAGAGAATGCTACAGAATACAACCTGTACTAGTATATGCATGTGATATTAATAGTTTTAGCTGGTTGGAACGTAGGGAAGTTGCCAGCTCGCAAGACAGATATTATCAACAGAGCATGTTAACATTTCATAATAGAATCTTATAAGTGTCAAATGATAAAGAAACCTGATGAGCTTTAAACATGTCATGTTTAAATTCTAGGATGATTTTAAAATTTATATATGCCTATCCTGGAAACTATATTAACCAATTTGATCTCCTTAGAAAATCTGCTACAACTCGGTCAAATGGAAGAGAAGGTTAAAACCTAGTTCATACAACTAAGTGTCATATTTTTCCATTTTATTTTTATTAGATAGGAATCTGTGTGGGACTGACATCCTCTTGCTATACCATGTGTGGAAGTTGTTTATCAGTTCTAGTTCCATTGCATTGCTTTGATTCTACTCCTTTCCAAAGCCAAGTAAATTCTTATACATTCCCTTTGTCTCACTCATACCTTTCTGGGCTAATAGTTCCTACTTTTTCACATTCCTTTCTTTATGCTCTCTTTAATATATATGTCAAAGAAACAAAGACAAGCCAAGAACTTAAAAATCACCAGCTAGAAAGTACGTATGAGAACAGTAATATGTTGAAATTTGTTAAGGAATTGAGCTCAAACTAAAGTGTCTTGATTCCATTTTAGCAACTTGGGCTTCTGGAGTTTACACTCGATGAGAATGCAACTCAAAAGCAATTACCATCTGCTTTCTTTCCCATAATATTCTCCATTATATATTATCAGATATTAATTTAGAGGATTCAAAATTGAAATCCCACCAAATTTGAAGTGAAGACAACAAGTAGAAATAGAACAACTAGAAAAAGAGCAGGGCCAGCTCTGGGCAAGGGCAGAGTGGGCATCTGCCCAGGACTCATTCTTATAAATGATAAAATAGATCCTATTTTTATCTTTATAAAAAATAAAATGAAACAAAATAAGGCTTCTTCTTAATCTCATTATGAACAATAGAATGATCTATATTTTATTTATTTTTATTTTATATGAGGATCCAAAAATAAACAAAAATAGGAATTTTCTTACTTTACTTGAGGCCTATAAAATATTAAGATCCTGAAAAAGAGCATAGGAGTTGGACATTAGTTGACGATGAGGGTTTTAACCTCATCTTTCATTGTATATCCTTTAAAACAATTCCTAGTATGGCAGTTCATGTTTATCCACTTAAACTTAATTCATGCCCGGATTGATTGACCAATTCTTCTCAATTATTTGATGTTGACCTTGTTTTTTGAAGTTTCCCACCTCCTAATTTATCCAACCTTATTGATTGCATGGGCTTGTATCAACTGGTTCATCTCCTAACTTGTGATTGGCTTACTTACCTTATTAATAAAATAAAGAAGAGCAACATATAATGTAATAAAGTTGTTGGATTGCAGGAAGTTCAGTGGGGGCAGAATTCAATGATAGAAGCTGAACGTCGCCTTCTAGCCAATGCATTACTGGACTTCTCAAATAAACGCTTTGTTCTCCTTTCGGAGTCGTGTATTCCCCTATTCAACTTCTCCACGGTTTACTCGTACCTGACAAGGTCAGCCCAGTCTTTCGTGGAGGTCTACGACTTGAATAGTCCGGTGGGGCGCGGCCGATATAGCCCGTTAATGAGACCAGTAATTCATCTTCGCCAATGGCGAAAAGGGTCACAATGGTTCGAGATGGACCGCGACCTTGCCATAGAGGTTGTCTCCGACAGGACATACTTTGTTGAGTTTCAAAGTTTTTGCACAGGCTCATGTTATAGTGACGAGCACTACTTGCCAACTTTTGTAAGTATAAAGTTTTGGAAGAAGAACTCAAACAGGACCATAACATGGGTTGATTGGTCCTTGGGTGGACCTCATCCACGTAAGTTCACGAGGTTAGATGTCTCCATCGATTTTTTGAAGCGGCTGAGGAATGGGAACACCTGCCGATACAACGGGAATACCACTAATATTTGCCACTTGTTTGCCAGAAAGTTCACGCCTAATGCTTTGGACAGGTTATTGAGATTCGCTCCTAAGCTCATGAAATTTTAAGCTGACCACAAATTTTAAAAATGTTTTAGATCTTCTGTCCTTCCTTTCCCAAATTCCTTTTTGAAGGATGCACTAGTAGTATAAGAGAAATTTGTGAATTGTTTCGTGTATAAACTACTGAAAGAAAGGAAATTTTTAAAAAGTGTACTTTCTTCGATTAATTGTAGTGAACCTCGCTCCTCGTTGACAAAGTATTGATAGAAAAAAAAATCTCAAGTTTGATCTAACTCAAGTCTAAAATTAACAGGTTTAATTTAAATTGATCGAGTTTCGAGTTAGGTTCAGGTTGAAACACTACAATAAATGAGACTTTTAGCAAAAAAATTTCATTGCTAAACATCCAAAAATTGTTGCAAATAATAATTAAGGAAAAACTATAGGTGATGTTTTTACCAAATTGTCGCTGATTCTTTTCTACTACGAGTTGTTTACGTAGTGAAAGAATATTGGCTTAAAATTTGCTAAATTGTCACCAATAAGTTTTTGTTAGGTTTTATTTTCGTAACTAAATATTATTAGCTACATTTCTAGAAAAGTTGGTTAAAGTTTTTAGTAACGTTTTCAGAAATATAGCTAATATTTTCTAGCAGTGAAAGAGAAATGTAGCCAAAAGTGATTGGCCACGATTTTGAAAACGTAATCAAAATTCTTTTGCTAAGTTTTATTATCTAGGATTTCAGAAATATAGCCAAATATTTTTAGTTATATTTTTTAAAACGTAGCCAATTGTTTTTAACTATGTTTTGAAAATTTTAATGGTGACAATTTTGGTTCATGTTATAGTATGTAATTATTAGATTTTTTATTTTATAATTTATTATACAAAAATGTTATAAAAATAATTGAAAATTAGAAGCATTGTATATAAACAATAAAATATCATTAAATGTTAATTACAATTTAAAAAGTACTTATATACAAAATAAAAATACAAATATTAGTTTAATGATTAAAATTCATTTTCCTTGTTACTCTTTATATACTTGGGACTAACTAATTTTTTTACCAAATTTTCAAGTTTGGTCAACTTTTTTCGTTAAGTTGTAAGTTTTGTTCCTTACATTCTAAGTTGGCCTTAACCAACTGGTTCTTCTCTTAAAGACGACATATGTTGGTCTTGATGAAGATGAAGCAATTGACTTAGAGCTAAACTTAAGAATTTTTATAACATCTCATCACTGATGGGAAGGGTAAAATAGTAATTTGGAACGGATTAAGAGTGTTTAAAATTGTTTTGCTATGTTCATGCATTCATATATACACGTGAATAGTAAATTTTGCACATGTGATAATTGTACATGCATTTATGGCATTTTCCGGTATATGTGTCTCTGATATACTTATTGTAAAAAATATGATTTTTGTGCTTGAAAATTTAATTGGAGTGGGTCTTTGTGTGTTTTGAATTTTGGGAGAATTTTAGAAATTTTTCTGAAAATTTTCAGGGTACTTTTCCGGACTAGAAAAAATGTCAAGTGGTAGACTGACTGGTTATCGGTAGTAAAAAGTACTGTCCAATGGCACTGAAAATGAGATACATAATTTTAGGAATTATTAGTTTTAAGCCATTGGAATTTTAGGAAAAAATTAGACTAAAAATTTGAAGAAGTTAGGTGAGCAAATGAGAGGGTAGACAGCATGGCGGTCTCTATTACATGCATCCTTTAATCCCTCAACCAGCTACATATCATACATCACAGTCCTACCATCTATGGCACTTAAGACTTGACCATCCATCCTCGTCTCGTCTTACATCCACTCTTTCTTTGTCAACATTCATAATAATGCTATTGATCACAATAAATATAATACTTACTCATTGGCAAAACAGACTCGATTACCCTTTTCAACAAGCTCTATTTTTACAAAAAATTCTTTTGAGTTGCTACACTGTGATATTTTGGGACCACATAAAATCCCTACACATTCAGGAGCAACATTCTTTCTCAGTATTGTAGATGACTACACTCGTTGTTCTTTGGTATTCCTCATGCACAATAAATCCAAGACTACTTCCTTGTTACAACGATTTGTGATCTTTGTCCAAAATCAATTTTACACATCTATTAAAATCCTACGTACCGATAATGGTACAGAATTTTTACTCTTAACTCATTTTCTTCAAGAACGTGGCATTGAATTTCAACATACATGTATTTACACTCCGCAACAAAACGAAGTGGTCAAACGCAAGCATCGCCACATTTTAAATGTTGCACGCTCACTACTTTTTCAATCAAATATCCCACTTCGTTTTTGGGAGGAATGCGTCCTTACTGTAGTGTATTTAATCAACCGGCTTCCTTCTCCCTTACTGTCAAATAAATCACCCTATGAAATGTTATATCAAAAACCACCTTCCCTCCATCATCTTCGAGTCTTTGGGTGTCAATGTTACACCACAACTGTCCAACCTAAACAAATATTCTCACCTCGCGCTTCACGTTGCATGTTCATTGGTTACCCTCATGATCAAAAGGGTTATAAATTATTTGACATTAGTTCGAAACAAATCATCATTAGCCAAGACATTGTTTTTCACAAAAATATATTTCCTTTCATGACTGCAGAATCAAATCCGCAATCAACCTCTCCTTTATTGCCAAATCTCGTCAGTGACATACCCTCCTTACTGAAAATAACTACCAATCCTTCCTCACCAAGCGCTCCCATACACTCTCAAATACCTCATGATACTCTCGACCATAATTCCTCTCCTAGCAATAATTCTTATCTAATAACTTCGACCGAATATATCAAAGATTCCTCCTTGATCATACGGCATCATCACCACACCATCAAATCCACATTGAGGATGAACCTAACGATGCTTCACTTAACATACCTAATCCTGATCCTCCTCGCTGTTCTAATCACAACCAACATCCTCCTGCATGGCATGAATCCTATACACTGTCTTCTCAGACCAATAATTCAACAGTGGACAGGTTCTTCGCAATGGCACAAGGCATCCTCTCTCATCCTATCTTTCTTTTTCTCGTTTTTCTCTATCTCACCGACACTTTCTAGCAAGTATAAGAGCTCATACAAAACCCCAGAACTATGATCAGGCCACTAGTCACCCATATTGGCAACAAGCCATGACAACTGAACTCGAAGCATTGGAAAGAAATCGTACCTGGTCACTAGTTCCTCTTCCCCTAAGCCATAAACCTATTGGTTGCCGTTGGGTTTACAAAATTAAATATAATTCTGATGGCACTATCGAGCGTTATAAAACGCGATTAGTTGCCAAAGGTTATACGCATGTTGAAGGCATCAACTACAAGTAGACTTTTTCTCCAACTGTCAAACTTAAAACTTTGAGGTGTCTTCTGACCGTCGCTGCCGCAAGAAATTGGTTTGCTGACCAACTTGATGTCCAAAACGCTTTTTTACATGGTGAATTGGACGAGGCTGTTTATATGCAGTTGTCGCCTGGATTACGCCAATAGGGGGAGAACACAATTTGTCGGCTTCATAAGTCACTCTACAGCTTAAAACAGGCTTCTCAGAATTGGTTCTCTACATTATCCACTGTTCTTCAAAAAGGGGGTTACACGTAGTCAAAGGCAGATTATTCCCTATTCACCAAGGTCAATGATTCATCTATCACTGTTATTCTCGTTTACGTTGATGACATATTGTTGACAGGGAATGACATGCGAGAAATTGATCGGCTCAAGAAGTATTTACTTTGGCACTTCCACATCAAAGATTTGGGTGATCTCAAATATTTGTTGGGTATTGAATTTTCACATTCCAATCAAGGCATTTTTATGTCACAACGAAAATATGTTTTGGATGTGTTATACGACTTGGGACTAACAGGTGCAAAATTGGAGAAGTTTCCGATGGAACAAAATTTGAAATTGGCCCTCACTAAGCTAGTCGGCAGATTAATCTATTTTACTGTAACTAGACCTGACATAGTGTATTCAGTCCGTGTATTAAACTAATTCATGCATGAGCCCTGCAAGTCTCATTGGAATGCGACAGTTCGAGTCCTTAACTATGTGAAAGGGACTCCTGGTCAGGAATTATTTTTGCCATCCAATAATAATATACACTTAAGAGCTTTTTGTGATTCTGATTGGGGAGGATGCCGGATAACTCATCGATCAGTATCAGGATATTGTGTCTTCCTTGGTTCCTCACTTATATCTTGGAAGTCAAAAAAGTAGATAAATGTTTCCAGATCATCAGCTGAAGCAGAATACTGAGCTATGGCAAATACATGTTTAAAATTGACTTGGTTGAGATATATTCTTCATGATTTGCGAGTACCACAAGCAAAACCTTCACTATTATATTGCGATAATCAGGAGGCACTACATATTGCGACAAATCCAGTTTTTCATGAATGAACGAAACACATTGAGATAGATTGTCACATTATTCGGGAAAAATGCAGTCAGGAGTGATTCGGCCAGCTTATGTCTCAACAAAGATGCAACTGGTGGACATCTTTACCAAACCTTTGGGTAGAGAATCGTTTGAATTTTTGCGTAGCAAGTTAGGAGTGCTTGATCCACACTTACCAACTTGAGGGGAAGTATGGCAAATGATATGTATTTCCTTGTGTGTATTTATCTTTACGTACCTAAATTAGTTAGTTAACAGTCATTTGACAACTTTGTATTAGGCTAGAATTAGGGAATAGATCAGTGTTAGGCTAGAATTAGGGAATAGATCAGTGTTGTAAATTTATATATGTCATGTACATCACGGTGGAGTAAAATAATTCAATATCTCCAAATCTTCTTTATTATTTTACATAAAGGATTAGGTTTACATAATCTATAATATGACTAAGAAAGTGAGACAGGTAGTTAATCGTTTTTATGAATTGGTTATGATTAAATCTTATGTTTTTATGCTTTCTTATAAGTTTAATCTAAGTTGGCGTCATTTTACTAATTAATATTGTGTTTTTTAAATAATTTTGAATGAATTGTTAGTTGACAAATTCCAGCTGGGGTGGCATATGCCAAAACCATTTTGCGAGGGTTGGAGGGTTATTTGATTAAACATTTAATATTCCAAACTCATAGTCTTGTTGACCAAACAATCAACATAATATAGATGTCTTTACGTTGTATTTTTCTCATGATTTGCATAATTTTTGGCTTACTTAATGAATTATTTGACATTTTAATTTGTTTAATCTCTTAACTTTGTATTGTTACTAGGCTAAAGATGGTGAATTATTTGACATTTTAAATTGTTTAATCTCTTAACTTTGTATTTTTTTTTCTAGGCTAAAGATGGTAATCACGTGTAAGTTTGATGAAATAGTATAATAATTAGCAAGTGTTATAATTTTATTTGTGAATTGTTTATTTATCTAAAGGTGATAATATTTTATAATATTATTTCTTACTTAATATTTTGTGATATTAATTTTGAATTTTGGTTTAGCTTCTTATGAAGTGTGCCTCGGTTATTAATCTAGTCAGTTATATAGTCATGAGTAATCAAATTTATTCAGTTAAGACTTTAGATGAAAAAAAATTAAGACTTGGAAGTGTGGTCCAGAGCTGGAGGACATGGATTTGGCTTTTATTTTTTTGAAAATAAATAATTCCATTAAATGGAGAATAAGAGATAATTACAACCAATAATAGTGCTAAAGTATAACAATTGAACTAATTAATAAACCTACATCTTTACATGTGAGAGACCTTAAAAGAGTCTCCTCGTGTGAGACACTTATTCCACATGCATAAATGGTTCCTTCTCTTGTTGACTGGTTCCATAGGGTCCACATAGCTCCTTATATTAGTTAATGGTTCCTTCTCTTGTTGACTGGTTCCATAGGGTCCACATAGCTCCTTATATTAGTTCTATTATCTTTCCTTTCCTTCACTGATTCATTTGGAGGCTTACATGGAGGAGCAAACGTCATAGAATTTAGAAATCAACTCACATTGCAAGTAACTTGGAAATCAACTCACGTTGCAAGTAAGTTAAGTACTATTATGACTATAAGCTAAAATTCTAAACATTTTAGTATCTGCCAAAGGAAGGAAGATCAAAAAGTTAAAAGAAGAGAGGATTTTTTGGTTAGACGCGTGGAATTAGCTAAGCATTTTATTCGAACAAATATAGAGCCAGAATGGATGGTTTTATGTCTATTACCCGTTCTTCCTCCCGAGTTGAGACCGATCATTCAGATAGATGGGGGGAAACTAATGAGTTCCGATATTAATGAACTTTATAGAAGAGTTATATATCGGAACAATACTCTTACTGATCTATTAACAACAAGTCGCTCTACGCCAGGGGAATTAGTAATGTGTCAGGAGAAATTGGTACAAGAAGCCGTGGACACACTTCTTGATAATGGAATCCGCGGACAACCAATGAGGGACGGTCATAATAAGGTTTACAAGTCGTTTTCAGATGTAATTGAAGGCAAAGAGGGAAGATTTCGAGAGACTATGCTCGGCAAACGGGTTGATTATTCGGGGCGGTCGGTCATTGTCGTAGGTCCCGCACTTTCATTACATCGATGTGGATTGCCTCGCGAAATAGCAATAGAGCTTTTCCAGACATTTGTAATTCGTGGTCTAATTAGACAACATCTTGTTTCGAACATAGGAGTTGCTAAGAGTAAAATTCGAGAAAAAGATCCAATTGTATGGGAAATACTTCAAGAAGTTATGCAGGGGCATCCTGTATTGATGAATAGAGCGCCTACTCTGCATAGATTAGGGATCCAGGCATTCCAACCCATTTTAGTGGAAGGGCGTGCTATTTGTTTACATCCATTAGTTCGTAAGGGATTCAATGCAGACTTTGATGGGGATCAAATGGCTGTTCATGTACCTTTATCATTGGAGGCTCAAGCGGAGGCTCGTTTACTTATGTTTTCTCATATGAATCTCTTGTCTCCAGCTATTGGAGATCCCATTTCCGTACCAACTCAAGATATGCTTATTGGGCTCTATGTATTAACAAGTGGGAATCGTCGAGGTATTTGTGCAACTAGGTATAATCCAGGTAATCGTAGAAATCATCAAAATGAAAGAATTGACGATAATAACGATAAGTATACGAAAGAACCCTTTTTTTGTAATTCCTATGATGTAATTGGAGCGTATCGGCAGAAAAGAATCTATTTAGATAGTCTTTTGTGGCTCCGGTGGCAACTAGATCAACGCATTATTACTTTAAGAGAAGTTCCCGTCGAAGTTCACTACGAATCTTTGGGTACCTATCATGAGATTTATGGACACTATCTAATAGTAAGGAGTATAAAAAAAGAAATTTCTTGTATATACATTCGAACCACCGTTGGTCATATTTATCTTTATCGAGAAATCGAAGAAGCTATACAAGGGTTTTGCCAAGCTTGCTCAGATCAGATGGTACCTAATCTAATCATAGGGATCTAAGCTAAGTAATTTTATAACATCCGGGGAATTCAGATCTCTTTGGTTCAACTAGGACCATAGTTTCCAAATTTCTATGCGAATCAAGATCGAGAAAAGGAAGTTTTCCAACCATTGACTTAAATCCATTGTCGAACCCTACCCAGCGGAATATGGAGGTACTTATGGCCGAACGGGCCAATCTGGTATTTCACAATAAAGTGATAGATAGAACTGCCATTAAACGATTTATTAGCAGATTAATAGATCACTTCGGTATGGCATATACATCACACATCCTGGATCAAGTAAAGACTCTGGGTTTCCAGCAAGCCACTGCTACATCCATTTCATTAGGAATTGATGATCTTTTAACAATACCTTCTAAGAGATGGCTAGTCCAAGATGCTGAAGAGCAAAGGTTTATTTTGGAAAAACACCATCATTATGGAAATGTACACGCGGTAGAAAAATTACGCCAATCTATTGAGATATGGTATGCTACAAGTGAATATTTGCGACAAGAGATGAATCCTAATTTTAGGATGACAGAACCCCTTAATCCAGTCCATATAATGTCTTTTTCGGGAGCTAGGGGAAATGCATCTCAAGTACATCAATTAGTAGGTATGAGAGGATTAATGTCGGATCCACAAGGACAAATGATTGATTTACCCATTCAAAGCAATTTA
>JANIHY010000007.1:22561379-22580552 GCA_027479065.1 Erythroxylum brevipes | reverse complement strand
ACAAAAATTACTTTTTTATGGTTTTGTAGTTTTTACAAACCAAAAGAATCAAAACTAAAAATTCAAATAAATAGATTTTTTATTAAAATTGAGAAAAAAATAAAAATGAAAACAAACATAGCACAATTTTTGTCTAATATAGAAACAAAGATCGTCTATTAGTTGAGTGAGTTTTTGTCTTTCAATATATAAACCTCTAAATCTTTACTAAAAGGTATCCTTTGTACACCTTTAAATCTTTGCTACCCGTTTTCATTTAAAAAAAAAAACTTACAATATTTCATCATTGCAAAAGAATAAATCGATTTGTGGAATAAATCGAGTTGTGGAAATTCAACAAAATCTTCAATTGGATTGTTAAGTTTTATGTTTTATTTTAGTAATTAAAATAATTTTATGTTAGAGAAATTTGTCTGGCCCTAAAATAGTAATTAATTTTGTCACATCATTATTATTCAAGAAGAAACATAAGCCTTAATTGCTGAAATGTCCAAACCCATTTTGTAAATTTTAAATAAAAATCCTTGAATTATTATTATTTACTTATTGATTATGTAAATTGTTACAATTATTTGTATAATACAACTTAAACTATAATATTATGGAGCGTTCAAATTGAATCTTAACGTTTTTAAAATATTCAAAACCGATATTAAGTAGAGGGAAAATGTTATAAAGTTAATTCCTTGTCAGTTAAATGTTACATTAATAATGACCAGATATTATTTTTATTTTTTAAAAATAAAATGTAGGTCTCATTACGTGATATTTAACTAATGAGAAATTAATACCGTTAACCTTTTATTCAATTAGGATTAATTGTGAATGTTTTGAAAATTTTAAGGTTTAATTTGAACAAGTTAGATTTGTTTTGTATTTTATTATAAATATTGAAGTTAAAAATGCATTTTTAGTCAAATTTTCCAAGGACAGTGTTGATACTAGAGGTAAGGCATCAATGTCGCAGAGACTGAGGTACTATCTGCCATTTCCGGAACCTGAAGGGCCCATTAGCAACTGAAATATTTCTCAAGTTTGTCCTTTTCATAGTAATTTAATCAAATTCCATAAGTAAAACAAATTAAAGAAGAAGGTGGATCCCCCCTTCGTTTACCAAGAAATAAGTAAACAGCGAAACGCACAACGTACCAGAGTAAAACGGCAAATAAAATAGAAAAAAAGTCAAAAACGAAAAGAATAGAGGAAGTAGCCGTTGGGGCACAGATTCAAATCAAAACCCAAAGGGTCACATTTCAGCTTTTCGTTTCATAAAGAACAAGAACAAACTGCACTCTTCTTCTTCCATCTCTCTCTTTCTCCCTCCCTCAAGCGCTCCGGTTTCTCTTTTTAGATCTGTTTCTTCTTCTTTCATAGGATCTGATATTTTCGGATCATATCTGGGTGAGTAAGTGCTCTCATTTCCTTTCCGATTTATGCTTTCTAAATGTGGAACCTTAACATAACATGGCCAGAAAATGAAGGCAGCTTAACTTTCCTTTTCTGTCTCGATTCAGATTGCATTTTCGTTTAGATTGGAGTATCTATTGTGAGTTACGATTTTAATTGAAGTTGTTAATTGAATTTCAAAGATCGATTAGTTCTCTTTTGCGTCATAACAATTTAATACTCAATTTAGGATTTCTTGTTCGTTATCTGAACAAATTCACGAATTAGTAAGTAAAGCTACGATTTTTAGTCATTAATTGGCTTACTCTTGTCTTCAATGGCATTATAATCAATAGGTTCGTCACAATAAGATGACAAGAACACCTGGAACTCCGGCTTCGAGGACTGATAAGACACCGGTTTCGACACCTGGTGGACCCAAATCTAAGGAAGAGAAGATCGTGGTTACTGTAAGATTGAGGCCTCTAAACAAGAAGGAGCAGTTGGCCAAAGACCAAGTAGCATGGGAGTGTGTGGATGATAATACCATTGTCTTCAGGCCGCCGCCCCCTCATGACCGTACAGCTCAACCAGCCTCTTTCACCTTTGGTAAGTTTTCCATCTGGGTTGAATTGGATTCATTTTATTTTCTGGGGTTGATTTAAATAATAGATTGCTTTTTTTTGACAGATAAAGTTTTTGGCCCGGCTTGTTTAACCGAAACTGTGTACGAGGATGGAGTTAAGAATGTTGCGTTGTCTGCTTTGATGGGCATAAATGGTGACCTAATAATCCATGTTTACATGTGAATATCATGATTCTGCACTTCCAGTGGAATTAATTATTGATTAATGTTTGTTACAGCTACCATCTTTGCCTATGGTCAAACTAGCAGCGGCAAGACATACACAATGAGAGGGATAACTGAGAAAGCTGTTAACGACATCTATAACCACATAATACTTGTAAGCTTACCACTTTTTTGCTCATATCATTAATACAAGCCTAATATTCTATGTTGTAAACCTATTTTTCGTTTTGCCTTTTGACTTCAGACTCCAGAGAGAGATTTTACAATCAAGATTTCTGGACTAGAAATCTATAATGAAAATGTTAGGGACCTGTTAAATTCAGAATCTGGTCGCAATCTCAAGCTTCTAGATGATCCAGAGGTATTGCTTTTGCCAACTTCAGTCCACAAATAAGAATGGAATACTCGTACTCTTCCGAATGTTTTTCTATTGTCTACTGAACCTCTTGCCACATGCAGAAAGGTACTGTGGTTGAGAAGTTGGTGGAAGAGACGGCAAGCAATGATCAGCACTTAAGGCATCTAATAAGCATATGTGAAGGTAATTTGATGGCTTGCGTGGCTGAATTTTCCTTTTCAAATATGTGCCGATGAGAAATTTGATCAATGTATTTCTGGTTCGGTTGTAGCCCAGAGGCAAGTTGGTGAAACTGCCCTTAATGATACTAGCTCACGGTCACACCAAATCATAAGGCTGGTAAGATTCGTGGGCATGCTTTCGATTGATTTATGCTAGCATACTTTGACCGCAGAAACATGGATGTAAACTGCATTTTTTGTTGTTCAAGCAGACAATACAAAGTACTCTCCGTGAAAATTCAGATTGTGTGAGGTCTTATGTTGCAAGTCTGGTAAGAAATTGGAAGTTACATTTCCATCCATCATTTTTCCTCATGAACCATCCATATTGGTCAAGTGATTCTTACAAGATTACTCTTCTTGGAAATCAATTGTTCACAGAATTTTGTAGATTTAGCTGGAAGTGAAAGAGCCTCGCAAACACATGCAGATGGTGCTAGGCTGAGGGAAGGTTGCCATATTAATCTTAGTTTGATGACCTTGACAACTGTAATCAGAAAGCTAAGGTAAGAAGTGATTTAGGCTAGTCTTTCATGTTTGGCAAATATTTGATGACCTTCAGAATAGTCTTGCATTTTGTATTTATTCTTCAGATTATCTTGAATTGATTGTGGATAATTTCCAGTGTTGGGAAACGAAGTGGTCATATACCTTATCGAGACTCAAAGCTGACTCGCATACTGCAGCACTCGCTTGGTGGGAATGCACGAACTGCCATCATATGTACTTTAAGTCCAGCACTGACTCATGTTGAACAATCACGAAACACACTATTCTTTGCCACGAGAGCGAAGGAAGTAACTAATAATGCCCAAGTTAATATGGTATTAATCTGTTGTTTCTAAAACTGTTTGATAGATCTCGCGTCTAACATCAAGTGACAGCTTAAATATTGAACTTCTCATCATTTTTCCTGTTTCCTTTAAACAAAATTTGCCCAGGTCGTTTCGGACAAGCAATTGGTGAAACATCTGCAGAAGGAAGTAGCAAGGCTGGAAGCAGAGCTACGCACCCCTGATCCTTCGAAGGAAAAAGACGTGAAAATACAGCAGGTAAGTTTCTGTGTAGGGGTTTCCGGGTGAAGACTAGCATCCGTGGTAATGTTAATAAACTGCTTATTTGAATGTAATCGTCGCCATGTCTAGATGGAGATGGAAATTGAAGAACTTAGGCGGCAGAGGGACATGGCACAATCTCAAGTGGACGATTTACGTCGAAAACTTGAAGAGGACCAGCAAGCTTCAAGCACTTTGAAATCACCACGACCATCAGTGAAGAAATGTCTTTCTTATTCTGATGCATTGTTTCCGAAACTTGACGGAAAGGAGTTAGGTCAGTGTGATAAAAGGAGAAAAACCATATTACGGCAGTCTATGAGGCAATCATCAGCTGCGCCATTCACTCTCATGCATGAAATTCGCAAACTTGAACACCTTCAGGAGCAACTTGGAGAAGAAGCTAATCGAGCTCTTGAAGTATTACAGAAAGAGGTGGCCTGCCATAGGTTAGGTAACCAAGATGCAGCGGAGACAATTGCTAAGCTGCAAGCAGAAATAAGAGAAATGCGTTCCATCCAACCTCTTCTAAAAGAAGTTGAAATGGAAAATGTCATAGCCCCTAACAAAAGCGTTAGCGCCAACCTTAAGGAAGAGATAACAAGACTCCACTCACAAGGTAGCACCATCGCCAACCTTGAAGAGCAACTGGAAAACGTACAGAAATCTATAGACAAGTTAGTAATGTCCCTTCCAAGCAATAATGTAGAGTCCAACTGTGAAGCAACTCCAAAATCAAAGAACCAACCAAAAAAGAAAAAGATTCTTCCCCTTGTTTCAAGTAATGGGGCCAATCGGCAAACTTTCATAAGGTCTCCTTGTTCTCCTCTATCGACTTCTCGACAAATTGTGAATACTGATATTGAAAATCGAGCTCCAGAGAATGATGACATTGTATCTAGCGAGACCTTGCCAGAATCTGAGAAAGAAACTCCTACAAAAACTGAAGAAGGTGGAGATGTACCATTGAAAGAAGGTACTGGCTATAGGCGATCAAGTTCAGTGAACATGAAGAAAATGCAGAAGATGTTCCAAAATGCAGCAGAAGAGAATGTCAGAAGCATACGGGCCTATGTGACTGAACTGAAAGAACGTGTTGCAAAACTGCAATACCAGAAGCAACTACTTGTTTGTCAGGTATAATAGTTTATATTCTTGAATTGAATCAGAAGATTTCCAATGCTTATCACCATAACACTCAGTTTGTTTTGTTTTAAAATTTCATATTAATGATAAACCTTCTGTACGTACGCTCTTTTAGGTCCTTGAACTGGAAGCAAACGAGGCAGCTGGATATAATCCAGAGGAAGAAGACATTATGGATGAGCCAGGGGAGCCCCCTGTCTCATGGCAATTAATATTTAAGGAGCAAAGGCAGCAGATCATTGAGTTATGGGATGTGTGCTATGTATCCATTATTCATAGGACACAGTTTTATTTATTATTTAGAGGGGATCCTGCTGATCAAATATACATGGAAGTGGAGCTCAGACGCTTGACCTGGTTGCAACAGCATTTGTCAGAACTCGGCGATGCAAGCCCAGCTCGTGTTGGAGATGAGCCAACAATTTCCCTATCATCAAGGTTCTCTCTTTTTACTTCTCAACTTAACCGGGGAATACAGCTCTCTTTGTTTTCTTTCAGTTCTTTCGAGTAATGAAAGAATCATCTAGTTATTATATTTACTTGCAGTATTAGGGCATTGAAACGTGAAAGGGAATTCCTTGCCAAGAGGCTGACATCACGCTTGACTGTAGAAGAGAGAGAGCTATTATATCTTAAATGGGATGTCCCACTTGAGGGAAAGCAGAGGAAGCTGCAATTCATATGTAAACTGTGGTCAGATCCCCATGACGCGAAGCACATTCAAGAGAGCGCCGAGATTGTAGCAAAGCTTGTAGGATTCTGTGAAGGAGGAAACATGTCGAAGGAGATGTTTGAACTCAATTTTGCAGTTCCTACCGATAAGAGACCATGGATCATGGGCTGGAACCCAATTTCAAACCTGCTAAATTTGTGAGAATTGCATTTTCTGTACATGTAAATCAATTCTGGAGTTCCTCTCCAAATGTTTGATGTTGAATTTCAGTCATAATGCTTTCGGATACTTTCATAATGAATTTTGCGTTATCATTTCAATAAGAATTGATGCCTGTTAACTCCATGAGGTAGTAAAGTTCATTTATTTATTGAAGGTTGGATCTTGGTACATCTTATGTCACTCCGATGAACGGGATGTTGTAGGCTGATGAATGAGATTGTGAGCTCTAGTAATTCTGCATCAGTGTGTGAGGAGAGATTATAGCAATAGTTACAATTATACATATGATAAACCACACCAAAGTTCCAATATTGTTGCCATGTGATCATGACTACACATTTATTTACGGGTTCTTATCAAACTATTGCTCCACAAGGAGTACCATATATATATATATATCATACATGCCACACCCAAATATAAAGAAAATCTAATTTATGATCCAAATGTGGGAGAATCTAAGAGCAGCAGCAAGATAAAAGCTTTGGTGATGACGACTTAGCATTTGGGGTAGGGAGTTCCACAGGTGGATGCAACCTTCCTGGCATTTGGGGAGTCGACAAACCTCTTGAGTCTTGGGTCGTTAAGGTACTGGCAAAGACACGGCTTCTGTTCCTTGATCTTGTCGCAACACAGCTGAGATGGGGGAGAGTTTGAAGTTATAGCACTAACACAAGGGCTCAGTTCAGTTGGGTTGCATGTCACTGCCAGTGTCACTTGTACTTCAGCTGCCATTATCAGCATCAAAAACAGAGTGCAAATTGCCACATACGAGCCCTTCATTTTCACTGCACAATGAATGGACTAGCTTCTGTGTGCGCTTAGGGAGAGATAGAGAAGTGGGTTTATGGTACATTAAAGCTTTGGTTGCGGTCTCACTTTATAGATGATGGCAAGTGGAAAAGAATAGGGCTCCATTAATGGTCATGGTCACTATAAGGAAAACAATAGAAGAAAACTCAAGCTCAGTGGTCCACTCATTTGTTCTAATGAAATCCTTCCTACCCACTTCGTAAGGGAGAATGATAGGAGTAACAGGATCCAGCTCTCTGCCATCGTTTTAGGATAAACCAACTTTGCTGCTTTTCTTACTCTTTTGTATCTCACGGTTTACACACCTTTTCAAGTATCAGATCTTCAAGAGGAGGAAATCCAGTTTCTTCAAGGATATCAACAAGATTTCACATCTACCTAGGGCCAGTTCTAATGATTTAAGATATCTCTCTAGTAGGTATCTATCTCCACTTTGTCCTCCACGTTGATGCCATTGTTGATTTCACTAGTCAATGGGTGAAAATGTGGAATATTGACTTTTTTTTTTCTCTCTTGTTGATTTCTAGATTAGTGGAACCCTGCATGCTTAGTATCATTAATCATTGCCCCGGATATGGATTAGTGCTTCATGCATCTCCTTTTCTATTTCTTATAACCTCGGTCATATCATGGCAATTAGTCAACATTTTTACTGTATTTTCCAACTTTCTATATACTAAAAAACATTTACAAACTAAATCATGATGATTTAGTTTTATGCTAAGTTTCCATTTCTTGAATGGTTTCTTTGATGAATTATTGCAAGACATAAGGACTCCTTTTGTTAGACAAGGTTTAAAGTTAGCCTAATATGTTAATAAGCTATTCAAACCCCTAAATCAGTTGTATTTTTTAATTTTAAAAATCAGATATTTGATTTAATTTTTAGTTTTGTTCTAAACTCAACCAAAACAAACCAATATAATTAAATATACTTTATTAATATATTCATTTTCAGTTATTTTAATTTTTAATAAATTTCTTTTTGTTAAAAAACTCCAAACAATGGTGATACTGTTTAAGAAAATAACATCTTTTAAATACTTCACTCAATTTCTCTATTTTTTTTTGTTAATTCTTTTGAAATTTTAATTTAATAAAAGTATAAAAATTTATGTTTAAAATCCTTATCTACTTAAATTTCTTAATCTTGTTACTTAACAAATGTTTAGATGTTTTCTAATATAATATTTCATATTTAATAATATATAAAATCGACAATATTTTTCATGTTAAATATACAAAATTTGTGCTATAATTATTCAGTTAACTAAAAATTTTATTTTGTAAATATTTTTAAATTTTATGGAATTATGACTAAAAATCTTACTTTTCTACATATAACTCACTCGTATATTTAGTCTATAAAAATTTAAAAATATTATTATACTTTTTATATTCTTTTAGTGATATTAAAACCAAAAATTATTAAACCACTTTAAACCACCTAAAAAACTAAATTTATTTAGATGGGCTTGGTAATTTGTGGATTATTTAGTTTGATTTAAATACAAAAATCAATATATAAATTAATTGATTTATAATTTTTATAAAAGTCACCTCAAACTACCACCACTCTTCCCTAAATGCACCAATTTCTCATGCCTCTGAACCCATCCCTACCATCACCACCCTTGCACCCACCATAATATGGATTTAAACCCCACCCTTCTCCCTTCTTTCACTTAACCATCTTCTAACAGAACACTCAAGTGAACGCATGCCTATACCAACAACAACTAAAAATAACCAAAACCCACAAAAAACCTAATCTTCAAACATGAACATAAGTGGTAGGAGAATAGAACGTCAACATTAAACTGTAATGCACTCTTCCATCTAAAATTAGTGAGCACAATGTGGTATCCCCTCTAATAAAAGTCTTGATGGTTGGAGTATTAAGATGGAGTACAACAATTATAGACTACTTTATGGAAAGAAGATTCCCATTTCCTATAATGAGGGCATGAGCTTTTTTGAACTAGAAACAGTATGGACTTACTAAAGTACTAGTGAATGAAGAAGAAACCATAATTTTTAGATTTGCCAACTTAAAGGTAATTGATTCCGGTCCTTGTCATATACATAACAACCCTATTTTTCATGTGCATTCAGAAGGTGTCACTAGAATAGTAGACTATAAAAGGGCAAAGTTATCTAGCTAGCTTTGTAGGAAAACTAATGTACCTAGACCAGGTTATAACAAAAATCAAAAGAATAAACTATACAAGGGTGTGTGTTCTCATGGAGATAGTGAGGGATCTCCCAGGAGAAATTCCCATAATGAGACTCAATGAAGACATGGAAGTAGTTGAGAATATGGTGAAGATGTCATATGCGTAGAAGCTTGAGACCCAAATTAAAAAACTTTGGAAACCCATAGGGAGAACTATCAAAATTAGAGAATATAATGAGTTAACTGTAGGATTGGGTTAGGAGGAATTTGATATCTTACCTAGTGAGAAGGATAAACAAGAAAATAATAACAACACATTAGGTCTGCATGTAGACAACATTAACACAGTAGATTTGCAACATTTAATAGAAGGAATTCCAGTAGGAAAAAAGAAAATTCTTCTTCTAATAGGAGGAGCATGATAATAGTAGCATGGAGTGTTAGGAGGGTTAAATACCTTTGCAAAACAATTGCACATAAAAAAAAGTAATTCATGATTTCAAGCTTGAGATTTTGGACCTTTTGGAAATAAGGATTAGGAAGGTAAAATGCTCTATTTTCCATATTTTTTCTATTAAATAATTTTTACTCCTACTATAATGGGAGAATTCTAATCTTATGCAATAAGGACAAGGTTAAAGTTCAAAGTGTTGATAACAATGAACAATTTTTAAAACCAAATTTAGGAGTAGGAATACATGATGTCTTTTATACATGGCTTCAATCACAATTTTCAAATAAAGAGCCTTGGAATAAACTAAGATCTCTAGCAACCAACTAGTCACCATGGCTGTTGTTTGGAGACTTTAACACAACACTTAACTTTGAAGAAGTAAAGGGTAACAATAGTAATATAAATCACAGTGAAGATTTTAGGAGATGTGTGTATAGTATAGATGCACATTGTAGGATCTGGAGAAATAGGCCATGTCCAAATACTCTAAATATCTATTCATAGAATCCTCAATTATGAAACAAAGAGCCAGACAAGAGTGGTTAATTAAAAGGGACAAAAACACAACATTCTTTCACTAAAAGATCATTTTAAAGATAGCCTCTAACAAAATCATTTTCCTTATCCATAGATAACATAACATAAATTAAGAAAGAGGTGGAAAAATTCACCATCAAAATAATAGGCACCCCCTCTAAAGTTATATCCATAGAACAATTCATAAATAAGGTATTGCAATATCAACTCATAGAAGTGGAAAGCAACTTATTAGCTAAACTAGTGACCAGGGAGAGGTAGAGGAAGTTTTAAAGAGCCTACAAATTGATAGGGATCTTGGGCTAGATTGTATAAATGCATTTTTATATTAGCAAGCTTAGAGATTGACTAGGAAGTTGGTGAATAAGGTCTTAGAAGAAATTCTCAAGAATGGGAAATTCTTGTTAAAACTTAACGTACCTCTTTTATGTCTACTCAAGGAGAAAACATGAAGGATTCATAGATTTTTTCCCTAAAGCATGTCATAATTTTGTTTACAAAATCATAACTAAGGTGCTCTCAAAAAGAATGAAAACAGTGCTTCTTAAGCACACAAGACTGCAATAGGATGCATTCATTTCAAGAAGGAAGATAGGAGATAATATCCTAATAGTTCCATAAATTATAAGGAATTACACAAGAAAAGGGATAAAAATTGCATATTAAAAGTAGATTTCTGAAAAGACTATGACTCATGAGACTGGAATTTTATCCTCAATTACTTGAAAGCCTACAAATTTCCTATAATTTTCGTAAGATGGATTGAATAGTGCATAACCAGAGTCTCTTATAATATGCTAATCAATGGATAACCATCTAACAAAATTATAGGGCAAAAGGCCTACATCAAAGGGATCCCATTTCCCCATTCCTATTCTCCATAGTTATTAAATTCGTAAACAAGATCTTGAATAGGGGGATAGATGAAACCCCTATTTAAATTTATGGATCTTAAACCTCAACTTTACAAGTGCCCTACTATTATTCTCTAGAGCTAATCATCATTTGATTACCTCGCTTATTAACACACTAAGAATATTTATAAAGTATCAAGGCAAGAAGTTAACAATTAAAAGAGTGGAATATACATATCAACTAATACACTACAAAATGCTTGGTAGATCTCCAATGTTTCAGGTACAAAGTTACTTCAATCACCATTTACTTATCTTCATATACCTATAAACTCTACAAAGCATAAATTATTAGAGTTCAAACCATTAAAGAAGAAGATCATAAGTAGAATTTATAATTAGATTGCTAACAACCTAGTAATGATAGATCAACTGCAATTGAATGATTATATCCTATCTTTAATCAACATTTACTAAGCCTCTCATATGGTATTACTAAGCATAGTAATAATAGCCATAAATAAATCAATTGAAGATTTTTATGGAATGGAAATGGGCAAGGAAAAAACAAAGCAAGTATTAAATGGAGTAATATTTGTAAGCCTAGAAAACAGGGAGGACTAGGCCTTACACCTATCAAAGTATTCAATGACACGATGTTAGTAAGAAGATTTTGGAAACTAATTAGAAAGGAAGATTCCTCATGGGTGAATTAGGTGTGGTGGGAATACATAATCAAGAAATATCTGGAATGTTAAAATTCTAGATAGGGGATCAAATACATAGAGAAAGATTATAGAGATAACGAATATAGTCGGACCTCATATAAGACACAAGGTCGGAGATAGCAAAGAGACAAATTTTTGGTTTGACAGATGGTCGGAGGTAGGGGTCTCACATGAATAATCACAATTCTAAGGGTTGAAACAACATTTTCTTAAAGAGACCACTGTTCAACATGGACTTAATAATAAGGAGATCGTGCAAAGGATGATCCCATATACAATATGGAAGATGCACCTACTCAACACTAATATATCTACTAATAAAGATAAAGTAACATATAATAAAACTTATAATGGCCAATTCACAAACAAAATAATAAGAAACCTATTAGGGGGAAAAATATTAGGGTGGGTTGGTATGATTTGGTATAGGGTAATAGAATTCTCTTGAGGGTAAATTTAATCCTTTGGTTATCGATCCGTGGACAAATACCTATAGTGGATAGACTTAATAACTATATGACAGTTTCTAATACGTTTATATTGTTTAAAAATGATAGTTAATCGACTATTCATATACTATTTATCTGCTAATATATAAATAACATATGGAAGGATATCACATTTAGATGAGGAGCAAATAATCCAGTAGAAAAATTGGAAGATGTAATATAATGGAGCATGCAATGGATAAGAGTATAGAGTAGTGATAAGGCAGGTGTTTTTAAGGGTGCAATAGCTTACCTAGTTAGGGTAATCTGGGAAGAGAGAAACTGTCAAATCTTCTTTAATAGAGCTACATCTTGATGAGAACATTGCAATCCCATAACTTGTAGCATTCTTCTTTAAATGACATTAGTATAATCATATTTAAAGAACAGGATATTAATAGACTCACTTTGTTAATTGCATAGCATACATATCTGATATGTGGCTCCAATTAATCTATCTTTAGTTTTCAACCTGACCTTTGCTGCAAGAAAGTTACAAAGGAGGCCTTAGGCACCTAAGATCCTTTTCGTACAATATAGTTCCAATCAACTCTAGGATGATGTTGAGCAATGGCTTTAAGATAACTTTGATTAGTGAAATCTCTACCTTTGCTAGGCATTAAGTGGAAACTATCATCTCTAGAAGTGTTGGGGTAGTAATAAGGCGAATATGATCTTGCTCTTTCAACACCTCTGAAATCAATGAGCCAATTATGTTGATGAATAATAACTTTCACCCAAGACTGAGTAGGAATTCTATTGATGAAAGGAGAAACTTCCTCTTTTAGAATCAGAGGGCTACGTAAAAACCAATTATTAAACCAAAACCAACAATAATGACTATTCCCTATTTACTAACTTTGTATTATGCACCTGCTGATAAATAGTAACTTTAAAGATGTTATAGTTGATATTTATAATTATAGTGAACCAAGTAAAATTTTGTAATTATCTTTGATTTTCACACTTCATTATTTTATATTGTCTTATGACATCAAAATTAAGTTATTATCCTTTATCACCAATAACATGATCAAAACCATAATGTTTCGCATATATGTTAGAGAATAGTTTTTCTACTTAATCATTTGAGTCCAAGTACATACACTAAACTTGTTTAAGAATTCAATTGAATTTCTATTGTCATAATTAATACAAATTATTATTCTATTATCAAATATAATTTTGGATATCAAACACCCTGTTTTTAATCAATGTATTCGACTATTTAATTAATCATTTCCATAAGTAAAATAATCATTACTTTTTGACATTATGAGACATTATACAACCTATTATGTTAGCTTCGTAATTTACAAATTTATAATAATTTCAACTCATTATGTTACATTTCTACAACTATTACTTGGCTGCATTACCCAACTTTTACATCTCTATGTCGAATAGATATATAGTAAATTTTGCACTCAAAAGAGTTCGATAACATATCAATATAGAAATATTGGATGCTATGCATGTCATCATCATTATCACCGAAATGTGTTGACAAAGGGTTG
The DNA here is from genome assembly GCA_027479065.1 of Erythroxylum brevipes. Classification (NCBI taxonomy): domain Eukaryota; kingdom Viridiplantae; phylum Streptophyta; class Magnoliopsida; order Malpighiales; family Erythroxylaceae; genus Erythroxylum; species Erythroxylum brevipes. The sequence goes on along the minus strand of JANIHY010000007.1, from coordinate 22,567,113 downwards.
GTGTGAACCTAATCCTTCCACCTCCAGAGCAAATAATGGAACCTATATGCTATCAACCACTAATCATGGAATGCTACTTAATAACTTTTTATTGAGCAACGACAATTGTTGAGCTAATTTCCCACTTACTCCAGTGTGTGATGATTATCCCTTTTCACACTTCGTTCCTGTTGCTTCCATGTGACGTCTTGCATTATTTGACAGTTTACCACAAGCTTTACACCGAGTGTAGATGGAAGGAAAGGTACCGATCGTAAAATCGATTAGGAAAAGAAATAAGAAGAATGATTTGTTCAGATTAAGCCTGACTACAGGGTTGGATTCGATCCAAAAGAAAGTTTGAATTTGATCAAGTTTTTATCTTTCAAAACTTGATCAAATTCAAACTTTTTAGTCTCCCCAAAACTTCATCAAGTTCAGGTTATGTCCACTTTGTTAAGAAAGTATATTGATATTTCATGGAGTTCAGGTTATGTCCACTTTGTTGAGAAAGTATATTGATTTTTGATCCTATGTGCAACAAAATAAAAACAAAGCTCTTTCGTTTGATTTCTGAAAGTCAATCTTTTTTAATTATATAGCAAGATTAGTGCACAAGTATGATAAGCCAATATCATTTCTCTCAAACCATTTCTGAAATTCATCTATTGCAATTATTATAGTCGCATACATGTTTGAACTTTAAGATTATTCACATGAATTTGTTGGTATTGTTGAGAGGGTTAGATAAGAAGCAATTCTTTTAGGGTCCGAGCCTATTTATAATAGGGTAAAGACCTTTTAATAATTTAATTGAAATAAATTCTTAATTTCAACAAAATTTTAATTACAATTACAATTAATTCTAACGACTTTTTAATATTTTCATCAAAATAAAATCTTAATTTTAACAAAATTTTAATTAAAATTATAATCAATTTTAAATAAATTCAACGTAGGCTCAAATAGGATCCAATATCTGATATTGATCCTTATTTATTAATTATCACATATTTAATCATAANNNATTAAATTTTATAATCAAATTCAACTTAATTAAAATATATTTTTTAATCTTCAACTATTCTTTGTATGTGACTCATTAGATTCAAAAATATGTTGGTAATTGATATAAATTTTAACCTTAAATTATATTTAAGATTAGATAAATTAAACTTCTTTATATCTTTAATTCTCTAATTGAATAGTTTATATATATAGATCAATATTGACAGCTAACAGTGTATCATAACCATCATAACCATCATTAGTATTATTATCCTTTCTACACAATATCTAAGATAAGATAAGGAATCTCTACAAAAAAATCTAACTTTATCTCTTCCCAACCATTGGATTAGATTGCATTCATCTCAATCGTTCATTAGCATTCTTATGCTTTCCACACAATATCCAAGACAAGGTAAGGAATCGCTGCAAAATATCTAACTTTATCTCTTTCCAACCATTAGATTAAATTGCATTCATCTTAACCATTCATTAGTATTCTTATTGTAGTACCTTACTCTTATAAGACACGTACTCGACATCTTGAGTGATGCCCAAGTACGTACCCTACAAGGGTGGCATGTTAGAACCGTTAAACTCTCGAAAAATCAGTACAAATATTTTTTTCAAATTTATTGTATACATATGTAGAAAAAAATAATCAAACTGGGCCCACTTTAATCATAATGTTATTACATATAAACATGATCAAATACACTTTGTATAGAAATTGCGGAATACATACATTGATACAAGAATAAAAAAGTACAAATGTAGACGCAAACTAATCCTGACCTCTACCTCTTACTTGAATGCAGTTGCTATACTCTCTTTTGCTTAACGAGGTAATTCTTTTGAACTTGAAAAATAATTGCCAATTTTGGGTGAGTTTTATAAACTCAGTGAGTGACCATCCTCGATGGCTCACTCGGTCGCATAACACACAATTCACATCATTTATTTGTTAATCATATTAAATCACAAACACTTGATTGATCGTTTCACATTTTACATTCAACACATCATAATTAGTCATATCATGCATATGCAGTTTACATGAGACTCACTTTCTATTTGTTACTTTGTTGTGACCGAGTGCCTAACTATCCCGTATCCATTGGAGATACTGAGCTCATTGATAACTGTCTTGTATCTGTTGAAGATACCAGGCTCATTATTCATAGTGGGCCTTTGACTCTTATACACTTTCTGAGCTCTAGGCTCTTTTTCACAGTCTGAGCTTTAAACTATTTTTCGGTGACTACTCCGGTCACAACTGCCTTTATCTTTTATGCATTCATGTAATGAAATGAATCAATTACATACGATCAATTATTCACTTTCACTTATCATTGGACCTTAGTCCGGCATTCAACCTTAAAGTGGAGAATCACTTTTTTTTTCATATGCGGATGTTTAACAATAAAGTCATATATCACTTATTTCATCAAATGCACATACAAGTAGCACTTCGATATCTTTACATTTAACAAACTCCGCGGACATTTACTGTCCGGAATCAGAACAATCACATTAACATGTCATTCATAATTTAAAAATTCATAATATAAACAAACAAACAATAAAGTAAGACCATCTAGATATACTAAAAGTATGCTCCAGATTAGCAATTCTTTCCAAGATCTGGTAAATGCTTATAATTGTGCAAAGTTATTAATGTGTGTGTGCGCAATGTGTGTATTGCATAATTTTGATGTATAGGATAAACGTCTATTGCATAATTTCCAATAGAATTGTATAGTACAACTTAAACAAGATAAATGACACACGTCACTTATCTATTGGTCCAATTCCTAATGCTTCAAACTAGTTTCTCTTATTAAGCTAGTTCTACCATCTCCCAAATGTTACTCCAATTGTCTCTAAATTTTCAATATCATTTCTCAAAAATTCTAAGGTCATTTATAAAATTTCTCTAATATCATTTGACTCTTATTTATATTTCCTTCCATCAATTTACTCACCAAATGACATTTTTCCTAGTCTAATAATACTCAACATTTTCGAAAAATTTCCCCAAAATTCATACAAAATTCTAAGTCAATAAATATATTCTCCGCATCAATTTCCAATACAATTAATTCACAATTCTCACATAATCACATTTATAATCGATTATACCCGGAAGGTCAATGAATGCATGTACAATCATTTTAATGTATGCAAAAATTCAAATACACGTGCGTGTATGCTAACAATATGCATGAACATGAAAATGCATTTTTTCTTAATTTCTCATTGATCTCACATGTACCGAATTTTAGGATTCTAACCCTTAGTATAAGAATAGGATTTTACACTTATCCTTTTCACGCAATATCTAAGACAAGATAAGGAATCTCTGTAAAAATATAACTCTATCTCTTCCCAACCATTGGATTAGATTGCATCATCTCAACTATTCATCAGTATTCTTATCCTTTCCACACAATATCTAAGACAAGAAAAGGAATCTCTGTAAAAAATCTAACTTTATCTATTCGCAACCGTTGGATTAGATTGCATTCATCTCAACCATTCATTATTATTCTTATCATTTCCACACAATATCCAAGACAAGATAAGGAATCTTTTCATAAAAATCTAACTCAATCTCTTCCTAACCATTAGATTAGATTGCATTCATCTCAACCGTTCATTAGTATTCTTATCTTTTCCACATAATATCTAAGACAAGATAAGGAATCTTTGCAAAAAATTTAACTCTATCTCTTCCCAACCGTTAGATTAAATTGCATTCATCTCAACTGTCCACTAGCATTCTTACCCTGAATCTCTGTAAAAAATCCAACTTTATCCCTTCCCAACCGTTGGATTAGATTGCATCCATCTTAACCGTTTATTACTATTCTTATCCTTTCCACATAATATCCAAGATAAGATAAGGAATCTTTACAAAAAATCGAACTCTATCTCTTCCCAACAATTGGATTAGATTACATTCATCTTAATCGTTCATCAGTATTCTTATCCTTTACATATAATATCCAAGACAAAATAAGGAATCTCTGTAAAAAATCTAACTCTATTTCTTCCTAACCGTTGGATTAGATTGCACTCATCTCAACCGTTCTTTGTTCTTTTTATTTTTTTCACACAACATCTCTATAAATAGTTGATTTATTCCACTAAAATGAAGTATTCATTTTATATAACACTTTTTGAAATCCTAGACTATAGCACTCTTTGAAACCTATTCGAAAAATGACATCCACAAATTTTGGTGTAAAGCCTTCAAATACCTCTAGAAGTACATCATATTTAGTTTAAGAATATCGAGTCTTGTGCTATATATATCTTATTGTTTCATAAGACCCAGTCATTGGTGGAGATCAATCTATGACTTAGTTTTGGTCTCGTATCACAATTTAATTACATCAAATGCTGCCAAATCATATCACCACTGTTTGATCTTGGAGATCTTTACAAGCTTGATGGAAAACCATAATGACAATTGTTGGAAAATTCAGATGATGTGTTCGACAAATTGAAAACTTAAATCTAAGTGGTGCTTTAGAATAAGATATTGTAAGGAATTTATTTATTTGATTTTTTCTTTGTATGAATTGAAATACGTTTGATTTATAGCCTAAAATCTAACTTAAGTTACATTATTTTCTTGCAGTTCAAGAAAGCAAAAGATTTACTCATTCAAGATCCAAAATTTCATAAAGGTTCCAAAATTTATCATGTATGGCCAATCCTAAAAAAAATGGAGAAATATGTTGATATTAGCAAAGAGAAAACATCAAGTCATCGAAAACGATCTAAATGTAATGAAATGTCACCATCTGAATCCCAAAAATCAGATAAGTCAATAGGATTATCATCATTTTGTATTGATTTAAATAATGATTTTAAAGTTGAAGATGAATTTACTGAAAGAAATGATGAAGTTGATTGTCTTATTGGGAGGAAGAAATAAAAAATGAAAAAGGAACAAAATGAGGAAATGAAAAAACTTTTTATGTCCATGAATAAAGAAATCAAAGGAATGTTTCATGAAAGTCAATCTTTTCTTGAAAAAAATTATGAACTTCTATTGTTACGAGCTCAAAATGAGGCAAAAAATTAGAGCTATGACAAAGACTAGACGATAATAAAATTTTATGCAAAGATTTGGATTGTTATATAATGATTTCTTTTTTAATTTGATTGTTCTAATTTTAGTTTGATTGTAATCTCGAGCCTGGTTGTAATTGTAATTTATTTTAGCTTGGTTGTAATTTCAAACATTTTCATTGAGTTTTAATTTTTAAATCAATGTTGTGGTTTAAGTTTATGTACCTTTTATTTCAAATTTACTTTTTATTCTTAAAATATTTTATTAATGAATTTATAACACTTATAAATAAGAAATATTAATATTATTATCATTTTAAATGTATCAATGAGATCTTTGTAATGATATTTTTTGTGTGTAAAATAATATATATTTTAAATTTAATCATTTAGTAAATTACGTAAATAAATCACATTGTGAGAGGGACGTAAAAGGGATATGTAAATAAGAAAATGGTCAAAGATGTCATTTTAAAACTTTTGGTGCATGAATAGTAGCACAACAAATTTGATATGTTACTATTTATTACACCAAAATGGTGTCCAAGTTTAGTGTGCTTCTTGGAGTGAAGTTATGTGGTATTTTGGTGTGATGGTTGGAGATTCCCTAATGAAAGGGGTAGATTGCCCTTAATATTTCTTCCATAGATCAACATGTATGCCT
>JANIHY010000007.1:22400215-22418447 GCA_027479065.1 Erythroxylum brevipes | reverse complement strand
ACGTGCACTGGGTGCAACAAAACCTTGAGGTCATGGGTTCGATGCGTGTGGACGCCGCCGCCCATGGCCAAAGAGGACAATACCAATTGTGGATGGGTCTGGGACCCAACATATAGAGTTTGAAAGCTTGGTGTTTTTTCTCTTTAATATTGTACGTTTTCAAAGCTTCTTTTCCGATTCTTGTAATGTTAATAACTAAGATAGTGATCCGATGACACAACTAAGACCAGTTATATAAGTAGGAGACAAATTAATATCAAATTACTAAAAGTTTCTTTATTTACAAACTAAACAATAATGAATCAAATTAGGCTAACTTTAACCACTTGAGATTCATAGAAGATTACAGGTATCCGTAATTGACCACATTAAAAAAATCAATTTGAATTTAAGAACTTCAAGATTGGCTTACAATATCTAAATCTTAATCTATAAAATGAATAAGGTGTAATGTTTCATTGTACAACTTCAACCAACATTTCTACAATATACAAAAAAATATGTAACAAAATTAAGGAATTAAATAAAAAATTATAAAATAAGAAATAGACAAAGATTATCTAGAGATAAGAACACCATATCAAAGTAGTCCCTCTTTACTCTACAACACATAACAAGAAAAGAACCAAACCTTGCAAAACCTACTATTGGCATCAATGGAAAAATAACCAATTCAAAAAAGTTCCATTCGACATGCTACATGCTGTTTAGCATTCAGAAAGCAAAACATAATAAGGAAAATTTTGTGACCAGAAACACACTTCAATTGATAATAAAGAATTTCACTTCCACACAATTTACCAGGTTATAATGAAATAAAACCATAAGTAATATAACGCTTTGTAATTTTACCAGTTAAAGATATAAAATCAAGAAAAGTCATTCTTACCACCTAGTATTTTATACAACATGCATAATTGGGTTATTTAAAAAACTTTGATTGGGTAAAATCAAATGGAAAGTTGTATTTGCATAATGCTGTCTGATCTAGATTTGACAAAGATCAATCATTGTCAATCTATGTCAATGGCCAAGTGGACATACGTGTGTTAATTGTCTTAGGAGTTTCTAATACTTAGACAGATGCTATGATCCTAATATGGGACAACTTAATAAAAATTTTAACATAAATAGCTAGACCTAATTGCAACTAGACAATTTGCTAAACAAGAAAGCATGGAACATCTATACTTTTAATGAACTCTAACCAAAGTAAGGTTTGCATGACTGCTTCTGCAGTTCTATGCTACTTATGGACCAGGGGCCACCGACATTAATCATGGTTTTGACTTAAGGATTTAGGCAATTAGGGATTTCACTATTATTTTTCTTAATTATGGTTAATATTACTATTATTGTTAAACTAATATGGATTAACAAAAGTTAATTTATTAATCATCTTTAAATTGAGTATAAAGTAAGCACATTGTCACTGTCATGTAACACATGAGATCCACTTTAATATTAAAAGCCAAAAAATGGTCACATCATACCTATTTTAATGTTAAAACACTTTTTTTATTAAAAAATTAATCCCATTAATTTTTTCAATCTTTATAAGGTCTATTTGTAACGATTTATAGACGTTAGATTTTAATTTAAATACTTCAAAATTTTAAACCTTAGGATCAATTTTGCCCTTTCTGCCTATGTTATTGTGGAATGAATAAGAGTTATTAAAAGCTACAAAAAGCATATGATCGTTAAAGGAAATCTAGAAAAGAGAAAAAGCATGACTCTCACTTTTTAGTCAGGATGATTCTATGCCAATTGGCAAGAAATTGACAAACTATCGACGAAGCTAAATATGAGGGCAGACTCGTTTTACCCTATATCTGTGACAACAGACAATACTGCTTTCAAAAAGGTTAATGATACCAGCAACTGAGGGGTATCAAGGTATCGTTCCTGAACCCCAAATTGAGGAAGTTGGTCGGTCACAAGGCAGGAATTCTTAAGACCTCATGCGGAGATATTTTTAGATCTTTGGCTTGTGACTTTATCACGTAACCTATCCATAAATGACGGATTAGCTCTTAGTCGGTCCTTGAGGTATGATACCCGTGCATCTTCTGCCATCTTATTAGCTTTCCCAGCTTCCTCAATTATTGAAAAGAGAGTCCTAAGGCAGTCTTTCCTGTTTTCCTCACGATGTTCAAACCTGTAAAAGGAAACAACACAATCACCATACTAGTTCTGGGATGGCACCAACAAAGAGAAAACCAATCTTCATTAAAGAGTTCCATAAATTACTCCAGTTCCTGAGGTCTTTTCTTTTTATCACGATGTGTCTATATGCCTATATTTACTTCCTAAAGCATACAAAGCCTGTAATCTCACCAACAATTTACAGCACAAATTGGTAGTATTGAACATTGAGCAGTTCTGAATAACTCAAACAGGAAATTGTCCGATGACTATACCTTTCACTGGTGATGGTAAGTTCATCTTTCCCTGGATGGTAGCGCTTTCCAACAAGTTCCCTCAATCGCTTAAATTGAGATTTAGAAAGACCAAGTTCTTTAACAGTGACAGACAATTTTACTTTTCTGTTTTTTGGATGCCAAGCATCACCGCCAGGAGCAAAGACTACTCTTGTTTGCCATCTAAGAATCGGCCCTTCACCTGGTGGGTCATCCGAGTCCTTTTTCTTTTCTAGCACTGCAGTTTCATCAAATTGTGGAGGGCCTTCAGCCTCCATTCTTTTTCCATATTCCATCACCATCTCATCCTCAAATTTCTTGAACAGTTCATAAGCTTCTTCTGGTTCAATTTCCCCTCTTTCACACATGTCTCCAAGCTCGTTGAACCTCTTTTCCACCTTTTCCTTCACATCATCTGATTGCAAACAGGAATTCAGAGGAGAATGGAAAATGGCAATTATTTTCATCTGTACATGATTTCAATAAGTTCAGTTTATTGTTTAATTCAGTTCTGTTAGTTTTATCAGTTTGATTGGCTTCTGGTTACCCTTATTCATAGCAATTAATATACAGGCAGGTGTCAAAATGAAATCACAGTAATTAAATACAGGGATTCTATAACCTTGACACAAATGACTGTCTAACACAAATAACAAACCTTAACTAAATTGCTAAGCATTCTCCTACAAATCTCCAAACACGTTCAATTCCAATCTACAAAAGAAAAAAGTGCCCCATTCTCACATGTAGATTACAAATATCAAAAGAAATCAATTTAAATTACTGGAAGCCAAATATATTTTGGTCAAACAAATGTTTAGGTTCGCAGCAAAGTTGATGATTAATAGGATAGACCAAGTCTTGATAAGAACACATATAAACAATAAACACAGGACTGTTGGTCCTCAAGTAATTTTCATGCTTTCTGAAACGTAATATCGAAGAAGTAAAACCAAAGGACAGATCTAAAAATCACTCTTATGGTTCATAATAAAAACTACAGATCTAAAAATCACTCTTATGGTTCATAATAAAAACTAAGAATCACTCTTACATTTCCAACTAGCATAACTGTTAGTATCAAACCAACAGTTTATTAAAAACCACTGCTTAGAATTTAGGAATCACTCATAATTCTAAGCATCACTCTTCAAAAGTAAACATCACATTTCCTCAAAGCTGGAATTCATGACGACGACAACAATAATCTAATGAAACTCTTGCTAAAATGCAAGGTCTAAAAAAGTCAAACAGTATGCAATCTTACCCCTAATTGATAGAAAAACAATTTTCAATAGATGCCCGTGACCAAAAACAAATATAGTAAATAGATAAATAAATATTTATACAAATATGTATATATATTAATATATTAAAATAAAAAAATAAAAAAAATAAGAATTGACATAATGATAATAATAAAAATAAATACGTATAAATAAAAGTATAAAAATAAGTAATAAAATAAATAATACAATAAATATAGAACAAGGTAGAAAGTTCAAAAAAAATATAAAACAAATAAATAAATACAGAAAGTTGGAATTCAAAAATTATTTAAAAATTTTTATTCTGTTTTATAAATGTAAAATCAGTACACACATGGACTTGCTTAATTAATCATAATAAGACAAGAATAATTTTTATTTTTTCCTAAATAATAACTTTCTTATGTTACGAATGAATAGATTGCGCACACAAGAGGAAGTTCTACTTGCATGCCAACTATGTTACAAAATAGTCATTAGTCAAAAGGCTTCCAAGCCAATCAATGGAATATCAACATCTGCAAATTTTATAAGTCCAGGAAATATTCATGGATAAAATCAGAGAACTAGAAATAAGGTTAAAAGATTTTGTTCCGTTCAACTTGCTATACAACTCAAACCTTTTTAGTATCTGTGCATATAATGTGGCGAAGGTGGTAAGAGGAATGGTGAAGTGGCAGTGGGCGAAGGGATTTCTAGCATTCATTATTAGTACACAAAAATAAGTATTGCATTTGCTTTTCCCTATTCATTGAATCAGCAATTCCCCCGTCCAAAAATTAAAGGATTCAATCTAATTAGAAACAGAATGCAATTGGTAAAACCCGTCATCTGAAATTCACCAATAAGTCAAGAAGATAGGAAATTTCTACCTGGAAGGAGCTTATCCCAGCTAAGCATATCCTCAAGAATTTCCTCACACTCCTTAGTGTCCTTGATAAAACCGTGATCAATAGCCTCCTTAACCATTTCATCCCATTTCTTATCGTCCATGTTAAAATACTCATCCTTCGCCATTTTGTTCACAACAAGCTCACTCGCATTATACAAATCATCAATCTCCTCATCAGTCTTGTACAGTTCCTCAAAATCAGACTCGAAATCCTTATCCTTGACATCATCCAGAGGCTGCATCCGCAGTTCGTCCATCAACTCATCATCTGTCTCTTCGTGCTTACTCGACAGCTTTCTCCGCAAAATGGCATCCATTATAGAAGGAAGCGCTTCCTCGTCGCCTTTGAAGTACTTTTCCATGAGTTCTTTCATCTCTGAAACAAAAATTCCATTTTCAAAACCATTTTCAAATTTAAAATAACCAAATTGAAATAAACAAATTGACCTTTGTTATTGACATCAACAGCCTCGAGAGAGACATTTTCCTTGTGGATTTCAGCCAGTGTCGATGATTCGGGGACGGAAGTAGGGTTTTGGCCGGACGACTCAGAGGAGCAGTGTCGGGGAAAGCGGCGCGCAGCGGCAGCGTAGGGCGGAGGGTTGGAGAGCCAGGGACCTACATCAAGGGAAGACCCTTGGATCGCTCGAGCGTAGAGCGAGAGATTTCTGAGAAGTGATCGTTTCATGGTGTCTCTTTGGGTTTTGTTGTCTTGCACAAACCTCTGTTTTGGGAATGGTCATGGGATGGGATGCTTTCTTTTAAATGTTGTATTTATTTAAAAACGTTTTGTAAGGTTTAATTTTGTTTTTTAAAAAAAGGACAAAGAACTTCACTATAATCCTAATTTAACGTTGCATTCCTTATAATAGTTTCTGTAAATTAAATCTTTGATGCAAATACAAAAATTACTTGCCCTAACTTACTAGGGTTTTACATTGGACCATTTTCTTGTTATTTCCACACACAAAAAAGTAAATGTTTTCTTTTTTCTTTTATTTAGGTTTTTTTCTACATGAGTTTGCTAGGTAAATGTTCATTCCTTTTATTTTATTTAGGTTTTTCAAAAAGTTTAGTTTTCCAAGTAAATGTGTATTCTTTAGGATTTCTCCTAGCTCATATTGTACCATTTTAGTCAATATTGCCTAGTATATGTTATGTTGGCCAAAAATAATACCAAAATAACATATTTTGTATCGAGCTAAGGTACTCTTTAGTAACAACCCTTTTGGTTAGTATCAACCAGTACTTAAAATATAGATCAATGTCGATCAAAAGATAAATTTAAAAAAAAATAAAAGAACTCAATTAAAAAAATTCGTAATTTTCCTAAATCCCTAACCCTAGTCGTCCCTCTCACCATTTCACAAATCAATCTTGATTCCTCTTCTTCTCTTTGTCGTCTTACTCCTCTCATCAGTAACCTAGCCACCTATCCACCATCTATTTAGTCGACTCCTCCCCTCCATTAGTCTATTGTCTTTGTTAAAGAAATAGTAATAAATTAATTAATTGGAACAGCTTATCTGAAAATACAAGGTGTCGTGATAAATCACTACCCTAAGTCAAAAATTATCTATCTACAATGCAGCAGGACAACGGAATCCAACCTTAGGGTTAATGTCTCCTCCACCAGCTTCAGTGCACTCCAAAGGGCGGAGTAAGAACTATCTCCGAGAAGTAATAACAGCAAAAGTACAAAGAAGAGATGAGATAAGAAGAAGATGTGTGTGTATTATTGTTGTGGAAGGAGATATGCATGTATTGTTAAGTTTCTATAGAAAAAAACTTTAGGTGTTATATGGAGAAAATTAAAAGAAAACACAACTGCATGATGATCCAAATAGAGCAGATGTGTGGGTATATATAAAAAGCGTGTTGCGTACATTTTCAGTGCAATAAAGAGACATTTAGATGCATTAACGTTATAAACTTTATCACTCATAAATAGATAAACGTTGAATAATGATGTTGATAATGTTTTTGACATAATGAGGATATTAACATTGAGAAACGATAAGGATTAAGTATTAGGCCAAAACTTGAGAAACTTGATACCCATCCCATTTGGAGGGTTTAATAGATTCTCAAACTTAATGGAATAAATCTATTCCCTTGAAATTGAAAACTCCAAAGCAAACACTATTTTTTACAATTATTTCATTCCTTCATTCCCAAACCCTCAAACCAAACGCCCCCTTACCCTGTTTGGACAATAAAAATAGATTTTATCTTTGAGCCTTTCATATATATGATATGGTAGAAGTTGGGAGGCAAATAACACAAAATTTTGATAATCTACTTGCAAACTAAATCAAAATACATAGTAAAAAGAAGTAAAAGCAAGATGCTTTCAACTATATATGTATATGACTTTTACAAATTTTTTTAAACAATCATAACTTACAATACTAAGAAAGAGGGTTAAGACGAGAAAAAGAAGGAGTTTCAAGGCGGCAATATAACCAAAAACATTAAGGTTCTCAACCTTTAGAGAGAATTTTATATTTTTATGATAAATGATATCGAAAAAATCAAGGAATACCTAGAAACTCTTATGAAGGTAATAAATGGATTAGGCTATTGAGAGAATAGATATCTTACTTTAGATTTGTTAACAAAGTTGTAGAGAGTTTCCAATAGAAATTTGATTCTAAAATCTTTTTTTTAGGAATAAAGAATATATTAAACTTTTCCTTACTAGAATCAATCAATAACTTAAAATTTATTAAACACATAAGAGCTTTAAGGCAAAAATGATCATCAAGTAGATCTTTTATAATCAAACATAAGGATGAAAGACAAAGTGCAGATGGAAGGAAGAAGCAATTTGGTGAAAGAAAAGTAAAACTAGACAATGATGGGTTCGAAAGTAGTGAAAAAAAGGCAAGTTTCCACTTTGTTTATATTACATAAAGATGAGTCACACTGAAAACTATTATTAGTGAAGGCTTAATATGAAATGCAAATCATGTAATTAGCTAAGACATGTTGAGAAGGTATATATAAGTAAATTAGTAGTTGGAGCATTAAGAAAAAGTATGTAGCGCCCCCTTACAGTAAGGTATATACTGGAACGCCCGTAGGTCATTCTAATACATATACTACAATAAGGGAGAGCTACGTGCAGTCACTACATATACTCTCATGGAATCATATTAATAAAACCGTAATATAGAAATCACTAATTATTAAAACCAAAATTCTTTCTCATATCATATCATCAAAACAGAAATTTACATGACTATCAGTTTTCCACTAACTAATACATTACTCCCAAAAGAAAATTTGATACAAAAATCTAACTAGGTCATCCTAAAAAACAATCCCAGCTGACCGACTTGTGTGCCCTGACTTCTCTTGCCAACATGATCTACACGGCAGGAAAAGCCTCTCTCTGGAGCTAGGAGTCTACTCTCTCGATCATGAAAAATAGTTTGCAATTTTGGATGAGTTTGCGAACTCAATGAGAAACCATCATCGATGGTTTACTCAATTCATGCATTGCGCAAATAACTTACAGATTATCACAATAGCACATTCAGAATATCATATAGCAATTTACAGATTTTCACAATTGCATATTCAGAAAGATTACAAAGTAGTATCGCATAGGTACAAGGTATGTTGCCTCTTTCCTAAGCTAGGAATCAATTCAATGCACAAATACATGAATACAAGACATTTTCCGTTTTATTTCAACGTTGTGACTGAGCGCCTGCACCATCCCAATCCGGGCATATTAATCAGTGAGCCTGAGGCTCTAAACTGTCCCAAAATGGGTGCATTAAACATTGAGCATATAGCTCTGAACGGTTCCTTTTCGGGCTCATTAAGCGTTAAACGCGTCTTAGGGGTAGGAGAGCCCTCTAGGTATGCACTACTTCCCACGCGTTTTAGGGATAGAAGAGCCCTCTGGGTATGCACTATTCCCTTTCAAGTACGAGGTTCTTTCCTAGTAGTCAAGCTTTTAGCTCTGATCAGTGGCTGCTCCGGTCACAACTGTTAATTATGATCATGCACAGAACTCGTTTATCACAATATTACAAAATCACATTGCCATCAAAACCCTTTTATCAAAATCATACATAACGTTCTAAATCATACATAGTATCATACAGTCGCAACATATCACATTCACAAACTGTTTACACTTCAATATTAAAATTTCCAATCCCTCGGACCTTCGGTCCGGAGTTTCAATCAAACAATTTACATATATCTGCCATTCATCTTCACAGAACTATAAGTGCATAACTTTAACAATCAAGATTGAGGAACCAACTAGGTTACTCACCTGTAACTTCCGAGCTACTGCCTGGAAGCCCCAGCAATATCCGTGGAATGTCGTTCCAATGGTGCCTCTATAATAACCAAATAATCACCCATTACTAAATGCACAATCAGAAAAATTCAATGATGCACATGTCGCAAATAAAAGATGTACGATGCATATTCGTGACATTCCCGACGCTAATCCACAATTTCCTCTTTCTTATGACAAACCTAAATTTTCACCCAATTGATCAAATATGACACATTTGATTTCAATATAATGTCCTAGAACTCCACAAGTTTCATTTCTAATGTTTAGTTCAATTTGCCAAATCATATACACTAAACTAATCCCAAGAAAACCTCAAAACCAATGTCATATTGAATTAGATCAAGTTCACTCATTGGACACTCCAAAAACCTTGAATTTATTTCAGAAATCTCACAATTATACTCCAATTATCATAAAACAACCTTTAGGTTGAAATAAGAACCTATCCTCAACTTTCATTCAATAATTGAGACCTTACTAATTTGAATTCAAACTTTCTTTCTTCTCATCAATTGTAGACCTCTTTCTCTAGATCATAACGAATCAAAAATCACTTCATTTGGAGGTCTACATCATCAGTTATGACTCAAAAACTAAAATAACTTATTTCAGAAAAATGGGGCTCGCCGCGGTGCATCCCTTAAGCTCGCCACGGCGAGGCCCTTCACGCACGCCGCAGCGAAAACATAAATCCTCGCTGCATCATGGCGCAGGCACGCCGCGACATGCGGGATCCAGGTCTTCTTCTTTGACCCTTTTTTTTCACATTTTTCTCTCTAAAATCAACCATAACTCAATTCAACTACCCAAATCTTTCACATTAAACATAATAAATGCATCTAACTAATCAATAACCAACATAAAAGCAATTCACTTACCTATTTAAGCTCCCAAGTTGACAAACTCCCGAAAATTTCTCTAAGCCCTTTAACACCAGCGGCTCTCTCTCAAAAACTCACAAATCTTCATCTTCACACGGTTTAGGGTTGTCTTCAACAAGGAGGAAGCAAGCAAGAGGATAATGAAAGATTTCACAAGGAGGAGGAAAGGAGAATCAATCGTGGGAAAAAATAAAGCATGCCCTAGGTTGTTAAAGTGATTTTAGCGATTTTCCAAAGGTGATGACGCAAACCTAAGGCATTTGGTAGTTTAATAAACTTTAACCCTAGAACTTGTCACCTATCTCTTTTTCTCAACATATATAAGCTCTTTCTCTTTTATTTCAATTTCATTTCTAGTCCAAATTGTCCCCAAATTCCAATGGTTTCCCATTTTTATTCCTAAAATCATGTATCTATTTTTCCCATTGCCATTGGATAATTATTCCTGTACTATTAAGTTAATCAATCCGTCACCTAAAAAATTCTCCGATCCGGACTTTTTCTTCCAAAATTTTCAAAAAATTTCTAAGATTCTCTAAGCAACCGAAAATCACTCCTAAGACATTCCAATTCAAATTTTCAAACACAATTATCTCAAAATTCACAAAACACATCAGATTCACAAATAAATGCCGGGAAATGCCATGAATGCATGTACATATATGTGCATGTGCAAAATGTCTCATTCCTCTAAAAGTAGAGGCCAAATGTATGAATATATCACAATATGCCATTTAACCTACTAGCCCGTCCTAATTGACTAATATACCCTTCCCATCGGTGATGGGATGCTACAAAGTAGTTGAGATAAAAGCACATTCTGATGAGAACCTCTTTGATACAATTGTAAATTAGGTGACAATAGTTGATGTTCATAATTGGCTACTTAATAATTTGTGTTCACTTCATTTGGAAAATAATAAGAAGCTATTAAAAAGTCTTAATAAAACATTACTTTTTAGGTATATGTAAGTAATGGTGATTGGTTATAAGTGAAAGGAAAAAGAATGGTATTTACCTCTACAATTTCAACTATGAAATTTATAATAGATATATTATTTGCACCTAAAACTTTACAAAATGTACTAGACTGAAATATTATTAAAACATAATATTCATTAAACTTCATTACCATTTTTATCATCTTCGTTATGATATGTTTATTAAAATGTGAAAATTTTAATATATAATAAAGTGGTACGTAAGTCGACAACATGCTTATAGTAGTTTCGAAGAAAATTTAACACTATAGCGTAAAAGAATTGTTCCTTTTAGATATAAAAAATGTAGATTATGTAGAAGAAAAATATGGTTCATGATTTACCAACAATTAGTGAAAGTTCTAATGTATAAGTTTGCTAATTGGAAAAGCAAACCAAAATGCCTTTTAATGATAACAATTGGAGAGTTTATGTTGGACCCCGAATGTTTCATAGAAGTTAAAACTATTTGAAGGAGAAATTTTGGCAAGTAGTCATGAGTAAAGACTAAATGAATGAAAATTCTTGATCCAAGAAATGATAAGCAAGAGTAAAGTAGCAAATGAGAAATGTGGATATGTCCAAGTTTTGCTTTGGTGTTTTTGGTGGATAAAAAATTTTGAAGTGAGAAGAATTATAGTGAAAGTTAGAAGTAGAATGAAAGAAAAAATGAAGTTGAATTTATGTAGTAAGTTGATGAAGAATATTTACATATGTGTATGTTCTATTGTTGGTGTTTATGATTAATCATGGACACTATATTTTTCTTCGGATGCTATTGATTTGAGATGGAGTTGAGAATGAGGAGTAAATGAAATAGAAAAAGTGGTCTTGGTATGAGTTGGGTTAAGGAAAGATGTGAAACAAAATGGGTGGTTGATCTGGAAAATATTCACAGTGTATGCTTCAATATTTTAGCCACAACTTTTTCTCTAGTTATCTAAATAAGATGATTCTTAATTTGAATTAAACTAGAAACATATGGCTACATTTCTTATGAAGACATAGAATTTAAATTTTATCTTTAAGAATCTCAAAATTTGTCATAAAGTTGAGAATTGGGTGCAGTACAATGGATGAATGTAAGTTCGTATTCTAAATTCGAGGAAAATTCTGGATCAATCTAGGCTAGATTAAAGTAAGTATTTCTTCTAGAAAGTTGTAGGTCTTTCTTTTAGGTTTCCAACGACATATAGTATGAAATTTTTGGACTTCTAGGCTGAAAGCTATGGTCATTGTAAAGGAAGTTGTATCTTCTGCCTTTTCGCTTCTTCTGTCTTTTTGCTTCTTCTATGATGACGTCATCTCCTTCTGCGTTTCCTTTATGATGATGTCATCTTCTTTTGTGTTTTGCTTTTTTTGCCTTTTTGCTTCTTCTGTGATGATGTCATCTCCTTATGTGTTTTCTTTGTAATGACGTCATCTTCTTCTGTGTTTTGCTTTGTCTGTGTTTTCCTTCTTTTGCCTTTTTGCTTCTTTTGTGATGATATCATCTCCTTCTGTGTTTCTTTTGTGATGACATCATCTTCTTCTGTGTTTTGCTTCGTCTGTGTTTTGTTTCTTTTGCCTTTTTTCTTCTTCTGTGATGACGTCATCTCCTTCTGTGTTTCCTTTGTAATGACGTCATCTACTTCTGTGTTTTGCATCGTCTGTGTTTTGTTCCTTCTGCCTTCTTGTTTCTTTTGTTTTTTTTGCTTTTTTTGTCTTTTCGCTCCTTCTGTCTTTTTGCTTCTTCTGCCTTTTCTCTTCTTCTGTATTTTGCTTCTTCTACCTTTTCACTTCTTCTGCCTTTTTGCTTCTTCTGCCTTTTTGCTTCTTCTATGTTTTGCTTCTTCTGTGTTTTCTTTTTCTATCTTTTATTCCTTTTGTGTTTTGTTGACGAATCTTCTTCTGTGTTTTGCTGACGTGTCTTCTTTTGTGTTTTGTTCCTTCTGCTTTTCGTTTCTTTTTTGTTTTGCTATCTTTTGTCTTTTGTTTCTTCTGTCTTTCATTTTTTCTATGTTTTGCTATCTTCTGTTTTTTTGTTCCTTTTGTCTTTTTGCTTCTGTTGTACCTATCTTCTGTTCCATTTTTTACCTTTCAGAAGATAGAATCTGTCTTCAAGGTCTTCACGAAAGTCATAGATCTTGAAGTCTTCTTTCGAACCATATAAAGAACATCTTAATACAATATCTATAGGGAAAGTTATAGCAATTTCTCACTTCTTCTATCTTTTTCTATTCGTCTGCTTTTTTCCTTTGGCTTCATCTAATCCTATCATCTGATCCATTTTGATCCTTCAGATGATAAAAATCTAACCTGAAGTCTTCTTCAAGGTTGTAAATTTCAAAGTTATCTTTGAAATCATCCTAAGATGATCTTAATCCAACATCTCTAGTGAGAGTTATGTCATTTGTCCTGAGACAAGTTTAATATCAGTGAGGACCAAATCTTGTTTGCTTCATTTGGCCATAATTTGTTTGTCCGACCTCCAAATGAAGTGATTCTTGAACCCTTAGATTCCTAACACTTTTTTTTGCATCTCCATTGAAGGTCATAGCTTTTTGTGTTGATTTGAAAGAGATGGATTGCACCAAAGTGAGGGTATAAATTTGAAGAGTAGGAATCGGATATTTTACTAAACATGCTTCAGTATTTTGATGATTTATAGGTCAATAGAGCTCCTAATAAGATGATTCTTATTTCAAGATAAACTAGAGACATGGAGCTACAAGTGATATTAAGAAGTTGAAATCTAATTCAGTTTCTAAGATATTTAGATTTTGGATAGAAGTTATGCATAAGTATATTGATTTGGACAAGGGTAGTCCAAAAATGTTGAAGTGTATCTTTCGAATCACTGAACCAGATGGATTGATTTTGGTGTCCTTGGGAACTTAAGAAAAGGAAAAACACTTTTCTAGAAGAAAGAGTTATGTTAGAATATTCAAGGGTGCTTTTGACAAGGCACTTAAGTATAAAAGACATAAGGCATAAATAGAAGGGAAAATGGGACAATTCTCAATCATTAAGGGTATAATTGGAAGAAGAAATATTGTCTTGCTTATAAATGAAGAAGAAAAACGTGAATGGAGGGATAAGAAGAAGAGAATAATGAAATGAGGAAGAAAGAGAAAGATAGAATGCCATGAAAAAGAGAGAGAAATACAAAGAGAAGAAGAGGATGAGAGAAAGAAGAGAAAACAAGTTAGGGTTTCACTTTCCTTAGCCTATAAGAGAGATTTTGAGGTTGTTCAAGAAGAGAAAAAGGAAAAGGAAGAGAAGAGTTTCCCTTTGAGCTAAGAATCCCTTCATTTGGTGAAGAATGAAGGTAAGTTCATTTTAAATCTTTTGGATTTTTGAAAAGATTTTAGTTCATAGAGTTTAGAAAAGACTTGGGTTTAAATATTCTAGAATCAATTTTAGTGATTGTGCTTGAGGTATTTTTCAATTGAAAACCCTATTGAGTTCATTGTATAAAGGGATCAAAGAGGCAAGAGGAACAAGAGAAGAGGCATGTTTGAGCAAGTCCATAATCAAGAAAATCAAGGTGGGTACATGTTTATAATAGAGTAAATAAGCCATTATTGTTTTCTTTAAATCAAAGAAAGTTTAATGTTTCCAATTGCATTATAAGTCCTGCATTCATTGTCCATGAATGATTTATGAAATTTGCTATGTGTTTGTTACGTAGGTTGTGTGATGATTTATAAAAGTGATTTTCTTTTGAAAAGATCAAATGTATATGAAATTATGTTTCGAGAATGGTTTTCAATATATATATCAAGTATATGAAAAAACAAGTTTACAAGAAGTGCCATTTAGGCAACAAGCTTATAAGAATTTGAAATATATGTGTTACGTGGGTTTGTGGCGATCCCCTAAGTTAAGTCATGTGCATGTTGACTAAGTTAAAGGCTTCTCGCGCCTGTCCGCTAGTGGCATGGAACTCCTTCATGGACTCTCATAAGTTCACGGCTACATAAGACCCTTATGAGAATTGTGTAGTACGTTCTGTTTTAGATTTATCCTAACAATTTTGATATGTTTATGTGCTCATGACAAGTTTGATGCATTCATGTTTTGCACCTTGTGGATTTTGGCTAAAAGCCTAGGAAGCATGTACTTTATAAACTCATTGAAAATTTATTATGACAAGTAAAATGGTTTCAAAAATTTTTGTTTATCTTTTTATTATAAACTATTAGCCACAAGCTTTCAAGCTCACTCTCTTCCTGTCCCCATCTCCTGGTGATAAACAAGAGATGGAATGAAAGAGAGTCAAGGCGTCACTACAAATTTGCTTATTTTGTATTTTGCATTTTCGGATTATATTGTAAGGTGGCTTGAAAGGCCATTATAGCTTTGTAAAACCCTTTGGTTTTCAAGGTATTGAAATGTAAATGATGAAAATTATTTGTATGTAATGTATTAAAGAGTATGATGACGTAAAGATGCACTCAAGTCTTATGATATTCGCAAGAGGTTGGGTTCTGAAAATGGTGCCCAACAACTTATAAGAAAATCAAACTCATACACTTCATCTTTAACATGTGAGAATATTTGAAATAAAAAAGGAAGCTAAAAAAAGAATAGACACAATGAAGTTGTAACTCTACCTTATTAAGGAAAGATATAAAAGAAACTAAGGAAGAAATAAGGTTCCTAAAAAAAAAGAGTTCATATGTAGATTTGTAAAATAAGAAAGATTTTAGGGAAACCTATTTAATCTACCTAGAGTCATTACTTCAATTTTGAAAATATTTTACAAAATTAAGGAATTTAAAATAAAAAGATTTTATATGTGAATTTAAAAAACTGATAAAGAATTAGAAATAAATTTGATTTTTAAAAGGGAAATATGATATAAAAATGACTTAAAATGAAATAAATCTAAATTAAACAAAAAGTTTGACTAGATTTACATAATTTAAAATAAATGTAGTTAGGTTTTTAATTATTACAACATTTTTTGAAGAGAAAAATGTTAAATTGACATTCATGGAGTATAGTGATTATGTTGTGGATTAGTGAGATCAATATATCCTTATTAGAAGAAGGAATCGAAAGCCTCCTACCAAGAAGTGGCAGGAGATGAAAATAGTAATGAGAAAATATTTTGTGGTAAGTTCTTATTATAAGGATCCCTATCAAAGGCGACACACATTAGCTCAAGGTTATAAGAGTTTGGAGGAGCACCATAAAGAGATGGAGGTTCCATAGTTAAGGAGAATGTGGAGGAAGATAAGTAAGCAATAATAGCTTATATCATTGAACTAAATCTAAACATTGTCAATGTCATCGAGTTACAGGATTACATGGTATTAAAGGATGCAGTTCAAATGATCATAAAGGAAGAAAAACAACTAAAAAGGAAGCATATTAACCTTTTGGTGTTGCTAGTGTAGGTTCTTTATCATAGATCCACTATGAAGTAAAAATAAAGACACAAAGATCTAAGGCCAAATTATAAAGCAACCAAAACGAAGTTGCAAGCACTAGGTAGAGAGAAAGCTAAAATTGATCCTTTTTTAACAATTAAGGATAAAGATATCAAGTGTTTCAAGTTACTAGAGAGAGGATAGATAGCTTCACAACATCTGAATAAGAGAGTGATGATGATGAGGGAGGATGGAAAGTTTGTTCCTAGGATGAAAAAGCAAGCGGATAATGATATGACTAGTTTAAAGGATGTTAATGATGATGAGTGTACTAAGAGGCTCAAAGATAGGAGGACTCCAGTCACTAGGAGGGTATTAAATATTTATATGGGAGAAGAGGCTTAAAGATAAGAAGATTCCAGTCACTAGGAGGGTATTAAGTATGTATAGGGGAGAGGATGATGTGAATGAACAGCAAAGTAATCTCTTCTATATAAGTTGTCCCATTAAGGAACAAATGTGCCATATAATCGTAAATAGATGAATTTATTCAAATATAAAGTGTGGAGTTAGTGGAGAAGTTGTGGTTGCCAACTACAAAATACTTTAAACTTTAGATTACAATCTACAATAGTTGAATGACAGTAAAAAGGTTATGGTCACAAAGGAAATTTTAGTTTCTTTCTTAATTGGGATGTATAAGGATATGGTGTTAACGTTAACAGGTTAAATTTTTAGGGCCATTCTTGACAATTTAATATGACAGTCATGTATGATAGGTACAGGAATCACTATTCATTTACCATAAATGGCAAACCAATCCCCTTGCTCAATTACCAATAAATCAATTCCATGAAGATGTTAATATGAGGATAAATCCTTTTGAGGAGAGAGGAAATGATAGAAATCAAACATCTATTCAAGTTACTTAATCTACGAAGTTAGGAAGATATGAAGAAGGGCCTTTACAACTTGCAAATAGTTGAAATAAAGTACCAAAAGTTCCTAAAGGTTGAAGAACATTGGAGAACTAGGTAATATAACACCTATATGTTGCCATATTAGACTAGTGTTCCATAATATAATATCATTTTAGTATCGTGTTGGTCATGTTTATATCCAGAACAAGTTTCAAAAGCAAACTGACAGATATAAAATGAGACCAACATTAGACACGTTTCTGTTTTACAGTCATAAAGTTATAGAAGCTAATCAAGATCGATTATAAAGTTAGATAGACACCAAACTTAATATTTAGGCGTTATACTTTCGTTCAGAAGGAATTGACCCTTCAAATTTGTTTAGTTGTTTTGTAATTAAATTATGCTAAAGATGATACTTTCCTTATAGGACTAGTTCATAAAGTTTTATGCTTATAAATGATTTTCCTAATATTGTAATTAATAGTTCATCATTATTATTGATTAATTAAAAACCTTAGAGAGATTTTCTTTAACCTTTTTAGAGTAACTCTTACTTTAGGTTCTCTAAACACTTGCAGTCTTATATAGCTTATTAGAGGCAATCAAACACTAAAAGCTTATCACTCTTAATCCTTTCTATTCTATGAATGTGACAATTTATATCATTTTTGCATTTTCGTACTCGTGTTATTGATCCAAACTTGTTTTTAATAAAATGATTGTTAGTCCTATTCATATTGGTATTGAATTTTACTAGTCATATTGGTGAGGATCATATCAAAAAAATAGATTAAAAATATATTTCTAGCCAGAGCACACCCTTCCTCCCTTTTAGGTGTTATTAGATTGTATTTGACATATGGGAATCACCAACAAATGTCAATGCATAATTAGTCGCTAAGTGCAAGACATAGTATAGATTGTTCTCTTTTAAGCATTATAGTTTAGATGAGCATTAGGGACCATTTACACGGACTATTTGGTTCTAATATGATTTTTTATTTTTTATTTTATTTTTCGAATTCAGTAAAAATTGTTTAGTTGAATTTTTAGATTCTATTTTAGTTTTGGTATTTTTCAATTTTCACAACTTATGAAAATTATAAAAAGTAAAATTTTTAATTCATTTTTGTAACTAATTAATTATTTATTATTAATTACTAATAAGAATAATAATA
>JANIHY010000007.1:22352157-22362580 GCA_027479065.1 Erythroxylum brevipes | reverse complement strand
AACTCAAAACAAGAAATATTTGAATTAAAACGTGAATAAAAGTTTGAAACACAAAACCTTAGAAATTTACAATTAGAATATTGAATTCGCCTTGAATCAGAACAATAAGTTTAATCACGCATAGTTTTTGCTCTAATAACAGAAATAGAAGAAAGACTAAAAATTGCAAAAAAAACGTAAAAATCGAGAACCCCCTTTTTTATTGTGAGAAAAGTCCTTTTTAATAGGATTTTCTAATCTAATTCTAATCTAACTTTAACTTGTAAAAAATGAATTCAAAATCAAACTGTCTCATTATAAAGATAAGGCTAAGTCTTCTAGTCGAATTTCAACTCTTTAAATGATCAGCCTTATTCATTGTATCAATCTCATCACTTTATCTAAAATTTATCATTACCATCAATAGAGTCTTAATTTGATTCAATCTCAACTTTTTATCTCTTAAAATAAAACAAATATTAATTTTAACATTTTAGCACAACAGTAAATCTAAAGCAAATGACATGATATCAAATAATTAGTCACGATCAAATGAAATCTTTTTAACAAGCAACCTTTACAAAGTGAGATGGAGGATAAAAGAAATTTAATTATGGCATGGAGGCATGATAAAGGAGACTTAAACACAAAATAAAGCTTGAAATCCAGTTCACAAGGATGGGATTGGATTCGAGTCTTGGGAAGTGAACTTCTTACTTTTCTTTGGAGACAATGGAATAGGACATCGTTGCAGAGCTTAACACAATGAATGCCTCTTTGATACATCATTACCCAAAGGAGAATGATCACTAACAGCGACTCATAAGATGAAGAATTGACAAACAAGTTAACTCTCAAAACATTCCTAACAGGTAATGCAATTTCCTGAATGACATTATGCATGTTTACTGTAAGAAGACAGAAGAAAATGCATACAAAAGGTGTGGTATTGTCAGTGACAGCAGGAGGTCTTGTGTATATTTATTTAATCACAATGTGGTTGCAGAAAACAAAACACTTGATATAAGTACATATACGTCTTCTTTTATTGAGTCTACCAAGTGTAATCATAATTTGTGTTAGATAAAATTAAATGTGGAGTGGGGAAAGAGCATAAATTACCAAACTTAGGACCCTACCTTACCAAACCAAAACCATGACATGATTGCATTGCAGCTCTGTTAGGCTGAACGGCTGAACCTGAAGCCCTGGTTTTAAGACTACTGTTTCCCATCTCCATCCCAATGAATCATTGAATTGGCTTTGGCTCAGACATGTATCATTTATAAGTGTTTTTCTTCCTTCTTTGGATTACAAGGAAAACAAAAACAAAGCCATTGAAAAATGAAAAGATTATTATAGATAGATTTGTAAACGGGAGGGAAGGGACAGGGGCGTTTTGTTTGTGATATGTTTCCAAACCATTGCCATCAGCCATTGCCCACCTACCGAAGAGCAAACTCCCTTCAAAGTTAAACCAACAAAGCAAAGCCCCGTGCTTCCACCCTCACACTCTCTGTCTCTTAATTACAAATCACTGCATTCCCATTCCCCATTTTATCATCTCTCTATCTAACAAGATCATGCCAGTTTTTACAGAGCACATCAACCCAAGAAAACCCAGAAACCAATTCCAGCAAGAACTAACCATTTCATCCGAAACCCATCCAAACCCACTTTTCTCTCGCGCCTCCAAATCCACTCTTTCCTCTCTTTTTCTCTCCCCTTTTTCAACCAACGCCCGTGACCCCACAAACAAGAAGAAAGCTCCAAGCTTTAGAGCCCTTGGATGCACGGCGGCGGCCCAGCAGGTGTCGGTTCCGGCGGTGATTCGATCGTCGGCGGCCTGGGATAGGAAGAAGCACAAGAAGAAAAAGAACCCGCAACGACAGAAGAGAAGGAAAGATGACAATAACAAACGAAACCACCATCAATCTGTTGTCGGTGATGGGAATAGTGGGGACAGCATTGGGAGCCTCAGTGGAGGTAGTTGTATGGTAATTCAAGATGTGTGGTGTGGACCTGGAATGGGGTTGTCAGCAGATGCTGTTGTTGGGTCTGTAGATTGTGTTGTTGCAAGAAGGAATGTGCATGGAAGAAGCAAGATTGATGGGGACAAAATGATTCAGAGGGAGAGAGAAAGAGAGAGGGAGGTACTTTTATCCGTCTACTCTACTCTCTGCCTTTTTTTCCTTATTAACTTCATCTTTTTCTCCATTTTTGTTGAGGACAAATAATGCACTTGTATGTCTAAGGAATTTTCTATTTGTTTTGCCGCTTCTCATAAGTACACTGCTTCTTCATTTGGAACAAAAATATCAGTGAGGCTTTTGTCTTCTTTTTCTTCAAAGATCCTTATTTTCTCGAGTTGGTGAGGTTATAAATTTGTCGGTTGGGATTTTGATGCATTTCTGGCTTTCAAGCTGGAGTTTTTACCTCAACCTTTCTGCTAATACGTTAATGATGACTGCACATTTTTCTGATTTCGCTATTCTTTGGTCATTTCAGAAATTTCGTCTGGGTCGCTAGTATATTCCATTTAAATTTCTGTCAAGAACTTTCCAGTTGACTGATTATTAACGAAGAACTGCTTCACGACTTCCAATCATGGTTCATGGTTTCTTCTATAAGTATAATATCATGCCCGTCCAGAAACATATTTCATGTTACGATTGGAAATATACGATCATCTCTCGTCTGAAGACATTCAGACATGATATGTGGATTGCATTCATACCTCCTGACATTCCAAGTCAAAATCTATGTTTTCTTTCTGTTCTTGTGTGACTTTTACAGGACGCACTACATATGTATGTTCAAAATTTATTATCACATATTGAAGCAAATATCTTCAGTTAAGTGGCATTCTTCTTCAAGCGTAAATATTCCTCAGAAATATCTAGGTTTAAAGAATTTCAAGAACCCTAAGAAAAGAGAAATCCTTCAATTCAATTTCTTCAAACAAACCAAAATTAATTGCAGAATCCATGAGTGTGCATGTGGGGCGTGCATATGTAAGCTGCCACCTATGTTTCTGTTTTTTCAGAGATGTTTATATGGTAGGGTTGCTCATATGTTTATTCTAATGACGTCTTACTGGTGTCTTGTGTGCTTTCTCTTGCTTTGCTTGTGGTCTTTCAGCCGTCCCAGAAGCTACATGTCTTGTAAAAATAAGTTTCTTAGTTTTTATTTCTAGGTATAATATTTAATGATGTTGTTAGGATCTTCAGGAGAGAGGGAGGATTATTCTAGAAGGAAGACAAACAATGGGCAGAAGGGCAGTGTAGGAGGACGGTTAGTTTCAGCTGAGGTGGCCAAGTTAGTTAGCTAACGGAATGTACTAGGGAAAGGGAATATATGAGGGGGTGAGACAGAGTAGAGGGAGAGGAGAATATTTGTGAGAAATAGTGACAGAAGGCTTCATACCTTCTGAGGAGCATTTCTGCTCTGGTTAGGAAGGAGCATCAGCTCTGGCTAGGATATACTACTATTCGGTAGTGTTGAACACTGTACCGATATATATATATAGCAATAATATAGTTAAATCCTAGTGTTCTAAAGGCAGAGTCCTAACAGATGTCCTTATGTGTGTACGTCTAATGTACATTGGTCACTGGAGTTTTGGCAAAGTTGTGGGCCTACTTATATGTATAGGTGTATTTAGGAGTTAACTGCACGGAGTTTCCCATAGGTACTTCAGTTTTTGAGTTAGGCAAGAACGAAATCTTCACCTTGATTATAAGTACGGATAAGACTCTTGTTGCTCTTTATGTTTTAGAGTTGTAGCCTTGCTTTAAAAGAGTTAAATGCTTGTTTGTCTGCTTTTCATTTCATATTCCCAGTTATTCAACATTTCCTTCGTACTTCATGTTGCTTTGTGTGGGTTTATTCTGTTGCATTATCTTGACAGCGTTCTTGTTTACCGAGGAGAGCAGCAGTAAATCCTGATACACTAGCATTTTTGGACATGGATCCTGTTCTTGAACCTTTTCAACCTGAACCTGAAGTTTTTGGTGCGAGGTATTATCGTCACTATCGGCATACTTCTCCTGATGGTCTAGCTGAGGTGTGTTCATTGTTTCAGAATTTAAATTTTATTGTTGTGAACATTGATGTATGTTGCGCAAGCACAACTTTACATTCTGTTCTTATTGCCAATCATAGGATCCTGCATTCTTGTATCAGATGGACCTTCCGTAAATGTAGATTGCTCTCCTCATCCAACATGTCCCTATTTGCTTGCTGTTTTGATTATAGTATTCACTTTAGCTGAAGATATACCTGTGTTTTTATCAGTTATGTGACTACCTACAATTGTTTATAAGTTATATTATTCATTTTATATGGACAGAGGGTTGATTATTGCTTTATTTATTACTTTTTTATTTTGGTGGACATAATTTTTCAATAGATTTTAAGCTTTATTCTTCCAAAATTGGTTCTTGTTGTTCTGAGCATGATGTTAAGAACTAAATTATAGACATAAATATCAGAGAGTATTAGCTTATAGATTAGTTATAATTGAAAATTTTCCCGGTTTTTAGAATTATGGATGGGAATGTACTGGTTTCCTGTAGCATAAGATTTGATGTCTCTCTGCTTTCTTTTTTCTCTCTAAAATTTTCCTTTAACTTATCCTTACTCCTGACACTTTGCAAGTGCTTGTCATGCTCACAACTTGATCATGCTTTTTTTCTTTATTCTGTGTAAGAATGAGAATCTCCATTAGAACTTCTGTTTAGGAAGTCTTATGTTATCCAGGATATTTCATCTGGAGGATGTGGGAACAATTGGCTGATGTTCACATGGAATGGCCTTGCCAAAGTTAAAAAGTAGCTTTGTGATGTAATTTCCAGGACCTATTTCAGATGTAGATTATAACTAGGAGCAGGAGTGTAGTGAGAAAGTTCCTTTTCCTATCTTTTTAACTTACTCTTGCAAATTCTTTTAAATGCATGTTTCTCAGTAGTTTTGTCTGGCCTTTAGTTTTACAAAAGTTCAAGACCTGATTCATAGTAGATCTGTTTCCTAGATAAAGCATTTGAAGAAGTGTTGCTAGATATTTGGGCAGATTAACAAAGTTACATGATCATTCTCTTACTGCATGCACTAGTTTGATGGTTTTTCAAGGAATTTGAATGTCCATATATTGGACTACAAATGTTGGCCGATTAAGACTTATGTTGACTCTTGAAGAATCATCAGAGTAATATTTTGCTGCTCTTTTAACATTTGAGGTTTGAATCTCCTCTGTTACCAGTATCGTATGTGCTAATATCACTTGGCTTCAGATACATAACATATGTTGGTTTGACATGTGGATTCAAAATTCAGTCTCAGCGAGGAAGAACAGAGTACTGTTTTACTTTATTGCGGTCCTTGTTGAAAGAATCTTGAATATTTGTATGTTGTCTTGCTTAAATGGCAAGCAATTCGAAGGATCATGAAAGATTTCCTTGGTCATTTTGCGTTGTTTACATACTTCTATATATTACAAATCGTTGTAACTGATACTGGCTTAGTGCAGGTATTGATGCTACAAAATAGTTTCATGACGGGAGGAAGGTTGGATCAATTTAGTGACTGGAGACTTGACATCGACGACATGTCATATGAGGTGTGCTTTTTCCCATTATAACTGCAGATTTCCACTTTTGTTTTGATTGTGCTGGTTGGAGGAGGATAGGGGGCTTTTGACTACCAGGTGCAAAATAGCAGTTTGTGATTGATCCGGTGGATAGGACTCTGTTCTGAGGGATGTGAAGCAGATCCCCAGCACTTGTTTGTTCTTGGCTTTCTTTGATGTGCTGCCTCACTCCAGACGGCTAACAACATATGAACTTTTTGGTTCTCATTGTGCAAACAGGAACTACTCGAGCTAGGTGATAAAATTGGTTATGTATGTACTGGACTTAAGGAAGATGAAATAATCCGTAGCATCAGGAAAATTAAGCTTTCAATTCTGAACGACCGGCCATCCCATTTGCCGACGATTGTGGAGAAGAAGTGCAGTGTTTGTCAGGTAGGTTGCAATCTGCTAACTTTTTCCTCAACTTTGTGTACATCTAATCATTTGTTCATCCTTCATGTCTGTAAACAGGAGGAATATGAAGCAGATGATGAGTTGGGGAAGCTGGATTGTGGACATAGTTATCACATACAGTGTATAAAACAATGGCTTGAACAGAAGAACACTTGCCCTGTCTGCAAGAGTGAGCCAGTGGCTCGAGGCTAGTTTAGTGTCGGTATTCTTTCTACATCCTGGCCTGGTGGTGTGTATAGGGTTCCATTCTCCCAAGAAATTTTCTTCTTTCCCATTGTCATTTTCGTAAATTGGAATGTGTGCTCAAATCTCTTCTATGTTTCAACCAATTATGCAAGTTTCAGTTCACAGATTTCGAACCTGTCCACAATCTGTTTGTAATATTGAAGAGGAGACTTTTGATCTTCTTGTGTACTATTTTTGTTAATACTTCAATGACCTTATTTCATAGTATTTTCCAATATAAATTTAACACTCCGTGTATGTGAAATTACATTAAATTCATATAGAATATATTAATTAAAACGAGATTAATTAATTATTTTTAATCTATGTATTAATGTACACACACAAAAAAAAAGAAGTTATTATTCATTGAAAAGTTTAAAGTTTAACAAAAATGTATTGTTAATTAATTAATTAATTATAGTTTACAAGAACATATTAATTAATAAATATTGACTATTAATTAAAAAATTGATAAGTTTTTATCAACAAAAGTTATTAAAGAAAATTAAACTGAAAAGTTACAAATCAAAGAGGTTCAAAGTTTTATGATTATATTGGTTAAATGCTTACGTTTTTTTAATCAATGGACGTTATATAATCACGTTTAAATTTCAAGAAAATAATTTATAATATTTATGTTTAAAAATATTACAATAAATTATCTCCCTTTTATGATTTTAGTAAATTGTTAATTTATAATAGGAATGAGATCATATTGTCTAATAAAGATTTTTAAAAACTATCATTTTATTAAATTATCAAAAATATTAATTTAATCTATTAATCTAAATTAGGATTGTAAATATATATTAAAGTTTTGTTGTAATTATTATTAGGGTTAGATATGTAACAGTATTTCATAGATTGTAATTTAATTTTGACTTATATTTTCAATTATATCCATGCAAACCGAATAAAAGGTAAAATCGTTAAATAATGTTAGTTTGTAATACAAGTTATATTATTAAATGTTAATTTTTTCATTTATGATATTCTAATCATATATACTGTTATATCATAAATATAATATTGAAGAATACTAAAAAAAAACCTCAACCGAGTACAAAAATAAATCTTAAAAACTAATTACTCGTTAAATCTGTCTTAGATATTCTTCTTTGTCAACATACTGAAGAGTGAAAAAATAATCCATATGATTTGGATTATTTACAAGTTTTATTCTAGCTCTAATACGTTCAGCTTGTGTTAAGAATTTCAGTTTGCTAAGTTGTTCATCTAATTTCCGCCTATTCTTAGACTCCTTTTGATTTGGCCTTGTAATAGATTCTGCAACTTTAGCCATTTGCTCGTGAGATTTCTCCAAATCTTCAGGAAGTTTTTTAGTGATACATTTCAAATATGAAACTAAACTATCGACACTCCTCTTCCTTTTGCGATGTGTTTTCTTTGAACTTCCTTCACCTGGAGAATTATCTCTGATTGGTTGATCTCTTTGAGGCTCAACATCCTCCTCCTCATTAAATTTTTCATTCTCTTCATCCAGGTTCTCTTCTCTACTTATATTTTCTAGCATATATGCGAGTGCTTCAGCATTTTTCCTTAGCTCGATCTTGTCCCCAAATAATGGCTAGTTTATCATAGCAGGAAACTGATCTATCCCTCATAAATGATTTATCTGGATGACTCTACAACAATCACAGTATCAATTATATAAAAATATTAATACAAAAAATAGTGCTAAAAAATTTTAACATCAATCGTTGTATAAATCATGTAAAAAATATTTTTTAAAAACTAAGTAATTTAATTTGTACTAACTTTTAGATATGCACTTCACATGTCAACGTCTACAGTAACACATTTTTTTCATCATCCCAACTAAAACAACTTGTTTCGCCACTATTTCTTGCATCATAAATAGCATGTTATTGTTTTTTCAATAATTTATAACGAAATTCGATGAGGTTTTTCTTTTAAACCATGCCCTGCTAATTTTTGATCTAATATCCTTTCCAGTTCTTTTGATATCCTTTCCTTAATCCATTGCCATTTTCACCATCAAATTTTCCACTTTCTTTTAGTTCAAGCATAGTCTTTACTAACTTTTCATCCCCAACAGTAGTCCAAACATGGTTACTAGCTTTGCCTCTACGAGATCCAATATTACGTTTCGTACTTGACAAAAGTAAATTTATTTTGATATAATCAATGTTAAATGGAATAAAAATTATATGCATTTAATTCATAAAATAATTATATATAAGATAATAAGTTATATCAATATTAATTAACATTAAAAAATACAAAATAATCCAATAAATTTAAATAATGTATGTATTTAAAAAAATATTAAACTACCTAAAGCTACTAAGAATAAAGACTCTAAAAATATGAAAGCCTATATTTTTATCCAATATTTCTATTTTGCCTTCATTCATCTAACATTTGATTGGCTAAAGTTTGTCTCCAGTTTATCCATTCCTCAAATGGTTTGACTGAAGTGATCGGCTCTCCGTCTAACTCTAACTCCACCTTCATTTTCTTTTTCTTCCTCTTTTGCATCTAAATAAGCTTCTGTTGGATCAATAGGTAAATCTCTTCTTATATGATTGTAAAGAAAACAACAAGCCATTACAATCTTACTTTGCAATTTAATAAGATGCCAATTTGAGCTCTTAATGATACACCAACGAACTTTCAACAACCCAAAACATCTTTCAATAACATTTCTAGCAGAATAATGTTTCATATTAAACAATTCTTCGAGGATATTTAGTTGATATCCTAGAGTCTATTCATTGAGGTGATATCTTTGACCTCAAAATGGTGCGAGAAATCCTTTGTTGTTTGTATATCTTGCATCCACTAGATATTAATAACCTAAAATATTGAGAATTAAAGGAGACTATGATATCACTGTTAGAAACTAACCGTGATCGAATCAAAACGCAACAAAAAATAATTTTTTTTACAAGTCTGAAAAGATCTCGATAATTGATTTAACTTGAATAATAACACGAATACAAATAATAATAAGAAGTCATACCTTGCTCGTGTTCTTGTTGAAAATCTTTTGAAAATTTTTGATATGTCAACTATAAGCTATTCAATTGTTTAGCCTTTGATGGATTCCACCGAGCAATTTCTCAAGATTCTTTTGAGAGGAAGAATAGAAGTGCTAGCTTTTGAGCATTTTTTTGTTAATAAAAAAAAATCATTAGGATTTTTATTTTATTTATAATTAAAGAATTGAATTTTAATAAAATCAAATATCTCATATTTGATCCCTAAAGTTTCTAAAACTTTATAATTAAGCTCAACTTAATTAAATTAATTTTTCTTTCACAAATTGCTCTTTGATGTGTGACATATTAGGTTCCTAATANNNTAACAATGATTGTAAATTATAATTCTAATTCACAATTAGAATTAGATAAATTAAAGTTTCTTTTAATTTATCTTTAATTCTCCATTGAAACAATTTATAATTATATGTCAAGATTAATGTCTAGTAACATGTCATGATCATCTAACTATCAGAAATGTCAAAGTGGTTTGACGTAACCTATTCATGTATAGTTATAATGTATAATTGAATCATTTCATCATCCAATATTTCAATTAACAAAGTATGGACATAATGTCTACTCTTTTGATCCAATCATGTTTGTTCTTACTAATTAGTAATTTATTTATAATTGAAATTTTAAAATGTCTTTTCAAATGTCAGTTCATTCTGATAAGAGAATTTCATAAATCATTACTAATCAAGAACATTGGAACATTCTTTCTAATTACTTTACAGTGGAAAATCCTTTATTGACATGCTCAACTATCTCCATATGGTTCATATTGCATCCAAGTACTACCGATTAAATTATCACAGGAAATTCATAAGTAGTATCAAACTACAGTAATTCCCACACGAGATATCTTGATAATCTCAAATCTAAGGATCAATTATACAATCATTATTATGAAAAAATCCAGACATATAAGTAATATTTCATTTGAGATTCTCATAGTTGGGTAAATTCAATGACTTATTCCCTAATAATCACCCACATTAGTTTAAATATCTCCATATTTTAATTTATAAAATTAATTACTTTCTTCGTAAAAAAGAATATAATGCATGCTAATTTTACATTTTCAACAATATCCCGTCTTGAGGAAACTACAACTAAAACCATTCAGGAATAATATGTAAAT
>JANIHY010000007.1:22305189-22316147 GCA_027479065.1 Erythroxylum brevipes | reverse complement strand
TAGAATAGGTCTAAGTATAAAACTACAGGGAGATTTGATCCAAGTAAAGTAATACGGGAGAAAAGGGAGCAGAAAGGCCTCAAATGATCACGGAAACTGTTGAGAAATAGGAACTTGTTATAACTAAAAGTTACACGTAATTAAGGTCTTCATAGAACCACATGGAGAACAAGGAATTCATAAACAAAACCCAAATAGTTTTCAGTACATTCAGATGAGTTAAATCAAAATAATTGAGTTGATTTGAGTTGGATATTAAAGAGTAAATATATTCCTGGAAATTCACAAGCCAATCAGCTTAATTGTTTTGTATCAGTACACAGCAAAATGATTAAATAGAGTATCAGTAAAAAGAAGTCCAAGCTTGGTATTGAATAATAACAAAGCAGAAAACTATACAAATCAACCACTATTCTAGAAGTATTTTTTCGACACATGATAAGATAGCTCCATTAGCAGAACTACAATAAATTACAACAAAACTCAAAAAAGATATCACCTTGATATGCATTCAAATGGCATATTGACCAGCCAATCCAAAACTCTTTAAGGGATCCAATAATAAGAAAAGGAAAACAAAGGAAAATGTTCAACAGCTCTTAAAAGAATGATAAGCAGAGCACCAAATCTTGATACCTTTATGGCAAAAAGGTCTCCAGTTATTCTCTTTTTAGCCAAGAAGACCCGTCCAAATGCACCACGACTGATTGGTTTTATTATCTCAAAGTCATCTATGGAGGTTCGGTCCTTTGAGGAATGTATGGGGCTTGTTCTCAAACTCCGTACCACATCATCTTCCAATGGGGTATCTTCATCTATTACAGTGCTTCTAATATCAACCTTTTCATCATCTACTAACTCACAAAGCTGAAAGTACTTCTCCCTACAGAAGCAGAGATATGTGAGACACATAGCTAAAACAATTTTGAGTAGCTCAGCATAATTATACCAAACAGCATCGTGTAACTTTCAGTGCAACTGATATACAAACTTTATGTTATAAGCAATTTCTTTTAGTGGAGATATAATACATAAACTTCATGTTATAAGCAATGTCCCTTGAAAGCTTTTCCTGAAACTATGAAAAACAATATAAACACATTACTTACCGGATAAGCTTCTCAATGCGCGCTCCAAAAGTCTCCACTGTAAGTGCATCAAACTTCCTCCGTTCAACAACCACCCTCAAGTCTTCAAGACAAGATAGTAAATATGGGCCAGAACGATCATCATCTAAAGGGGCATTTGCCAAACATCTTGCAATATCAGCAAGTTCATTGATCTACATAGTGGACCAGGAATTTTAGTTTCAAGACAGTAATGATCTGTCCCAAGATACAAAGTCTGTTTCCCTCCAATGCAAGCATGTGGGAACAGAGTTAGCTACTTAAAACTGCATTAAAGTTGCATCTTCTTGGTTCATCGAAACATATTTATGAAAATAAATTGCATAGTAGAAGAGCATGACAAATATATTAGAAAAAAATTAAGGTTAAAAAGAGAGTGCACAACTATGTTGCTGTCTCGGTTACTAAAGTAGACCTTTTCCTAGACATAATACATAATAAAGTTGTGGAAGTGGAACATTCCAAAGCAGAGTGCTTAAGATGAATATACAATTCGAATCATTAAACTCTGAAAGGCCCTTACCATTTGACCTGAAAAACAGAAAAAAAACAACGAAATATATTAGACTGGCACCTGTGGGAGATCTTCATTCTCAGAGAAAGCACCCTTTCCTGCCAAGAGTGAGTCTATCTGACTGGTCCTCGGAGTCAATAATGGAGATCTTGGAGTCACACTACCAGCAGAAGAGGTTGCCATTCCTTGATCAGATTTTGGACCAAAACGCGTTCTACATGACATGACAGGTAAACCTCTCAGGTCATCCATGAAAACAGAATTATCTGCTTCTGGGAAACAGTCAAGCATATCCTCAGAGCCTCTTCTTGACCAATCACTGAGTTTTGGTGAAAGCACCTCTGAATCTTCAGTCACACTGGAATTTGATACTTTTGCAACATCTGGGCTCCCTGCAGCATTTTGGATATCTTTTTGTGTACATGACTCTGTCATCTTCTCAAGGGTTTCAGATATTCTTGCCAGACGCTCGTTCAAACTAATACCTTTCTGATCACATCGGTCAGCAATTGCACAAATCCTTGAATGCTCTTCAACATGTGAAGTTGGAACTTCCTCCTCACATATCCGACATATTATAGAACTGTCCTCGGCAATGTTCTGTTGATCTCCCCAGAAACCCCAAGAAGCTCTGGTTTGGTGCCTTGTAGAATGCTCATGTGAATGTTTGGGAGCAGGAAGCTCTGCTGGTGCTGGCATTCGATAAGTCAGATTGACATCAGAAATATCACTCTTGTTATTCAAAGTTTGCAAAGATTCAGCCTTAATGTCACTGTGCTCCTTTGAAGAAGCAATTTCATTCATGATTTTCCCTGGCGTTCCACTAGGAGATGGGAGTTTCTTCCAAGAAGAGATACGATCCCGGCGTAAAGGAGATTCAACATTCTTTGAAGTGCCATCTTCAAGTGAGACTGAATTTCCTGGTTCCATAACCTGGTCTCTGCTCCAATCAAAACCACGCTGCTCTTGACTATAAGATTTCCTTACAGCATCTGCTTTCAATGCCTTTGCAGTAGCAGAATTTTTTCCATCCCTCCCAATTGTCGAAAGAATCCGTTTATCTGCAGAATGAAGAACAGAATGAAGTAGCCTAGATTGACGAAGCTGAAACACATTCTCATCCTCGGGTAATCCACTTTCCTTGTGGAATTGCAACAGCCTGGTACACCGAGTAAGAATGAAAAGCATTCGAGTGTAGAGTTGTTTCAATTTTCCAGGGGGATGTTCTTGGCGCTTATCATCCAATTCTTGGACTATTCCCTCACACTGAAGCCAAAACTCTCCAGGTGATGTCATGGCACAACTCCGAGCCAAAACCAGCAAATCTTCAATGGTTTCCTGCCACTCAGGATGAGTATCAGAATTCTTTTCAAGAACTCCAACCAGATCTGCTGCAAAAATAGCCAGATCAGAATTCACTTCCTCTTTTGCTTTGTCAAACTTTGCCCGTATAACAACCAAGACTTCCTGTACCAGAAAATGATGGTGAAGACATGTAACTACCCGAAACACAACCAAAGATCAGAGGAATGTAATGTAATATGCAAGTTACCTCTAAGTTGTTCACTCTACGAGGCTTCCAAAAAGGGAAGGGTCGTACACCTTTTGAATTAAGTTCGTGGGAGAAACTTTTTATATCAACAGGAAACTTCTTTCTTGGTGCACTAGTAACACGTAGTATAGCTTGAAAACGGGGGGATTCAGACTCTTTAGGGTTTTCACAATCAAAAGTCTGGAAAGTAAAACATACAAAGAACATTACAGAAAAATTGACATAAGTCAGAAACCATGTCAGAGAAATGAATTTGCTTATACAGTTACTGAGCTGACTTCCACAGGTACCTCTGGAGTAAAAGCATCTGAATTTCTCATACCTCCAGAGCAATTCCAAGCTGATTCATGTTCACCTACAAACACAATTAGACACTAAATAAGTAATGTAGGAAGATAAACCAAAACTTTGGCTGTGCCAAATATTACAGTACTAAGTCTTAACAATGAAATCTATGAGACATCACATATTCCATAAAACACTACTTTTGTGGATGTTTTTCGTTAGAATAGAATTTGATCCATTCTTGGCTCTCACACAACTTAACCTTTTGGGGTGAATTGTTTCTAGGCATGGTATCTGAAACAAGAGGGTATAGAAAATATCATAAGAAAAAGCCACTTTATTTCTCTGATTATATGTAAGTTATACACGAGTATAACCTATTCTAATACTACTAAACTACTAGACTTTTTGTATATACTAACTTATCCAATGTATGGTACATCTTATCTTATCTACTAGAAGATAAATTTATCTCCTAGAAGATAATCTCTTAAGGTAACTAAACTTATCTAAAATAATTATCCAACACTCCCCCTCAAGTTGAGGAATAGATATTTATCATTCCCAACTTACTTAGAATTGTCTCAAATCTAGGTGCAGGTATGATCTTTGTGAAGATATCGGCTTCCTGTTCTTTAGTAGGGACATAGCATAGATCAATGCCCCCTTCTTCTATTTCACATTTGATAAAGCTCCTGTCAATTCTAAAATGTTTTGTTCAATCATGTTGAAATGGATTCTCCTTTATACAGATAGCTGATTTACTATCACTAAAGACTTTGGTGGGAGAGGAAGTGGTGATCTGTAGGTCCTGCATCAACCTCTCTAACCACATAACTTCACAAATTCCTTGTGCAATTGCCCTAAACTCTGCTTCTGCACTGCTTCTTGCTTCTCTGTGTGACAAGATTTCCCCATAGTTTAGTATAATAGCCAGATGTTGACCTACTGTCTTCAACATAACCAGCTCAATCTACATCTGTGAAACCTTTTATGCTTCTTTTCTTATTTTTCCGAAACATTAATCCTATACCTGGATTGCCTTTTGAGATATCTCAGAATATGGTTGACTGCCTCTAAATGTCTTTGAATTGAAGAGTGCATAAATTGGCTAACAATACTCACAGAATAAGCAATATCTGGTCTGGTTAGTGAAAAATAGATAAGTTTTTCTACTAACCTTTTGTATCTTCCTTTGTCAACAGGAGGATCTTCATTTTTCTTGAATTTCCAGTTTCTCTCCAGTGGAGTTCCCATAGATTTGCAACTCATCTTTCCTGTTTCCTCCAGCAAATCAAGAATGTATTTTCGATGAGATATGAAAATACCTTCCTTACTTCTTGCAATCTCCATTCCAAGAAAGTGTCTTAATGCTTCGAGGTCTTTTACCCTAAATTCTAGCCTCAATTTTCGTTTAAGATCATTGATCTCACTAGTGTCATCACCTGTGATTATAATATCGCCCACATACACAATCAAGATGAATTTCTTTCCATTTTTTCCACACTTCACAAACATTGTGTGATCAGCTTGTCCCTGTTTGTATCCAAACCTTCAAAGTGTCACTGAATCTCTTAAACCATACTCGTGGAGACTGTTTGAGGCTGTATAAGGATTTTGTTAGTTTGCAAACTCTTCTCCTTCCTTCTTCGGTTTCAAAACACGGTGGTATCCTCATGTATATTTCCTCATCTAGTGTACCATTTAGGAAGGCATTTTTTATGTTGAGTTGATGGAGTTCCCAATCAAAATTTGCAACCAATGATAGAAGGACTCTAATTGTGTTCAACTTCGCAACTGGAGCAAATGTCTCCTCATAATCTATTCCATAGGTTTGTGTAAAGCCTTGAGCCACTAATCTAGCCTTATACCTTTCACCTTTTCATCTGCCCTATACTTCACAGTAAACACCCACTTGCTACCAACCACCTTTTTTCCTTCAGGTAGATCCATTATCTCCGATGTTTTATTATCAAGTAAAGCTTTCATTTCTTTAAGTACAGCTTCCTTCCACTTAGGTTCTTGGAATGCATCAGGTACATTTCTTGGAATTCTTACACTATCAAGCTTAGTAGTGAAAGCTTTAAACTTTGAAGATAACTTTGACTAAGTCAAATTATCTTAAATAGGATAGCTAGTACATGATCTTACCCCCTTTTGTAGTGCAATTGGCACAACTAAGTCACTTACCATAGTCTCTCTAGGAGTCGGTTCCTAGTCCAATGATTGGCCTTGTTGAGGAGCTTTA
The DNA here is from genome assembly GCA_027479065.1 of Erythroxylum brevipes. NCBI lineage: Eukaryota > Viridiplantae > Streptophyta > Magnoliopsida > Malpighiales > Erythroxylaceae > Erythroxylum > Erythroxylum brevipes. The sequence goes on along the minus strand of JANIHY010000007.1, from coordinate 22,310,421 downwards.
GGCCTTCATAAATGCACTAAGGTTGGTTTTTCAAGAATTGGTTCTCCCACTGAATTGGACTGGATAGTTTCAAGTTCAATGGTAGCTGTTTAAGGGTTTTGTGGGAAGGTTTGTGAGATAGGAAGTGATATGCTTGGGTCCCAATATATCTCTTCTTGGGATGTCTCCCTCTGAAGAGAGGTATTGGTGAAGTATGGTTGTTTTTTGAAAAAAGTGACATCATATGAAACAAAGAATAGCTCGTGGGTCAAGTTTGCTTCTATTGGATTGACTGTTGTGTATGAAAACAGTACACCCAGAGACTTTAGGATGAAGAAAATTAAGGAGCTTAATGTGAGGAAATTGTTCTAGAAGAACTGCTAATGGGAATCAGAATTGAAGAGTTTTTGAAGGAAGACGATTTATCAAGTGTGAGGCAACTAGAATGGCTTCTCCCCAATAGGAATTTGGAACAAAGTTGGTAAACATCATAGATCGGGCTACCTCTAAAAGATGACGATTCTTTCTATCCGCTATTCCATTTTGTTGTGGGGTATAAGCACAAGAGCTCTGGTGAATGATCTCATTTTCAATGAGATATTGAATAAAATCAGTTGAGATATTGAATAAAATCAATTGAAAAATATTCTCTCCCATTGTCTGTACATAATACTTGAATAGAGGTCTAGAATACATTTTGGATGAGTTTGTGGAACTGTTTAAAGATATGATAGGCTTCAGATTTGTCTTTCATTAGATATACCCAACATACCCCTGTATGATCATTAATGAAGCTGATAAACCAACGAGTACTGGTTAGACTTGTAACTCTAGCGGGACACTAGATATTACTATGAATTAATTGGAAAGTTTTTGATGGTATGTATGAGTGTATGGGATAAGTGTTTTTGCTTTGTTTTGCAAGGACACATTGCTTACAATATAAAGAAATATGATCTTTATTGATGAAAATATTTGGATATAAGATTTTCAAAAATGGAAAATTGGGATGACCATGGAGTTAATGCCATAACATAACATCAGAATTTGACATAACTGAAAGGGAAATCCTATGTGGTGATTTGAATTCAGTAGGAGTACTCTTTCCTGAGAAGTAGTAAAGTCCATCTTTCTCCTCAGCACTACCAATCATCTTCCCCTAACACTGGTCCTGAAATTCACAATAAGTTGGAAAGAACGTCATAATACAGTCCATATCCTTGGTTAATCGGCTGACAGTAGTAGATTATAAGTTAACTTAGGCACATAGAGAACAGTCTTTAATGTCAGTTTTGGCAAACAAACTCTTCCTTAACCAATAGCTGGTGATCCATCCATGACCCAGACATTAATTTTTGTGATTACATGGCTCATTTTTCAAAGACATTCAAAGACCCAGCCTTGTGGCCTGATGCACTTGTGTCCACAATCTAGAGATTTTGACTTTGGGACTTTGATAATAATGATTAACACAGGTTACCTTTATGCACTAGTGTAGCAGTAGAAGTTTGTTGGTTATGTGAGTCTTTCTCAGTTGTGATTTTTGTCTGATTCAAGAGTTGATGGAGTAGTTCAATCTACTGGGGGGACATGTTTAACCCTATGGATTTGCTGATATCAGATTCTGCTACATGTGTTGCTCCACGTTTTTATTGAACTCTTTGGCTTTTAGGTTTCCATCCTGATGGCTTCCCATGTAATTTCCAGCAACTCTCACGAGTGTGGTAGGGCTTATCACAGTGGTTACACCACTGATTGTTCTTAGTTTCTTGCTCTCCTTTCGAGAGTTTGCCAACAACTGAGCCTTGAGAGGTTTGTTTAGAAGTGTGTGGGGTAAGCATGACCTTTTTCCTACTCTCTTCCCTACGAATCTCAGCAAACATTTCTCAAATGATGGCAATGGTTTTAAACCGAGTAACCTTCCTCGTACTTCATCAAGTCCAACATTAAGTCCCTGCAAGAAATCAAAAACTCTCTCCTTTTCCAATAAATTTTCATACTTCTTGGCATCAGCACAACACTCCCAATTCATTGCATAAAATAGATCATTTCCTGCCACAATTCACTGAGCAATTTATAATACTCGGTAACTGACATATTGCCATGTTGAGTATTTCTGATTTTTTATCTAATTTCAAAACACTGAGAAGTGTTTTCCAAATTAGAATATATTTCTTGCACAGCCTCCTAGATTTTTCTCACAATTTTGCAGAATGGGTAGGTTCTTCCTATTTTTGGCTCATTTGAATTTATAAACCAAGCCATGACAATAGAATTCTCGGCTTCCAAAGCATCGTAAGTGATTGTTGTTTTGTGTGGTTAAGGAACTGCCTCTGTTAGCTATCCAGCCTTTCCTCTTCCTTTGATTACGAGCATGACTGATTGGGACCATTCTCGAAAATTTGTTCCATTTAATTTATGTTGCATGATTTGTAACGAAAGATTATCAATAGAGGGAGATGGACTTTGGGCTGAAGGTATTACGTAATTACGTGTTTGGGACTCATCAAAGGTACCGAAGGTTGGTTGAACTCCAGCCATGATGTGGCTGGAAAAATTAGGCTACTAGAATCGGTAGCTCTAATACCATAAAACAAGAGGGTATAGAAAATATCAGAAGAAAAACCATTTTATTTCTCTGATTATATGTAATTTATACATGAGTATAATCTATTCTAATACTACAAACTACTAGATTTTTCCTATATACTAACTTATCCTATCTATAGTATATCTTATCTTATCTTTAACTTATCTCCTAGAAGATAATCTCCTAAACTTATCTACGAGAATTATCCAACACAACGTTAGCATTGATCTATCTAATTATAATCATATATCCTTATTAAGTAGGGACAAAATCATAGAGTCAATGACAGTTTTCTAACACTTCTACTAATTAATATCATGAATTTATTAAGCTCAGTAGAGTTCAGTGTGATTATCATCCAAACATATCTATTAGCTATGCTCTTTTTGGTGGTAGAAAAGTGTTGGTTATGTCATTTGTAGCTCTAAGAAACAATAGAGAGAAAGTCCTGTGCTATCAGTTGGACATATCTAACAAATGGACAAGTTGACCAGCATATTCTGCACCATGATTAAATTACAAAGAAACATAATTGGTTGCAAAGTTTATCAGTTACAAACCATATGATAACAGAAACTTTGCAAAGGACTCGGGCAATATTGCAGCGACTGAAAGATCAAATAGATAAAGGGTATCCCATTATTGGGGCTGGTGCCGGAACTGGAATATCTGCAAAGTTTGAAGAAGCAGGTGGCGTCGATCTAATAGTTCTGTACAACTCAGGTCGATTTCGCATGGCCGGAAGGGGTTCATTAGCTGGCTTATTGCCTTTTGCTGATGCTAATGCTATAGTAGTTGACATGGCCAATGAAATTTTACCTGTAAGTTTGTAAATTATATTGAATTTTTAAAAATAAAACATTCATCTTATTTTGCCATTTTTCTGAACTGTGAACCATTTTATAATTATTTGGAATTTGGTTGTTAGCTTTTGCATATGATGATAATTAGGGAAAACTAAGACAAGAAAATGAATAAAATTGCTAATGTGATGTTTATTGTATCATTAAACTCAAAAGTGAATAGTTGCCTTGAGTAAGCAGAAAAGTGGAAAAGTGGTTCGACTGCAAGATCTACTAACTTTAGGCTTGAAAATCAGTTGTCCTTGCAACAATCTGGGTTATAACTAACATGCAAAATTGTGAAATACAAATAGGTTCCGAAAATGGGGCTTGCAGTAGGATTTATGTGGAGCACCGTCATTTTCCTCACCTTCCTCGTTTCTTCATCTTCAATTTGGCCTATAGTCACAATAACTTGGTGTTGGTTAAATTTTGGGATCATAAACCCTCAGCGGATTTATTCAAGTAATACTCCAATGCTGGAACTGATCAATTCATCTACAGGTAGTGAAGGAGGCTCCAGTTCTAGCTGGAGTTTGTGCTACTGATCCTTTTCGCCAGATGGATTACTTTCTAAAGCAGCTGGAATCTATTGGGTTCTCTGGGGTACAAAATTTCCCAACTGTTGGCCTGTTTGATGGCAATTTTAGGCAAAATCTGGAAGAGACAGGAATGGGATATAGGTATTATTTAAAGTGTGATAATTTGCTGGGTCATCCTCAATGTATTTATGCTAGCTAATATTTCCCCTTTTAATGGTCAGCTTGGAGGTCCAGATGATTGGTAAGGCACATAAAATGGGTCTTTTGACAACGCCATATGCTTTTAACCACAATGAAGCCACAGAAATGGCCAAAGCTGGAGCTGACATCATTGTGGCACATATGGGGCTTACAATATCTGGATCTATTGGTGCGAAAACAGCTGTCTCACTTGAGGAAAGCGTTGTTCGTGTACAATCTATTGCAGATGCGGCACATAGGATCAACCCTAATGTTATTGTCTTGTGCCATGGAGGTAAATTAACAAGCTACTTAATTTTCATAACTGAAGTTCCAGTTACATCTGTTAGAAATTACCTGCAATCTATGCATAATCAATAAAAACCGATTTTTGTTATTTAAACATTTGTCTAATCTTTGCTTGAGTTTTGAAAGTTTTGGCATCTTCATGTCAACAATGAACCACTCGAACTGAGGGTTACAATCTTTTCTCTCAACACATTTTCAGGTCCAATATCTGGTCCGAGAGAGGCAGAATTTATACTGAAGAGAACCAAGGGAGTTCATGGGTTCTATGGTGCTTCAAGCATGGAAAGATTACCTGTCGAGCAAGCTGTAAGAAGCACAGTGCAGCAGTACAAATCAATTTCTATTGAGTGAAATCAAGAATCCCGTTTTCCTACTCTTTCCAAGTTGCGGTTTCAATTTAAATTTTTGACTTAGTTAAGAAATTGTTTCATCAATCCAAGTTACTGTTGTAAATTGCGGGCCAGTACAAACACACAACAATCATATGCGTGCAAGTCGTAACAGTGAAGATTCAAAACTCATTCCACTTGGGAAAACTGTTTCAATCATTAAAGGAAATTCCTAAATCTTCACATTACATTTTCCTGTCAGTTCTTCCCCAGAGGACTCGAGCTTTTTTTTTTTTTCCTTCCCCTTTTTCATAGATTGAGATTTACGTTTTAAAATTATTTTACTTGTGTCACGACGCCCGTGACGCGTAACAAGTAAGTCTTTTTATTTTTTTTATCATTTTAATTTTAATTATATTACTATTAATTTAATAAAAAATTAGGTTTAATTTATTTTAATT
>JANIHY010000007.1:22236302-22249304 GCA_027479065.1 Erythroxylum brevipes | reverse complement strand
GGGTTTTTATATTACATTTCTTTCTATCCTACATAGTAAAAATTAAAAAACTTCTGTTTTGAGTAATTTAGGATGAAATATAAAATGATAAACAACTTTACACTATATTATATTATAAACCCTCAATTCAAATAATATTTCACTATATTATATTATAAACCATTTCATCCCTCCCAAACAATAATTTTTTAATATTACGTCAATTTTTATTCCAGTCTATTATAAACCACTCCATTTTATTTTATTCTGTTACATTGTATTAAAAATTTTACATCTAATTAAACATAACCTTAGACAACCCAAATGGATATATTTTTCCATTGACCCAATCTCTTCATATGGGATAGCTTCTTATTGTGGCTCCTTAAATACTAAATCCTCATCAAGCCCATACATTTAACCAAGCCCAAACTACTAAACCTCACCACCTTAATAAGCTTGTCTCCTATTTTCAAATTTGTTAGAAATAGGGATATATATATATACACACCAATGTTTTACATACTTTGAATCCTGAAATCGTCTAACTGGACCTCCAACTATTCTCAATACTCTTCTTATATCTTTTACTGCGCTGTATCTCTAGTCCCCTCCTAATTAAGTTCCACCTTATTTCCAATCATGTTACCGAATGGCTACTTGACAATGGTGTCACTTCCCATGCAATACCTGTTCTCATCTCGTGAAGTCCAAAGCTTCGTATACCGATCCAAATTAAGCATTTGTTACCAATGGTTAAGCACTTTCAATTTGTTAACCGATAATTTTACACTCTCTCCTCCTAATATTACCTACAGTCGTAGAGTCAGATATTTATAATAAGAGGATCTAAATATTTATTTATTTTTAATTTTGAAGAACCTAATATACTACTAACCCCTCAAATGACTTCATCATCGTATATGTATATATGTATATATATAATATTTAATTTTTAAAAATTTTGAGAGACCCAATGTACCACTGGCCCAATGTAACTACGTCCCTGCCTATTGTAATTTTTATTCAATGAATTTTGTTCTAAATTTTAAAACTCGTTTTGTTCTCACAAATCACAATTACCTCTGCCTCCTCCACCTGTGGCATCAGCAACTTACGCATTCTTGTTCATTTACTCTTTCTAGGTTGTCTCCTCTTTTTAAGTTTTTGATACTATACAGTGAAAAAACATAAGTATCTAGGGTTGGAACTTGACTAAAAACTTATGCTGATAGAATTGAAGGGAAAACAAAAAAGTTAAAACTATCTAATGTCTTCAACACGATATCTCCTCACTGTTCAAATTAGGCTTTAATGCCTTCAGTCCTTGACTGCAACTAATTTTTGGAGCTTGAACAACTGACTGATAAACTCATGCAATCGGATCCAGGGGCACTGTTGTCAAGTGATTTCTTGCTAGCATTGTAAGGAGATGCACACATAACCCTGGAATCCCAAGAAATTCAAAGCCTCAAAAATGGAAAAATTTGATCTTTTTAAATGTAGTGGTTAAAATTTTCAAATGTACCTTTCCTTGCGCTTCTCCAAGAACCTAGCCAATGATGCTTTTCGAGCCTGAGGTACAGCAACTGTAAGACAAATATGAGTTCCAGGTATCATATCAAGCTTCTGCACTATCGACAAACAATTTTAAGAGAGAGTAAACCTTACAGAAACAATATTATACCTGCGGGGACTAAAGCTGAAGATACAGGTCCTACTGAAATAATTGGCTTCGAAGCCTCTGTTTGGTTAACAGAAGATGCTAAAGCTACTACTGGCTTCCCTATAGACAGTTCACTGGGACTACATGAGGTCACAGAGATGGGGCTTACAAGACCTGAGCACAAAGGCATATTCAGGTTTCTGTTTCTTGTATAACAATCACCAATTGAAGGTTTTGGGATTGGTGGTGCCCGTGTTTGAGTAGTTTGAACTGACTTGTTCTGAGTTGGAGAAGCCCCAGTACCAGCTAAAAGCATAATGGCCTGCGCCTGGATTCACAAGTTTGAATTAGTCAAAACTTGTAGAACAAAAAAGATAAGATTTGGAAAGATTAAAAAACACTAAAGCAAATACCTTTTCAGGTGATATATCATCATAAACGCACACAGATCCGGCATAAAATATGCTCAACTGAGCAGCATTAACAGAGGCCTTGGAACTGTTCATACACGAGAAATTGAAATTGAGCTGAGCAAACTGAGATTAAAACTCCTATACAAAGGCATTTGGCAGTTTTAGATACCTAAGATCAGTGGTGCCAACGATGGAATTCGTGGGGGAAAGGACAGAAACAGGGGTTACGACCGGAACTGCACCAAGAGGTTGTGCGCTTATAGGATTACCAACCACATTGTGCCCAGAGGAACCAAGATGGGACTGGAGAACAGGAGTGCTCATGGAAATCGTAATTGTTTGATTTTGTTGGTTATTGACAGGGAATGTCCTCACTTCCTGTGGGTGATGGACTGGACACGCCCTGTAGTGATGAACAGTATCATAGCTTGCCATTCTATGGTTGCTTGCGGCTTGTTTGTCATGAGTCACATTTTTCTAGTAGACAGACACAAGCAATGAAGAGATAGTACTTGAATGTCAAAAAATCGAAAAGGAATATATAAAAAAAGAGGAGGCTGCATTAAGCATGAAATAACAATATACCTGAACAATGCCACCATAAGGTTTCTGGTTAGAATCAAAAGCCTCAGGAGTAGAAATAGTCATAAAGCCAGAAGATGATATTGGATCAAGAATAGTCTTTCTGGGAGACTCATCCACTGAAGACTTAAATGATAGGAACTGAGGAACAGAAGAAACCTGCCTGGAAAAACACCAGTTCATCCCTGAACCTGTCATGGCTACTGCAAGACCAAAATGAAAATGAAATGATGCCAATGATCAGCTGCTTGAATGGATTTTTTCCACAATCAAACTTAAGATCTGATGTGAGAACACATTTCAAAAAAAATTTAAATTAAAATATGCCTTGCAATGTTTGACACAATATTTAAGTAAACTGACAACTGTTGACAAAAGAAGGATAGAAGATAAATTATATGCCAAGAAAGAATCTTTTGAAATAGTTTAAAGGGTAATGATATATGTGGACAAAGTTGAAACGCACTTCCACAAACATTGCAATAGTTAAAGTTGGATCAAAATATTCAGATAACCCAAATAAAAAAAAAGAAAGATGTTGTCCTATCTATCATTATTTTATGTCACAAGATACAAACATGAACACAACCATCCCTGACAATACAAAAAGCACGTAATGTAAATCTACTACTGCTATCCTTCTCTTTTCGTTTTGTTCTTAGCAGCTCGCCATCCTTGCCTTGTCTTTAGTTGAAGATAAGAAAGAGGACAGTTGATTATCTAAAAAGATCTACGGTAAGAAACCGTTCAACTTTATCGTAATATGATGTTTAAAGTAAAACTATAATTTGAAAGCACTGTTCCCATTTCTCAACTGCTAAGATTGAAAATAGAAGTTTTTGATAAATCAAGATGATATCATATTTAAAGACGCATATCTGAACGACTAGGACCATTTGAAACAGGGCGTTTTGTTGAATATTAAGATTATGTTTTAAAAAAAGGTCTTATTGTTTCTCACGTTATGTCATGAAGAGTATTCTTTTCTTCAATTAAGCACTCTCATTTTTTAATTAAAGGTCTCAGGTTCAAGAATGAAGAGACCAATTTGGCCAACGCTTTATCCCTTATAAGTTAATCCGGTCTGAATAGAGATTAGTCTAAATGTGGATAACGTGACCAGTTAATCTATTACACCAACAGCCATTGGCCACTGGGCTGTTTTAGAATTTAAGGAAGAAAGATTCTCTTTTGTTTTGTACATAAGCTTTTAGTTCTTGTTTGTGTACGTAAAAGTGTTTAAAAGATAAAGCTAAACATGGGCACAGTAAAAAGTAAAAACTAAACAGTAAACACGAATCAAAAGGAGATGTAACAGTTAAACTGTTAAAAGGCATCAGATGCGAAACGGTTCCTCTAACTCCCCATTAGCGGCGGGAATGTAGCTTTTGTAAAGAAATAACTGACTAGACGACTTCTTCTGAACACTTGAGCTGAACGGGACAAAAGAAATACCAGAATCTTTGGAGACATCAGGAACCTCCTCCTTCACCGTTATAGGAGGGCCTTTGGAACCCAAGCCCAGGTAATCTCTCTCCATATCTCCAAAACCAAAAAATAGAACTGACAAAAACTTACTGCAACAAACACCCAATGCCCAACTAAGTTGTCAACTCCATAAAGCCCTTGAGAAGATTTTTGGATTAAAACCCCACGAGAAAAAGATGATTGCTTCTTTAAGCTGAGAAAGAGAGCAATCATCGAGAGAGAGAGAGAGGGGAAGAAACCAGTTATACATGATAGGTAATAAACTAGCTTTTCCTTTTTTTAAAGAATTTGGGTGCATCTCAGCCGTTGGATTTTGCAGACCATTTCTTGTTCGTTAGTTTTGTTTTGCTATCATAATTCCAGTTATTTTGGTCATTTGAATTAACTTACTTAAAGGATTTTATGATGCCAATTTATCGGAATATAAGTGGATTAACACTCGAACTCTTCAATAATTAATTATCTAACTTATGAATCTTTTCATAGTCAATTTCTATGCAATTCATCCCTTCACTATCATATATCCCACTTGGTTCGAAGTATGATTTATGTGTCAACTCCTATTAGACTAATTATGTCAGATCTAATCCAAGTGATGTTAGTTCTTGTCCTGAAGATCTCATTACTCTATGTGTTATTGTAGACTCTCTTCATGACACATAATTGATCTGACCAGATACTCCTGTGTAATGACCTCGACAAGAGGTCGTAGGTATCATCTCCTTTTATCAGGAGTGGTGAATCATCTATTGACTATCCAATTACTTTCGAATACCAATAGTTGTATATAATCATCATCCTATGAGCGACTGCATCTTGAGGCAACAAGGAATGGTATCAAAGCACAAGATCAGTATCCAAGATATCATTTGAGTACCTTAAGTCTAAGGATATTTGCACAATTGTTATGATAAGATTAATCATTAACATTTGATATATCATACATATGATAATCTCATAGCGGGTCATCCGATGTACTTATTACTCTTAGTGACTATCTATATGTTAACTCTAAATATCTTATGCTTAAAGTTTATGAGATTCACTGGTTGATCAAATCAAGGAGTATAACATGTGTTAGTCTATCCGGATTAACAATGTCTTGTCTCATTAATCCTATCACTTGAGATAATTTAGATACTAACATAATTGCGTATGATAGAAATATCATTATTATGATCTCATCATGATTTCTTTCATGTTATGTTTTGTATCATGGACTTCATTAATTCGATTTAAGATAGACATCAACTCATAGATAAATGAACATCAAATTAATAAAAATTGTCTTTCGCTTTATTAATCAAAATAAAATTTTTACAAAAGTGTTAAAGGTGATTGCCTTTAGAGCACTACTCTAACAATCTCTCACTTGTGCTATCTCTGTCTTCACATCCCCTCTATCAATGATCTCCCTGATCAGATGATATCTCCTGAGTACGTGCTTCGAACTTTAATGAGACCTTGCTTTCTTGACATGAGTAATAGCTCCATTATTCTCATAATACAACATTATCAGGTCTACAATTTTCGGAACTACTTCAAGTTCCATAACGAACTTTTTGATCCAAACAGTTTTTTTTTGTTGCTTCCGAAGTTGCAATATACTTTGACTCAATCGTTGAATCTACAGTTGTCTTTTATTTGGAACTCTTTCAATTGACTACTCCACCATTCAGTGTGAAAACGTAACCTGATTGGGATTTGGAATCATCCTGGTCAGATTGAAAATTGACATCTATATGCCCGCTCACTACGAGATCTCCATCTCTATATACCAAGAATACATCATTCGTCCTTCTCAAGTATTTTAGGATATTCTTGACAGCCACCCAATGTCACTCACAAGGATCCAATTGATATCTGCTCATAACACTTAAAGCATACGATATATCGAGTCTTTTACATAACATAACATATATGATTGATCCTATTGTCGACGCATACGGGATCAAACTCATGTGAGTCCTCTCTTATCTTGCTTTTTGGGACGCATAGATTTTGAGAGTTTTATCCCATGAGTCATGGAAAGAAACCCTCTTTTAGACTACTTAATGCTAAACCTCTTTAGCACTTTATCTATATATGTAGGCTGTGAAAGACTTAGCAATTTCCTTGATCTATCTTTATAGATTTTTATTCCCAATATATAAGTTGCTTCTCCAAGGTTTTTCATGGAGAAATTCTAGGACAATCAAATTTTGACCGATTGCAAACTTAAGACATCATTTTATATTAGAATATGTCATCCACATATAACGCAAAGAATATGATAGCACTCCCACTATCCTTTTTGTACACAAAAGGTTCTTATGGATTTTGTGAAAAATCAAACTCTTTGATTGTTGTATCAAATTGGATGTTCCAACTCTCAGATGCTTGCTTTAATCCATAAATGGATTTCTGAAGCTTGCATACCTTTTTGCCATCTTTGGATATGAAGCCCTTAGGTTGTATCATATACAGTTACTCAGTTAGGTTTACAATTAGGAAAGTTGTCTTCACATCCATTTGTCATATCTCATAATCATAATGAACAGCTATGACTAGGAGTATTCTAATAGATTTAAGCATAGCTACAGGGATAAAAGTCTCATCATAGTCAATGTCTTGTCTTTAACCATAAACTTTAACAACTAGTCTCACTTTATAGGTAATCATATTACCATCCAGGTTGAATTTCTTCTTGAAAATTCACTTGCATCCTATGGGTTTTAGCCCTTCGGATGGGTCAACCAAAGTCCAAACTTGGTTTTTAAACATGGAATCCATTTCGGACATCATGGCTTGAAGTCATTTTTTAGATTTTAAACTCTTCAGAGCCTCTTCATAAGTTGTAGGCTCATTGTCCTCTATGAGCAATACGTCATTATATTCACTTATGGGAAATTCATATCTCTCTGGAACATTACGTATCCTACTTGACCTATGAATATTTTGTGTGACAGAAGGTTTAACTGTTGTCTCATCTCCATAAACAACCATATCTGGTTCAGGCAGTTGATTTACGTTTGTTTAAGCATCATAAACTTCAACAAGTTTAACTTTGCTCCCACTGTCTTCTCTTAGAAGAAGCTCTTTCTCTAAAAAGACAACAGATTTTGAGACAAACGTCTTTTGCTCTAAAACATTGTAGAACTGATATCGAATTGTTTCCTTAGGATATCCAACAAATATACATTTATCATATTTCGCTTTAAGCTTGTTTAATTGAATATGATTCATGTAAGATGGACAATCCTAAACTTTCATATGAGAAAGATATAGTTTTTTTTAGTCCATATGTCATATGGACTAACATCAGCTATTTTCAAAGGGACTCTGTTTATTACATAAACAACAGTCTCGAGTGCATAACTCCAAAAGGATTTCAGTAGATCTGCTAAGCTCATCATTAACCTTACCTTGTCCAACAAAGTTTGGTTTTCCTTTAAGCTACACCATCATGTTGCAGTGTGTAAGGTGGAGTCCATTGGGATACAATCCTGTTATCCCTAAGATAACTTAGAAACTCCTTGTTCAAGTATTCACGATCAAAGTGGCTTGACACTTTTACCGAGTTTTTTCTCTACTTCATATCTAAATTGTTTGAACATTTCAAATGTTTCAAACTTGTTTCTCATCATATACACATACCCATATCGTGAATAATCGTTGATAAAGGTAATGAAGTACATAAAACCACCTCTAGTATGAATGAACATTGGACCACATGCATTAGAATGTATTAGGTCTAATAACCCATTCGCATGTTCACCCTTTCCTTTAAAAGGTAATTTAGTCATCTTGCTTAACAAGCAAGATTCACATATATCATATGATTCATAATTAAATGACCCTAAGCTATCACTCTTATGTAGCTTAGCTATGCGTCTCTCACTTATATGGCCAAGTTGACAATGCCATAAATAAGATGATTTTAAATTATCCCATTTTTGTTTTTTTATTGTCATTTATATTTAAAATTAGATTGCACATATCTAATACATAAATACCATTGCACAATGTACCATACAACATTTCATTCAACTTAATTGAACAACCACTGCTAGAAAAAGTTAAATGAAATCTTGTTTTATTAAGACATAAAACAGATACAATTTTCTTTGTCACAACGGGTACATAATAGCAATTATCCAAAATTAACTCTAGGCCTTTAGGAAGATACAAAACATAGGTTCCTATGACTAATGTAGTAACTTTTGCTCAATTTCCCACACGTAAGTCCATCACTCCCTTCTTGAGCAGTCTACTATTATTGAGATCTTGCATATCAACACATATGCGTGAGCCACATCTAGTATCTAATACCAAAATGTTATGATCATAAATAATATTAACCTCAATGAAAAATAACATGCTTGAAGTAGATGGTGGAGCATCTAATGCCTTATTCCGCTTTAGCGACTCTAGATAGGCTTTACATTTCCTCTTCCAATGCCCTTCCTTGTTGCAATGGAAGCATATTCCCTTTGGTGTATTGTCCTTTGTCTTCTTCTTGGCTACACCTTCCATTGGCTTCTTGGACTTCTGATAAGTCAAATTATGTAGATGATCTTAGAATGATTTAGATTCAATTTGACATATTATTGCTTGGAATTGAAGTTTTATTAAGTTAATTCACTCACATTTTGATTGGGTACTTGATAGGTACAATCGGTTGATTTTGGGAGAAAAAGGGCATAACTTCCTTTGGGGATGCGGATCAAAGCCAATCAAGGATGATTGAAAGGAGAATTTCGAGCCCTACAACTTTTGAAAAGACTCCTAGAAGAAATGATGACAAATGGAAGGTCAAAGACGTGGAAGTGCTGAAATGGGCCATGTCCGTTAAACGGACACACATGTCCGTTTAACGGACATCAACTGGCAAGAAGGCATTCAAACCCGAGAAGGTCCGTTGAATGGACACACATGTCCGTTTAACGGACATCAACTGACAAGAAGGCATTTCAGACCTGAGAAGGTCCGTTAAATGGACACACATGTCCGTTTAACAGACATCAAGCGACAGAACACCGTTGTTAGACCCGAGAAGGTCCGTTAAACAGACACACAAGTCCGTTTAACGGACATGGGCGGCCAGCAGACCCCTATTTCAGAAAGTTAGTTTTTTTGGAGTGTGTGAACTATAAATACCAACTGTTTATACCTAAAAAGGGGACTGGAAAAAAACAACAAGAGAAATACTTCTGGAGGCACAACAAAAAGGGAAAGAAAAGGGGATTTTTGGGAGGAACCCAAAAGATTGGAAGTTTTTATGCTTGTTCCTCTGCTGCTTTCTCTCTCTACCCTTTCTAAATGTTGAGCATTCTTGTATGTATGTCTTTTGTTGAAATGTGCAAGATTTAAACCTCATTTAGGGTGAGGGATGTAGCCTATTGGAAGGGAGCTTTGTATGATATGGATGATTGAATGCTTTTAATGAAAATTTCTGGGCTATGTTCATCTTCCTTGAACTTCATTATTGTTTCTATGCTTGATCTCCATAGATGCTTGTTTAGGAATCATTGGGTATGCTGAAGAGTTAACCATGATTCATGCTTAGGAAGGTGAACACCTTGGGTTTAGAGTTAGAAATAATCTAAGCTAGGGTGAGAACTTAAAGTGACTTATGCTTAATGGGTTTGGTTAGAGAATTATCACATTGAGAAATGGATGTTTCTAGCTGAATACTCCCTAGTACCTTGAGAAAGGATATGGGTGTAATAGTGCTACAGTTTTCTTAGCCTGCATTCAGTCGAATTCATATTGTTCAAATACAACTTTCAATTGGTGAACCCCTCCCCCTATTTCCAAATCATTAATTAGATCTTTCCTTTGTTTGTTTTGTTATTACTTACTCGTAATTGGTCAATCAAAACCTACTCTATCCATTTTTAGTAATTTTTTGTAGATGATAACATGCAATTAATTAGATTTAATTTGACTAGTAAAGGAATTGGTCCTTGAGGGAGACGACTTTAGAATATTCGTTGTGTGAATACTATGACGATTCTGTGAACTTGTAGAAAAAAATAGATCAAGTTTTTGGCGCCGTTGCCGGGGACCTCTTTATTTATCGTC
The DNA here is from genome assembly GCA_027479065.1 of Erythroxylum brevipes. Classification (NCBI taxonomy): domain Eukaryota; kingdom Viridiplantae; phylum Streptophyta; class Magnoliopsida; order Malpighiales; family Erythroxylaceae; genus Erythroxylum; species Erythroxylum brevipes. Next base: position 22,239,110 of record JANIHY010000007.1, on the reverse strand, counting down.
TCTTTAAGTTTTTAAGTCTAGATATTTGCGTTATCTGTTTGTTTATCAATTGAATATTTCTCCCCTGCTAGATTGTGAACCTTACCTCGTTGGTTTCAGGAGTTACATGCACTTAAGGAACTCGTGAAGCGTGAATGATGAACCATTGGTAGAATTCAATCCTAAAGTTGAACGAACGTGCAGGAGGAACAACGCTCAAAGGAGGAAAGAAATGGCAAAAAAAAATTAATTTCCGGAATTGCATGAAGAACCAGAGTTAGGAAATGAGCAATTCAACGGGAGAAATCAAGCTGAGCCAGTTGTTGTCAATCCCGCGGTGAGAAGGATTAGGGATTACCAAATGCCTTTTATTGCAGGGAATCCATCGTGTATTAGGATGACTGCTGCAGCGTGGAATTATGAGTTGAAGCAAATACACTTGTCTATGTTGCCACAATTTAATGGGATGCCTAGTGAAGATGCGCTAGCATTTATGAGAGATTTCTATGCAATAGTCCAAACGCTTCCATTGTATGGATTGACAGAGGATGAATTGAGGCTAAGGTGTTTCCCTTATTGCATGAAGGGGTTGGCAAGAAATTGGCTGTTGAGTTTGGAAGTGGATTCTATTGATACCTGGGAGAAGGTAATGGAGACATTTATGATGAAATGGTACCCCGTCCACAAGACTCTTGAACTCCAAAAAATGATACATTGGTTTTCACAAAAAGACAGGGAAAAGTTTCATGAGGCTTGGGAACGGTTTAATGATCTCCCAAATCAATGCCCACATCATGGCTTCGATATGTATTCATTGACTCAGTTCTTCTATTATGGGCTTTCTGACCACAACTAGACTTTGGTGGATTTGAATGCTGGGGGTAATATAAGTGACTTGATTTCTCAAGAATTATGGAATATTTTCAAAAAGGTTGCTGAGAATTCACATTGCAAGGTGACTCGAAGCAAAGCGGTAACTTTGAACGAAGTAGGATCCAAGGACTTGGCATATCAAGTTGCGGAGATTAATAAGAAGTTGAATTTGCTGATGAATGATAATAAGTCCAATCGCGACCCATGCACTCTATGCGGAAGGTTTAGGCACTCAGCAGCGGGTTGTATGAATATCGAGACAGCTTTGACTGAAGAAGAGGTGAGCTATGTGAACAACAGTAGGCAGGGGCAGAGGTTAGATCCCTTTTCGAACACCTACAATGAAGGCTGAAAATTTTACCCGAATTTCTCTTGGAAGAATCAAGGAGCATCAAAACCAATGGGACCAACAGGATTCCTGCCACCAACCAAGCAACAATTTTCGGGCCCATCATCTTTTGCTCCTCAACAATTCCCTTCTCCATGGGAGAAAAAGGTACACCGGCTGGAGGATATGTTCACCCAGCTTATGGGTAAGATGGATCAGAATACTCAAGCCAGCTCTCAAGCAATGAATAGAATGGAGCATAATATTCAATCAAATCAAGCTGCAATTAGAAATTTGGAAGTACAAATTAACCAACTATTAAGAGAGGTCAGGGAAAGAGGAAAGGGAAAGCTGCCTAGTAACACTCAAGTGAACCCAAAACAAGATTGTATGGCAGTTGTTCTGAGAAGCGGTAAGATAATTGAAGGTACAGTCCCGAAGAAGAAGGGGATTCAAGATATAGAGGAAGAAAAGATAGAGGAAGGAGGGGAGCCTAAGGAATCACCCCCAAGGGATAAACCGCCATCGGGGTCAGACCTTACATTTGTACCACCTATTCCGTACCCCCAAAGAGTAAGGAAGAGGACTGATGAGTTCAAGTTCTAGAAATTCCTAGACTTGTTCAAGAAAATTCATATTAATATCCCTCTTACGGAAGCATTAGCGGAGATGCCTGCATACACCAAGTTTTTAAAGGAGATTATGTCTAATAAAAAGAAGTTGGACAATTTCACTACAGTAGCATTAACCAAAGAGTGTAGTTCTATTTTACAAAATAAACTACCTCCCAAGTTAAAAGATGCAGGGAGTTTCACTATACCTTGTCATTTTGGCGATTCTAACATTTTCCAATGTCTATGTGACCTTGGTGCAAGCATCAATCTTATTCCTTTGTCTTTGTATAACAGGTTGGGAATTGGTGAACTTAAACCGACCACAATTTCACTGCAGCTTGCCGACAGATCAATTCAATACCCTATTGGGATAGTTGAGGACTTATTGGTAAAAGTTGGTAAGCTTATAATTCCTGCTGATTTTTGTTATGCTTGAGATGGAGTTTGACTTGCAGATTCCCATAATTTTGGGAAGACCATTCTTAGCCATGGGAGGAGATTTAATTGATGTCACGGAAGGTAAGTTAACTCTGCGGGTAGGTGAGAAGAGAGAGGGGTTGTGTTGGGACCTGATCTGGGAACCGGATCCCAACCGAAACAAAGAACAAATGACAAAGGAAACAAAAGCGGAAGCAAATCAAAAAGCGAAGCAAACAGAACGGACGAAAATACGAAGCGGATCTTATAGTGAAACAAAGCGGAGCAAAATACAAAACGATTCGAAAGCGGATTATCGAATAGCCGAAATACGAAACAATTACAGATCGAATACGAATCAAAAGCGGATACGAAATAGATCGAATCAAAGCAACCAAATCCGACATCCGAACACAATTAATCAAAGAAAACGATCACGTTGGAAATTCTAAGACGTTCCAAAATCCGGTATGATTTTTTTTTCTCATCTTATTTCAAACTCATTCACTCATAATCACTCATTCAAAACATAACCAATCCATACATTTCTATTCGTTTTCACTTCATTCATTTTAATCATTTCTTATACATCTAAAA
>JANIHY010000007.1:21982925-21994705 GCA_027479065.1 Erythroxylum brevipes | reverse complement strand
ATTCCGATCGGTATAGTTAAAATTAAAAGTGCTTTTTATTTTTATGTTGTCGAGCAGTCTATTGTGTGAAGATCTTTAAAAAAAGCTCTTTTTTAAATGACAGCTAAATAGTTAACTGACTTTTTAGAAAAGTTCTTCTCAGAAAAGATCTACAGAAAAAGCTCTATTGATAAAAGCTCTACTAGTATAAGGCCAACTAAGCAGAGACTAAATATACAATCTAATCAAAATTTTAATGTTAATCTTATTCACCCCTACCACTTGCATACACACATTGATAATTATTTGGTCTAATCAAAAGTGTAGGTATTCCTAAGTAGGTTTTCATGAAAAATCAAGTTGTTAACAAGTTTGGTAGGTTTTATTTGGAAAGATTTTTTTGTTGATTTTTTAAGGACATGAACTTATTCTTCTTACGTAGAGGCAAACAATTGTGATGAATGTCGTTTCAGTTACTCAACTACATCATATTGTTATTAAAAACCTTGATTGGAAAGTCATTATAGCTTTTGACGTGAAGGCACACATTTGTGATGGGTGTGGATCTAGTTACTCAGCTACTTCACATTCTCAACTGGCTACTAGCACTATTTATAACCCGAAGCTAGTAGAATAGTTAATTCATTGAAATTATACACTTTTCTTTAAGACATTATTCTATCTACCTTATTGCTTTTGCTAATCATTCTCATGAAAATATACTAATAATGCCACTTAGTTGATTGACCTAGAATTATAAATGAATGTGACAACGTCCTAGGGTGAATAAGCTTGCATCTTATCCTAATTAAACTACATAGTTAGCTAAAGTAACCTAAGTTACTACTTTTACAAGCTAATAAATCTTCGAAACCTAAAAGACTATGTTTAAGACTAAATCTATCCCGTTAAGTCCTACCTATTAACACATCCACACAAACCATATAATGCAACCTAAACAAACTATCATACAATATGTGAAATTCATACTCAAGGTAAAAACACATAACCCTCCCCACACTTAAATAACACATTGTCCTCAATGTGAAAAGGACACGCAAACACATATGAGCGGGGAAATAAAAACCACAATATACAAAAAAAGAAGAAAATACTAACAAAAATGAAAAGAAAAGATTAGAACACGAAACTGTCAAGGTGAGTGAGGTAATACTGGTGTCGAAGGTAGAGAACCAATGAGATTGACACCGAGCTGGGTTCCTTTTCTTAAAATTGATTCAAGAGAGTAAGAGGATTAGCAATCCAAACCATTCTAAATCATTCAAAACTTATTTTAGAATTTAAAACAAACCTAACTACACGACCACTTAAATCTAACTAATAAATGTGCTAATTTAGGGCCATTAACTTGACCTTGCATCTTTGGAAGCTCAGCTAGGATCAATTATAAATGGCTTGCTTCCACCTTTCTCATTCAACATTAACTTTGTTGCCTGTGAGTAAGCTACAAATTGCAAGATAATCAAAACAACATAATCTATCAAATTAAGGAAACCTAACATGCTTAGTAATATCCTTTTCAGTGACAAACTGTCAACAGAATAGGGAATAACGAAACTCCTTGAAATTTATCTTGTAAAAGGGTGGATTGTTCCAATACTTCCTCAGTCACCCCTTTTCCTTTTCTTCTTACACTTCATGAGAAGAGACTTCCATGTCTTTGTCAACCTTTGTGTCTGTTGTCATCTGTTCTTCTTCCTTTTGTTCTTTTAATGATTCAGACACATCAATTTTCTTGAATGAGTCACCTTCTTTTGGACTCTTTAATATATCATTCATGTTGAATGTCACTTGGTCATTACTAATCCAAAGGATAATGTTCTCTTTATAGACATCTACCAAACCTTTTTTGATGTTCAAGCATGGCATACCAAGATCGGGAAGATAATATTGGGGGGTTTTCATCCTTTTCTTCATTTCTTTGTCTTCTACAAGGTGGGAGTTCAACTTGATCTCTCACTAATTCTTCTAGATCTACCCCATTCCTAAATGTGATAGCCTAACATGGCTCTTATTAATGTATTTCCATACTGCTTTGGAAGTTCTCCACACTTTGCTTTTAAAATTCACTATAAAGTTGTCTCATTTGAATCTCTATATTTTGAATAGAAGAGGCATGATCTTCCCTTACTGGCTCAAACTTCTCTTCCAGTTGCTTTTGGACCTTTTCTATATCTGTGAGCTTATCTATGATTTTGTCCAGCTTGGTATCCCATAAATTGGACTCATCTTACTGAAATCCTACTAGTTTTTGATGTCCCATAGGAGTCCTTATATTGTTAGACCAATAGAATTTTTGGTCGTTTAGACACCCTAAAATGTATGTGTTCAGATAAGGATGATAATTTTCCCCGGTAAATTGTGCCTCATTGAAGTCTGTAAGAGTTCCTTACTCCCTATAATATATATCCTCCATAATTGCTTTTTGCATTTCTTCTTTGCATTTAACTTTCTTTATTCCTTATAGTCACCTTATGATATCCAAAAGATGTGCCTTTGAATTACAACCAAACTTCCTGTTTTTTCCTAATTTCTTAATCAGTAGACTAAAAGAATTAAACTAATCCTGCAACTCTCCGGTAACAGTGCCAAAAACTTAATCTTTTTCATTGAGCTTTACAATTATAGCTCTCAAATTCCACAAGTGCACGAGTGTTGAATTATGGTAATTGAAGGGTTGATCCCATGAGAATGGTGAACTAATCTAATGCTAGGGTTTCTAAGGCTCACAGAAATAATAAAGTGAAATTAAAAAATGAAACATATTGGAATTTGATTCCAGGAATTCAACTCAAGAAATTAACACAAAGCAAGAATTGAAATTTAGTTACACAAAAGGTCACTATGGAAATTAGTCTAGAGAAATTACCTAGTTATGAGAGAGGGTATTCTACCTATCATTAATACTAACCTAGCTAATTATGTGTTATCGGGGTATTAGTTCTAGACTATCATAGGGGAATTACTCTCTCTTAAGTTATAATCCCTCACCCTAAGTCATTAAACCTAATTAAATTATGGAAGTTGTAATCTCTCAATTAACAAAAGAGCCATAATTAAAATTAGATGGGAAGCTCTCTACTAAACTACCGGATCTCACATGAGATCTCTCTCTGCACAAAAGGCTATTTGATTAACTACATAGTCTATTGGATCACCTAACATCCAATCCAACCATTTTTAACCAGCTCACCTCTTAATTTGTTACTAAAATATGCAAATATCAAAGTTAATCACAATAACTAATCAATAAAACACAAAATCGGCTATATTAACATTAAATTAAAGTAAAATCCCGAGGGAAGAGTTAGAACATCATCAACAATCCAAAACCCATCATCATATAATCCATTTCCATCTTATAAGTTAAATGAACAAAAATTAATTGGAAAGGAAATAGAACTTGGATTGAAAATCAAGGAAGGAAGCAGTATAGGAAGACCACACTCTGGGAAGCAGTAGCATAGGGACTTGTCTCTTCTTCCTTTTCTTCTTCTCTATCTCTTCTTTTCCCTCTCTCTCTCTAACTTTCCAAAAGAGGTAGAATATAGAAGTTCCCTTAGGGTTATCTGCTTAAGTCTTATATAGTATTTCCAATTATCTCAACCCTAGGGTCTTTTCTGGGTTTTAAAGGTCCAAAAAATCTCTCGAAAACTAAAGTCAGGACTGCTTAAAGTTTTTGCTTCTGTCATGATCGTGACCCATAATGACACGATCGTGGCTCCCCGTACTAGCTTCTGTCACGATCTTGGAATATTCCCCACAACCATGGCTCCTTGCTTTTACTCGTGGCCCTGGGTAATTTCCTGGATCTTCTTTAAATCTCCTCCAATTTCCCTAAAACACTATCAAACATATCAAGGCACCTCAAAAATATAAAATTAAAGCTCAGCATCATGTTTCAACCCACAAAACACTTAAAAATGCACTAAACAATCAAATTAATAACTAAACACACATTAAACTACCCACAAAAACACGTAGTAATCTATACCTATCACATTGTAGCAAATGAATCCATCAAAATTCCACATGATGTAGCGAAGGAGGCTTCTTCTGAACATACTCCATATCCTACTGTTAGTCTAGTTGAAAGTGGGGATTTCTCTAGTGAGCAAACCCTGAGCATCTCACTACTTCCTTAAAATAGTCCTAAAACACCTAGTCTTTCACCTTGTAAAGGCATAGATCTTAATCGAGCAAGCATAAGGGCTCCAGAAACAAAACTTGTTAATATGTCAATTATCGTCTGGAATGTCCAAGGTTTAAATTGACTAACAAAGCAAACTGCTTTAAGGGATTTTATTTAGAGGGAAAGGCCTCTAATTGTAAGTTTACTATAAACCAAAATAAAACTAGACAATGATGGTAAGTTAAATTTGGGTTCTGCACTTTAAAATATCTTTTTTGTATGACAATACTGATATCATTTCATCCATCATCTATGCTAGTAATTTTGGATTCCAACAAGCAATATTATAGTCTGATTTATTAACTCTCAATATAAACATTTGATAGCCTTGGATTTTATGTGATGACTTCAACTCTAAATTGTATGATTCTAAGTAATCTTTGAAATTTTTCTAAAGATTTAAAGACCTGTGTAGATCAGCTGGATATGACAGATTTGAAATATGTTAACCATAAATATATATGTTCCAACAAACAAAGCTCACATTGGTTCATTCAAAAGAAGCTTGATTATGCCTTGGTCAGTGACAACTGACTATCTCAGTTCCCCAATAGCAATGCCACATTCCTAGACCCTTCTTTCTCAAATCATACCCCAATCAGGGTAGAGCATTTGTTTCAATCGGTTGCTAGGAAGTTCCTTTTCAAGTTTAACAATCACTTGGCCAAAGGACTAGAATTTGTCGAAGCTTGTAAGAAAGGATCCAACTACTATTTTCATGGGACCTAACAATTCTTTTATGTCCAAAAATTGAAGGAAATCAAGAAAGAACTGAAATCCCTACATTCCTTCAGAGGCTCCACTAAATAATTTGTTTCTAATGCCAAGGAAGAGCTCATTAGAATTCAGCGTAGTCTTGCATTATACCCTTATAATCCACAACTACTTGCTAATGAAAAATAGGCCCTCTATCACTATATGTTCACAGTTCAAAATCACAACTCATTCCTCTAAGAAGGAGCTAGAATGAACTGACTTAAAGATGCAGACAAATGCACAAAGTTCTTTTTCAATTCAATCTTAGATTCTAGATACAAAACATAATCTATTCTATCTCTACTATTGAGGGAGTCCACCTTCAAAACCATCTGAATATTCAAGAAGTGACTATCAAGTATTTCAACAGTTTGCTTGATTTTTCCGTTTCTGACATTGTCACCAATGCATATCTCTCGGCTTTCATTTCCAAGAGACAAAACCATGAAGATTTTGAAATGTTGACTAAAGTTGTTGATGATAGGGAAATTGAGGAAACTCTTACATATTTGAATGGTATGAAAGCTCCAGGTCCGGATGAACTTAATGGCTATTTCTATGAAAAATTATGTGAAATTACAAGCCCCTTTGTCAAGAAAGTAGTGAAAGAATTTTTCTCTAATGGAATCCTTCTCATGGAAATCAATAAAATATTTCTTTCTTTGTCTTTGAAAAGTGAAAACCCAATATCTTTTAGTGGTTTCAGACCAATCGCTTGCACAAACTTCCTTTATAAAATTATTTTGAAGATCCTCGCAACAAGACTATAGAAAGCACTCATCCCCCTCATAAGTGAAAATCAGGGAGCTTTCAATTGTAATAGGCAAATTGGTGATAATATATTGACTGTGCAAGAGCTAGTCCAAGGTTACTCACTAGCAAAATCAACTCCAAATTGCATCATTAAAATTGATTTTTGTAACGCATTTGAAAGTGTTCGATGGTGCTTCTTATGGTAGATGATGGAGGCATATGGATTGCCAGCGATCATCATTCCAAATGGTCATACTTTTAGATCCCATTCAACATAAGTACATGCACATTTATATCTTCTACCCTACTTTAATATCAATTTGAATATTTCTTAATTTTTTATCTATTCATTAAATATTTTTATTAATTAGAATCTTTGAAATCACCTAGTAAACATTGCAATAGGATATTGGCTTATATTCAATCAATGATGGGGATTATAGAGCTTTAGAATCAAGAAAAGATAAGTCTTGGTTAGCTTAATAAGTATCTTCCCTATGTGAAAATATTGCAACATTGCATCAATGATCTTTGGTCCAATTGTGTTCCATAATTCTTTAAATAATTTGGCATTAAAGTCATTAGGACCAGGGTCTTTTTGAGGGTGGAATGAGAATAGAATGGCTATTATTTCATCTAGAGTTTCTTCTTTAGTAAGATCATTATGACGATGTGACTGCATTGAACTTTCCTAGACATTGGGAATGTCAAGAGAGATGTTTTCTACTCTTCTTCTTGGTCCTAATATTTTTCTAAATTCTAATGAATTAATCACTTAATAAGTTGCTAATCATTTCCTACTTTCCCCCTTATGAGTCTTTAAGAGAGATAATTATATTTATGTTTCTTACACCTTAGATACAATAAAAGAAGAATTTTAAATTCCTATCTCCTTTTATAAAAAAATATATTCTAGATTTCTTCTTTAGTTGAGACTTGTATTTATCAACTACGTTCAAACACTTCTTCAGCTCTATTCTTTCCATTGCCTTATGGGAACTATTTAAGGGATCATTTTCGAAATCCTTTTGACACTAATTAAGCCTTTCAAAGGCATACCTTAGATACATTTTTTTAGAATCCACTTTATTCTTTTGTTCATTAATTAGTTGCTTCCTGATAACCTCATGCTTATGCACTAATTGGCAATTTTGTTAGTCTGAGACACTTAAATGCTTTCGTTTCATAACTAGTGTCTTCCCCAACATTTAATTTTGTTCTTTAGACTTTTACCATTCTTTTTGTAAAGGCTTCCAAGGATAAAATGACTCCAATGGTAGATGTATCATTTGTTTTTCTAATATGATAAGGGAAGACTCTACTTCATTGCTACCAATAGCCACAAGTATTCTATCATTATTACAAAAGTTATGGTTATTGAAAAGCTTCCAATTTATCATTAAGAAACTTAGCTTTTTGTAATTGTTTTCTTTAATTCCATTTTCTAGTAGACTAATCAAAAAAGGTTGGAGCTCTCTAATAAAATTAGCTACTATATGTTATTTATTTATGCAATTAATCCTTTTAGTATTTTACACTAGAATAGAAATTAGTGGAGGCTATACAAGTTTTTTTCCTCCTTCATGCATCTCCTCCTTGTAATACTTTAGATGTTTCCCTCTGTATTAGTCTTTCTAACAAGTTTCTAAGTGATTCCTAAGCATTCCTAAATTAAGTCCTATAAAAGTATTTCACTAGGATTTGTATTCCCCTAGATAACTCGAGTTTCCACTTTTAGAAATTGAGTTTGGATTGGCCCTTTGTGTAGTGTATGAACCTTCCTATGATTAAAGGTGTTTCAAGTACCAGGTTCCTCGTTGGAAAGATAAAAATTTATGTCATCATCTTTGGGGGCTTCATCACTAGTTAAGGTCTCAATTTGAGTTGTTCCCCCAAATTCACCATTTGATCTGTACGGAACTCCCCTCACCAAAATCTCTTCCATATTGGTCTCTAAGTTTTATTTGGTTTTAAGGTCTCAGGTCTTAAATTATGGATGAAAATCCCATAATCCTTGTAAAGTTTTTCTAGTTTATTTAATGTTAACAGTGGGATCATTTTGGGCAGCCCCTTAGTGATGTCAACTAGTACACAGAAACAAGCATAGCTTACCCTCCTCAAGCTTACTTTTACTTCATTAATGTATAAAGTTTGCTTATACAATTTCCTATAAAGAACCCCAAGAAAGTTGTCTCCCATTTTGTTGCTCCTTCTATTAGAATTTCAATCTTTGTTGCCATAATGGCATTCACCTATGAAGTTCTTAAAGGACAATTGTGGAGCTTAAGTAATGGTGAGAAATCATCAAGTACTTGCTTTCAAGACCTCAAAACATTGCTATTAACTAAAGGACTTCTAGCTAGGGACTTAGTTCCTGAGGCTCAAGATGAGGGGGGGTAGGAGAAGGGAAACAACATGGTAACTATGAAAATAAGATTCAGAAATGTCTGAGTATAGGGTTGATCAATATATTTATAGTTTTTTTAGATAAAGGAAAGGGGTCAGACAAAGGAGGGAAGTTCTCCTTTATTAGGGGGAGCTAATCTGACATTGCACTTACATAAAAAAAAATTATTGATTGTAGTTAATAACCATGCAAAGATGAATTCCTACTAGAACAAATTGGTCAGAGGGATAGGTCAAACGGAGCTTGGACTGTGAGCATTAGGAGTAAGAGGGGAGCAGAAGTTGAAGAGTGGAGAATAGTGCACAGATTAAGTGAGGGAGTGAGGAGAAGGAATCATCTTGAGTGAATCGCCTGAACTTAAGTATTTTGAGACTATTTACATGCAAGTCATGTAGGAGATCGAAAACTAAAGTAATAGCTCCTCTCTTGAACCATTGACAACCCAAACTCTTCAATCCATTTTTTGTTATAATTATCCTTAAAAAATTATTCTTTAAATCTCAAATCATTTAATCATCAATAAAATAGAAAATTAAAAGTTATTCGACATTTTATAGCCTTCATACAAAATAATTATAAGAAATCTCAAGACTTAGAACATGAGTGACCAAGAAAGATCTTCCATAAAGTTGTTTAATTGAAAACCATTCCAGATTTAGAGAAAACATTAATAAGGCAATTGGTATTTAAAATTCGCGATAATATTGCAATAAAAAGGACAAAGTGATTAAATTTTCTTATCGAGGTTAAAGTTAAAGGAAATAGGAGGGGAGGCCATTTTCATAGAGTTAGAGAAGGAAAAAGGCATTAATCGAGTTGGTCTACGTTAATTAGACTGTTTAACAAAAACTCAACTTGACTGGGTATTTTATTTTAATATTCAACACAAGGTAATGGAGTTGGTGTAAGTTAGTCGACTATTTAAAAAAGAAACTCAACTATTTTATTTTAATTCGCAACACAGTTTGGCCCGATTTGAATACGCTAAAAATTAAGAAGAAGAAATAAAAAGGTAGAGTTACTAGATGAGCATTCAACCACAAATTCCATGCAGCCATGCATGCATGTCCTGACAGTAGATACACCAATCTCCAACTTCAAGGAGAAATTATTTTATAGTAAGCGGTAGCGCCAGACAAGTACATATCTATTTTAATCATGCCTTGGAGAGGTTATCACCCACCTCCTTGGCAAAACCTGCGATAAAGTCCATGTATTCGTGGGGCACAGGAACATCTTCATTTATTTTCTCATATTCTATAATTATCTTCACATAACTAGCTGTTTCATTTTTTGGGGCAGCTTGGAAGGTACTCTTCCAGGTCTTATAATTTCTTAGGATATCACCCTCCAATGCTGTAAAAGTCAGCGTCTTGTTCGCTTTGTCCACTCGGGTCCTCTCCTTGAAAATCTCAGCCTTCCCATCTGTTCATGTTCACAAATATAACGGTCTTAACATCACATCAAGAAAATTTGAACCCAAAAACTACAATAATAGAGTGAGATGTAAATCCTCTCTTCGTTTTTCACACAAAGTTGGGTTGAGTGAGATGGGATCGTAAGTCTCCCAAATATATATGAATTTACTTATAAATCATAGCGAATGATAAATATGCATAGACTATTTCTGGAAACTAGAAAACAAGAACTTACTGAAGTTATAGTTCCAGGATCTCACGAAGTCATTAGAACTCCAATGACCTGCAACTAGCTCAATGCTCGTGAGCTTATCAGAAACATTAGGAAGACGGTAAGCCTCGCTGGAAAAGATTTTGCAGAAATCTTCAGCAGAATTTTTGATCTCGATCACCTTCTCATGCTTGTGAATTTGAGCCATATCTGTATTACACAATTAAGCTAGGTTGAAGTGCACATGTATGGCTTGTGCCATTATATAGAGGTAGCAAGTACCAAAAGCTTCTAACCGTTATTTATTCCTTCAATGTTCTACAAGTTTATCCTTCCTTCAATATTCTACAACTTTATCCAACTTTATCCAACAAAAGCTGAAGGAGACGTGTGGGTGTTTTATATCTCCTTATTTTATCTTGTGTCATGCATTTAGAATGAGAAAGTTAAACACAATTCTTCATATTACTTTATGACAAAGTTAGAGTGCATCTCTATTTATTCATAGCCAAGCGTAAAATTAGCTTCAATATTAGAAGTAGCAAATTAGATAAAAATTTAAAAAGAATTAGTTTCACATAGAAAGTTTTGGAATTAAGGAAATGTGTGAAAATTTTTTAAAATAAATCACTTATATTGTCTTAGTATACCCATATGTCTCAATCTTACTTGGGATGTACCACCAATACATTATAAGGAGATGATGGCCCTATGTCAAAGCTTCCATCTACTTCTCTTCTCAGTATTTAAGTTTTCATAATGATTCCTAGCTAGGACAACTAAAGTAATATGTGAAAGGATACTCTAGTAATAAATAAGTTCCACTTATGTTGGTGATGCATCATGTAATATGTTATTTCTTTCCTATAAGATATTTTGTAATCCCAACCTTTAACAACCATCAAATAAATAGTAAAAATTTCATAATTTTACAAAAACATATATTCATAATTGAATTTCTTATATGTTGCTAAGATTTTAAAAATCATTAGATAATTCTATATAAATTATATTTTTATTAAAATATGATAGTTTAATTACTAATCATGAGATATTATCTATCATTTAAATATAATACATCACTTAATTCAAGAGAGTTATCAATCATACAAAATAGGGGAATGTTTTCCCAAAATATAGCTTCAAGTTATGCGTAGTGTGACAAGATTTCTTCTCTCACTACTTTGTCTCTTCCATCAAGCAACTACTCACTACCTTCCACCTGATTATGTTTATTGATCCTTGTCTTTTTCCATTTTTTGCTCCTTTGACCATCCTTCCTTCTCTATTTTAACATACTTCTTTATTTCTCTCATGTTTGGCTTGCTTCCTCTAGCTTCAAGTTATGGCTAGTGTGAGAAGGTCTCTTCTCTTACTACTTTGCCTCTTATATCAAGCAACCAATTACTGCCTTCCACTTGATTATGTTTCTTAATCCTTGTCCTTTTTTAGTTTTTCTTTCCTTTTCCCCTCTTTCCATCTCTAACTCTTTTCATTTTCTAACTTCTTTCCCCTTTTTCCAACTTTCTATTCTCCTACCCTTTTCTTTTCTATCTACTTGCCTTCTTTTTTAATCATATCCCTCGTCACTTCTATTTCCCTACATTCTCTAAGCCCCTCAGTTTTTTTTTTCTAATTTGCTCTTTCTTACCACTTATAGTTTTCCCACATTTTTCTCCCTTATAACTTTTAATAACTTGTTTTCAAATTTTAACTCCCTTTCAATACAAAAAAATAAGACATTTTGCGACGTTTTTAAAATATCACAGAATGTCAAAAAACGTCGTAGAATGTATTCTACGACGTTTTAAAAAACGTCACAAAAAACGTCGTAAAATGTAGTCTAGGCAAAAAGTTTTTGTGACGTTTTATGTAAAACGTCACAGAAAATACCGACATTTTGTGACGTTTTAAAAAACGTCACTAAAAGTTAGGACAATCCGCGACGTTTTAAAAAAACGTCACGAATTGTCTAACATTCTGCGACGTTTTTAAAACGTCACAGAATGTGAAAGAATCCGCGACGTTTTTTTTAAAACGTCG
>JANIHY010000007.1:21847300-21859952 GCA_027479065.1 Erythroxylum brevipes | reverse complement strand
TATATATAGTAAAAATAGAGATCTTTTAATTTCAAATCCTTCAATACAAGATTTTGTATATTTCAAAAGATATCAATACTTCTTAGACTTAATTAAATTTGTATAATTAAGGATAAATTGTATTTTAAATCTAAAAATTTACTTAATTGTGTAACAATAATAAGTTAAAAATGCATGTATTATGAAACAAATTAAAACGTAATTTTATTAAATAATTGAAGGAATATCTCTCAAACTAAAATCCACATCTTTACTTCGTCCCTTAAGAAATTATTTTCGTAATAATAAAAAACACATAACATTCAATTAATTGATGTGGCCAAATGAATAAGGAAATATTACCATTTATCCTCTTGCTAGAGCTATAATCAACATCTTTGATGGTTTGTTGTTGTTTTTATCCAAGAAATAGATTTCTTATTTATAAACAGCATTAGTAATGCATGTATCAGAAAATACATATGTTGGTTTGGAGACTTTAGTCTTATAAAAAATCTAAATATGTATTTAGACATAATTAAGATTAAGCAAGTGTTCATTATAAAGAGTTTTATAGAATTCTCTCACTAGACTACTGTCCCAACAATAGCATGATTGTTATATGGAGATACAGTATAAGATACTTCAATAATTGGTTTAGTGTAAGTGGGAGATTATTAGTTTATACCCTAAAGCTAATTGGTGAGCTATAGTTTAGTAATAAAATAATTGGAAGACATTCTTTACCTTATACATATTCAAATGTATATGATGAAGCCTATGTAATAAATATACATTGATAATGAAGTTAAGATGAGAATATAATTATGAGATTTATATTGTATTCATGTATTATCCCTAAATTGTTCATAGTCATTGTTCTGTTGAGACTATATATTAATAGAGCATAAAAAGACTAGCATACGTTGTGTTCTTCTATGAAGAAAGTAGACGATCTTATGGACTAAAGTATAGAGATATTTAAACAAAAGTATGGGAGCTTATTACATAATAAATTAACTGAGTTGACCCCACATGAGAAATCCATTTGAGACATTACTTACATGTCTATGAAAATTCTCAATATGATGATTGTATAGGTGATCACTTACCTTGAGATCTCTAAAATTATCTTATATAAGGATGTTATGTTTTGATACTACTTATAACTTATTCTATTCAAAGATAGCTCAGTCGCTAGTCATTGCATGTAGCATGAACTATATGTAGGTACTTTAACGATCAATGTATAATTCATCACCTTAAAGTAATTAATAATAATGTTCTGTGTACTCGACTAGTATTGTTTTAGAAAATCCTTGGTTAAGGTGGAATGAAATTTTGTAAATAATTTAAAGATGTCATTAATTGAATTAATAACTAATAATGGAGAATCAACATGATTGGACTCAAAATATAGTAAACATTAATTTCATGCTCTATATTTAATTATAACATTGTATGATAAAAGGATTGAATTATATGAAAAGAATCATGTATGGAAAAGTTAGTTAAAACCATTGCAACATTCCTAAATAATTAGGTGATCATGACGTGTAGCTTGTTGGACCCCGAATGTTTCATAGAAGTTAGAACTATTTGAATGAGAAATTTTAGAGATTAGTCATGAGAAAAGAACAAATGATGAAAATTTGTTAACCAAGAAATGATAGGTAAGGGTTAAGTAGAAAATGAAAAATGTGGATATGTCCAAGTTTTTCTTTGGTGTTTCTGGTGGATGAAAGATTTTGAAGTTAGAAGAATTAAGGTGAAAGTTAAAAGCAAAATGAAAGCTAAACGGAAGTTACATTTGTGTAGTAAGTTGATGAAGAATATGTATATATGTGTATATTCTGTTATTGGTATTCATGATTAATCATGGATTATAAATTTCTTTTCAAATGATATTGATTTGAAATGAAATTGAGAATGAGGAGTAAATGAAGTAGAAATGTTGATGTTAGTATGATTTGTGTTAAGGAAAGATTGTGAAACAAAATGAGTGGTTGATCTGGAAAATGTTTTACGGAGTATGCTTCAGTCTTTTAGCCACAACTTTTTTATAGTTATCTAAAAGAGATGATTCTTGATTTGAATTAAACTAGCAACATATGGATACATTTCTTATGAAGACATCAAATTTAAATTATTTCTTTAAGAATCTCAAACTTTATCATGAAGTTGAGAACTGGGTGTAGTACATTGGTGGCTGAATGTAAAATTCATGTTCTGAATTTGAGGGCCATTCTAGATTGTTCTAGGTTGATTTAGACAAATTTATCTTCTAGAAAGTTGTATATCTTTCTTTTATCTTTCCAACGATATATAGGAACAAAATTTTGGACTTCTAGGCTGAAAGTTATGGTCCTTATAAGGGAAGATGTATCTTCTATGTTTTGCTTCTTCTACTTTTCGCTTCTTCTATGCTTTGCTTCTTTTGTGATGATATCAAATGATCGATGATGATGTCTTATCTTCTATGTTTTACTTCTTCTGCTTTTTGCTTCTTCTATGTTTTGCTTCTTCTGTGATGACATCATATGGTCTGCGATGACATCATATCTTCTATATTTTGTTTCTTCTATGTTCTGCTTCTTCTGTGATGATGTCATGTCTTCTACGTTTTGTTTCTTCTGCTTTTTGCTTCTTCTATGCTTTGGTTCTTCTGTGATGGCATCATGTCTTCTATGTTTTGCTTCTTTTGTGATGACGTCACATGGTCTGTGATGACGTCATATGTTCTATGTTTTGCTTTTCTTATGATGATGTCACATGGTCTGTGATGACGTCATATCTTCTATGTTTTGCTTCTTCTACTTTTTGTTTCTTCTATGTTTTGTTTCTTCTATTTTTTCGCCTAACATATCTTCTAGTCCATTTTTTATCCTTCAAATGATAGAATTTATCTTCAAGGTCTTCATGAAAGTTGTAGATCTTGTAGTCCTCTTTCTAACCATATAAAGAACACCTTAATATGATATCTATAGGAAATGTTATAGTAATTTTCCCCATTAGTCTGTCTTTTTCTATTAGTCTGCTTTTTTCCTTTGACTTTGTCTGTACCTATCTTTTGCTCCATTTTAACCCTTTAGACGATAGAATCTATCTTCAAGGTTTTCATAAAAGTTGTATATCTTGAAGTCCTCTTTCGAACCATCGAAAGAACACAAATCCGATATTTGTAGGGAAAGTTATGGTAGTTTTCCTCATTCGTCTTCTTTTGATTTGGTTTTGTCTATACCTAACTTCTGGTCCACTTTGTCCCTACAGATGATAAAATCTGACCTCAAGGTCTTCTTAAAATTGTAGATCTCGAATTCCTCTTTGAAATAGTCCTAAGATTTTCTTAATCCATCATCTCTAGTGAAAGTTACGCTTTTTATCCCGAGACAAGTTTAATATGATTGAGGACCAAATCTTGTTTGATTCTTTCAGCCATATATTTTGTTACCCGACCTCCAAATGAAGTGATTCTTGAACCTTTAGATTCCTAACACTTTTCTTTTTACATCTCCATGAAAGGTTATAGCTTTTGGTGTTGATTTAAAAAAGATGGATTGAATCAAAGTAAGGGTATCGGTAGGAAGAGTGAGAATTGGATATTTTACTGAACATGTTTCAGTATTTTGAATATATCTGGATCTATAGGATTCCAAATGAGATGGTTCTTTTTTCAAGATAAACTAAGACATGGAGCTACAAATGTTATGAAGAAATTGAAATCTAATTCAGTCTGTAGGACTTTCAATTTCTGGATGGAAGTGGGGTATAGTGTACTGTTTCAATCTAACAACAGTCTAAAATGTTTGGGCCATAACTTTTAAATTTCTGAACTAGATGGATTGATTTTTATGTCATTGGAAACTTAAGACAAGGGAGAACACTTTTTTAGAAGAAAGAGTTACATCAGAATATTTAAGGTGTTTTTGGCAAGACACTTAAGTATAAAAGACACAAGGCATTAAAGGGAGGGCAAGGTGGACTTTTATCAATCATTAAGGGTAAAATGGGAAGAAAGAAGTGTCGTTTCTTTCCTTAAGAGGGGGAAAAACGAAAATGGGAAAGGAAGAAGTGAAATAAAAAAAACCAAAGAGAGGAATAAGAGAGGTTTCGGTGGTTGAGAGGAAAGAAGAGAGTTGAGCTAGGGTTCCATCTTTTCTTGGTCTTCAAAAGAGATTTTGGAGTTGTTCAAGAAAGGAAAAAGGAAGAGGAAGAGAAGAGCTTCCCTATGAGCTAAGGATCCCTTCATTTGGTGAAGAATGAAGGTAAGATCATTTTTAAAACTTTTAGATTTTTGGAAGGATTTTAGTTCAAGAAGTTAGAAAATGCTTGGGTTTAAGTATTCTAGAACCAATTTTAGTGATTGTGCTTGAGGGATTTTCAATTGAAAACCCTATTGAGTAGGATTTTTGTTATTGTACAAAGGGATCAAAAGAGGCAAGAGGAACAAGAGAAGAGGCTTTTTGAGCAAGTCCATAATCAATAAAATCAAGGTGGGTACATGTTTATAATATAGTAAATAAGCCACTAATGTTTTCTTTAAATAAAAGAAGTTTAATGTTTCCAATTGCATCATAAGTGTTGCATTTATTGCTATATGTTTGTTATATGAATTGTGTGATGATTTATGAAAAGTTATTTTTAAAATTATTCTTTGAAATGATGCATGATTATGAAACCATACTTTTGGAAATGGTTTTTAAGTTATAACAAGCATGTTAAAAGCAAGTTTTCAAGAGAACATGGCATTTTAGGCATCAAGCTTACAAGATTTTGAAATCTATATGTTACATGAGTTTGTGGTAGTCCCTCAAGAACTGTCACATGCACGTTGACCCAAGTATATGCTTCTCCCACCTGCCCGCTAGTGGTATGGAGTTCCCTCAAGGACTCCCTCAAGAATTCCCGACTACACAGGACCATTATATTGGCAATGTGTAGTGTGTCATGTTTTTGTACTTACCCAAACCATTTGATATGCTTATGTGCTCATGACAAGAGTGATGCATACATAGTTTTTATAACCCAAACCATTTGATATGCTTATGTGCTCATGAGAAGAGTGATGCATACATAGTTTATATAACCCAAACCATTCTGATGTGTTTATGCGCTCATGTTATGTTAATAAGTTTGATACATTCATGTTTTGTAACTTGTGAATTTTTGATGAAAGCCTAAGAAACATATGTTTTAAGAACCATATGAAATTTTCTATGAAAAGTGAACATTTTCAATAGTTTTTTCTCTTTTTTCATTATAAACTGTTACCCACAAGTTGTCAAGCTCACCCCCTTTCTGTCCCCTCTTAAGGTGATAGTTAAAAGATCAAGTGATCAAAAGCCTAAGGGAACTTCCGTAAATTGTTATTTGTATTTTGTAATAAACCAATGATGTGGCTTTTGATATGTAAATAACGTTTTTCAAACTTTGTTGCTTTAGAAATGAAATGATAGATTGAAGTAGTTCGATTATGTATGTTCATATTGACTTCCTCGTTATATGGTTGAGTTGGAGTAATAAGTTTGTTTTGATGTTTCATTATCATGGGGCATGACACCTTTGTGGGATAATTCCTAATAAGGGTTCATGGAAATAACCTTATGGGTTTGCGCTCGCGCTTCATGATTTCGCAAGAGTTGGGTTCCGGCAAGGGTGCCCAACAATTTACCTTCTCAGTTCATTACCGATTTATGCAATAACATAAATCAATAAAAATAAATCTAATAAAACATAAAAAATCAGATTTTATTAAGTGAAAGATTAAAAAACACGAAGGTGAGTTTAGAACCTCTCAATATCCATAAATCCTATCATCAAACTATTATTCCTAATTTTATACAATAATAAAAATGGAAAATAACAAGAAATATGATCCTGGATGGAGATGGGAGGTAGCGACATCGGAAACTCCTTACTTGGGAAGTACGTCATGGTCAGCTTCTTTTCCACTTCTCTCTTCCTTCTTCTCTTTCTCAATCTCTCAACAATTTTCTCTAGGGTTTTTCTCTAAAAGTGTCTTATGCAAAAGCTCCTTCATCTCCTTTGTCTTATTCTTTATATAACTTTTATGTTCTAGGCAATCTTAGAGTTTTTTAGGAATCCAAACATTTTTAGTGTCTGAGCATCTGCTGACACAAGTCATGATCGTGAGCCACATCTGAGCTTTCTGTCAAGATCGTGGGTCGTGTCCTAGGCTTCTGTCAGGATATAGACCATTGTCATGGGCTAACTCTAGTGCTTTTGTCACGATTGTGGCCTATTATGTCACAATTGTAGGATGTTGTTTTAGCCTGACTGTCTCCAAAACTTCTTTGTTCTTCGATGTTGACCCTGAAACACTAATAAACACATTAAGGTACCTCAAAAATATAATAATTAAGCTCAAAGGCTTGTACCAATCCATAAAAGCACTTAAACACAAATAATTAACTAACTAACACAATTCTAACCTAAACACATACTAAATGATTGATAAAGGGAAATAGAAGATGTACCCTAAACCCAATACATGTGATCTTACAAACGATCAAATAGAAGCAGCTATGAGGAACATAGATGAAGCATGCTATGCAACTCAATCAAGAGGAATCTTTGTTTCTGATCACATTTCAAAAGCATCAGGAAGTCATTGTGGATGCTTCTCCACAGATGCAACATCTCAGGTAGTTGGAAGAGTGACAAAAGGACAGTAGAGAACGATCAGGGTTGAAGGTATTCATTTCAACTTAGAGACTCTTGTGCATTTAATCATGCACTTTAGACCTTTGAGTTTTATATCTTCAATTAAAGATGTCCTACAGCTTCTTGGAAAACCAATCCCAAAACTACCTAGACCTAGATCTCCCTGAAGGAAAACAATCTTTCAAACCTATTATTATTAAAATCATCGAGTTAGATGTTTTACCATAGGAAACACCAGTTGCTACAAACTTCTCTCCAACAAGAACATCTCAACAAGTTTCTACTATTGTTCTAGATGAAGTTCGTCACACTCAACAGTGGAATCAAGAAGCCTTAGTTAAGGAGATTGAAGAAATTCATATTAAGGTGGATGATTTGAGTGACTCAGTTGGTGATTTGCATGAGGAAGTGGCATATCTACGAGTTTCTATTGAATAAGAGCTCAAGTTGATCCGAACTGACATGCAGCGAATGTTTTCTGCAATCATGAAGCATCTACGGTAAAGCTCAGGGGGAGAAGAGGAGAAAAGCAGAAGCAGTAGAAAGATAGCAAATAGGGGAGATCAAAAGAAAGCAAATAGGGGAGATCAGTAAGATGAAAGGAAGATAGCATTACAAGTTTTTTGTTTTCTTTTCATATGTGTATTTTGTATATGCATGTGTATGTCTTTTGTTGTCTTCTTATCTTTTCAAAAATTAATGATTATTTGTTATCATCAAAAAGGGGGAGATTGTTAAGTTAAAATGACTTCACATTTAATAATTTTGTTGATAATCAAATAATGATACTGTTTGAAATAAATGAACTGTTCTGATGAGTGTGTTAAGTGTGCAGTGCCAAAACACAGAAGAAGTTCACTAAAAAGAAGTTTCAAAGACTAAGAAGAAGTGGAAAAGACTAAGAAGAAGTTCGAGAACTAAGAAGAAGTTCGAAGACTAAGAAAAAGTTCACTAAGAAGAAGTTCGAGAACTAAGAAGAAATTCACTAAGAAGAAGTTCACTAAGAAGAAGTTCAAAAAATAAGAAGAAGTTTCGAAGACTAAAAAGAAGTTTGAGAACTAAGAAGAAGTTCGAAGACTAAGAAGAAGTTCACTAAGAAGAAGTTTCTAAGACTAAGAAGAAGTTTCGAAGACTCAGAAGAAGTAGGTTGAGTCAGTTATAGAACTCAACTGAATAACAGTTTCTATAAGATGCAAAAAAAAACAAGAAACAAGATTCAAGAAGCAATTTGAGTTAGTTACATAACTCAATTGAATAATGGTTTCTACAAGATGCAAGAAACAAGAAAAAAGATTCAAAAAGCTATTTGGGTTAGTTACAAAACTCAACTGAATAACGGTTTCTACAAGATACAAGAAACAAGAAACAAGATTGAAGAAGTAATTGAAGACTTAGGCTATAAATATTAGTCATAGTCAAAGACTGAACAATCTTTTTGCTTACAAGTTATTACTTAAAAAATTCTATATAAATAGTGCGATACAAGAGAGCAAATATTACTGTAATAAAAGCTCACATTATCATTTTAGTGAGAGAAAGAAAATACTGAGAGCCTGGAGAGGCTAAGATAGCTGAAAGAATACTTAGTGTAAGAGACCTGAAGAGGCTCTGGAAGGGTGGAAAGAATACTTGTAAATTTGACGAAGTAGTGAAAACTCGGAACGATTCTGAGGACTGGACATAACCTAAGGTTTGGGGTGAACCAGTATAAAAATTGCATCGTCTATCTTCTAACTTTTTACTCTTAAATACTCTTGCTCTTATACAAGTTTGTACAAGTTATTTGCGATTTGGTATTCATCTAATATTTGAAAAAGTTTCTTTTTCAAGAAATATCAAAGGTTTTGTGTATTCATAGAAAGATTACACAATTCACTCCCCCTTCTTGTGTACTTCATATATTATATGTGAGTTCTATATTAACGTGTGATTTACTTCATATTCTTGAAAGTGGAAAGAACTAGGATTATATGAATGATAGTGAATGAAAGTTTCTGTTTTCCTTTTTGATACATGAAAAATTAGGATGACTAAGCCTATAAATTGAGTGACATTTGGCATAGATAAATGAATGACGTTTCACATAGGTAATTAATTGAAAAATGGAAACAATGAATGAGTGACAAATGGACTAGTAACTAGGTGACATTTGGCAGCTTATATAGGGGATAAGTGGTTTAAATGCTTAGTGGCATATGCCATTGTAACATGGAGACACCTATCACTTGATTAGTTAAGCTACAGTAGGAGTAGTTTTGATTATGTTCATTCTTCTCCTTTCAATTACTTTCACCACCGAAACACTCACACACTCTCACAAATTCTAAATTTTGCATCAATTCGTTCACATTCACCTCAACATCCACACAAAAATCTGCTCAAAGATAGCTATAATCTGCTATCATGATTTTGCCTTTGTTGAAATCATTTTAATTCCACCTTGAATTTGCAATGATCTTGCATGCTTGGAGGGCTAGGTTAACTCGATGAATTTAGGTGGAACTTGAGCTAAACAAGTAAGTAAAGTATTGATATTTATAGCATGTTATAATAGATAGATTATGATGATTGAATTGCGATGGATTGTATAAGATGTTGATGTTGAAGATGTGTTGGAAAGTGGAGAATGAATGATTACTTTTTCATTTTGTAAAAAAATGACTGTTAAGGCATAAGTGAGTAGAATCTTGTAAGATTTAGTGTAACCAATATGGAAGTTAAATTAATTTGAGTTGAAGTAACCTTTAAGGACATGAAATCTGGAAAATTTTAGGTGTTAGTGATGTCTCTAAGCTTGTAAAATTTGTGAAGTATTGAAGGTAGTAAAGTTACACACACTAATGATGTTTATGACAAATTTTGGAATTTTAATTTCAACCTTGTGTACATGCTAAACCAATTAAGAAACTTTACTCTAAATTGGTATATTTGGACTTGATTAAGGCTAGGAATAAGCTGAAATTGTTTCTTGATTAATTAGTTAAGAGCTTGATAAGTTTATGTAGTTAATTGATGCCATAATCTAAAGAATGGACTGTTTTTATGTGGTTCAGTTCAAATCTAGAAATTATGATTTGTTAAAGAAATAAATGAGTTTTTTTATTGCAAACATGATCTTAAAGGCATGAATAATGTGTATAATGTATGGATGAATGGACATTAAAGAACATGGGGTAATTACGAATGAGAATTGGGTAAATGTATTAATATATATTATTGGGAAAAGTTTGGTGAATGCATAAATCAAGCTTGCTGAAATTCTAGATTTAAAATAACAATTATGAGTGTGTTATGTAGCTCCCCACTCTTGCAAGACACGTACTCGACATCCTAAGTAATATCCAAGTGCATACACTGTAAGGAGGGTATGCTAGAACAGTCAAGCACTCAGACACTCTAAACTTAGTACAAAATTTTCATAAATAGTATAAGTGTATGCGAAAATTTATAATCAAATTCGAGCCCATACTTTTATTCATAAAACTCGAAATCACAAGTATTATTACACTTTGATTAATATCATTTGGAAAACATTTCCAATTTGGAAAGTTATTACATACAAAAACATATTCAAATACACATGATACGAAAATTACAGAATACACAAATTGATACAAAAATAAGAAAGTACAAATGCAAACGTGGACTAATCCTGGCCTCTACTTCTTACTTAAATGTAGTGACCAAACTTTCGTTTGCCCAATGGACTAACTCTTCTTAGCCTGAAAAAATATTGCAAATTTTGGGTAAGTTTTTGTAAACTCAGTGAGTGACTATCCTCAATGGCTCACTTATTCACATACACATACAGTTCATATAATCACTTTGTTCATCACATTCACATTCTCATTCAAATACAAGTTAATGGGATATTGTAGTCATTTGAACATACATATTAAATGATTATACAGTGTGCATGTGATTATAAGCATAAAGAATTTTTGGCCTTTCACTCAATCAAGCATATTTAACAAAATGCATATGACATGCACATGTGACATTTTTTCAGATATTACGGTGTTTTGACCGAGCGCCTGCACTGTCCCATATAGAGCACATTAAACATTGAGCCTGAGGCTCTAAATCATAGTTGAGCTTGAGGCTCAAATTCACTTGTTGAGCTTTAAGCTGTAATCAGTGGCTGCCCTAGCCACAATTTTCATTATCTGAATATGCTTTCATGAATGAAATGCATATGCTATAATCAATCACAATATTATGCACGTATGCACATGTCACAATCAATCGCATCATAAGCACGTAGGTCTCGTATTTACATACAAGTAGCACTTCAATATCACAACTCCCCAGTATACAGTCATTGGACCTTCTGTCTAGAATCCACAATCAAATCACAAACCACCATTATCCACCACAGAATCATAAGCAAATAATAATTGACAGAAACCGTCTAAGTTACTCACCAACTGCTTCTGTAGCTAGTGCCTGGAAGTCCCGGCAACGTCTGTAGGTTGACGTTCCAGTTGCTCCTCTATACCAATTAAAATACACATATATCACAAATTTGTACAAGCAGAAGTGTATAATAATGCACATGCAGGAATTAAAATGTGTACAATGTATGTTTGTGACAATCCCGATATCATTCCATAAATTTTATCAGAAATGTTCCCCTAAATTTTATAAATCCATAGACACCAAAATTACTTAATTTGGATTTCTATAAGTCTAATTATTTCTAAATCACTGAAGTATGTCCCGAAAAATAATCAATTCCTATTCGTTTAATCGATCCTCCAACTTTGATTCAATACATCAATTTCAATTTAATAAAAAAAAATCACAAATTCACATGGAGAGGTAGCTAAATGTCATAGAAATCTGACGATTCGAAAATCAAGTCAATCGGAGGTTGGATGAAAAAGTTATACACAAAAGAAGGCAAAGGGTTGACTTGGAAACAAAATAAAAATAATTAAAAAAACACCAGCAGCGACCTCGCATTCAGGCGCTCGAGCGCGAGGGCGAGTTGGACGCTCGCCCTCGCGAGGGCCAGCTCCCTCGCCTGCTCCCCTTTTTCATTTGTTTCATTTTTTTCTTTTCCACCTATTTTACCTCTCTCCTTCCACAATTCATAACTTTTCACACAAGTGTCCAAAACTGACAAATTAGGTATCAATAGAAAAATCACAGAAAGCCCTACAATTTCCATGAGGAATCATAGACAAATTCCAACTCTAAAGGAGTCAAAATCTCAATCAAAGTTACTATCCAATAAATGTAATCCTAAACAATACCATATCTTCTAAAAATCATAACTTCCTATTCCATTGGCCAAAAATTCCAAGCTTTATATCAATGAAAAGATCAAAACACATTCTACAACTTTCATGACAACTTGGAAGCAAATTCAACCTCTAAAAAGGTCAAAATATCAATCAAAGTTTCTGCCCCCATAATTTCACCCTAAACTACATCCAAACTTCAAAAATTCATACCTTACAATTCCTACATCCAAAAATGGCATATTATACATCATTACAAAGCTAAGAAAGTCCTCTATAACTTTAAATAAGGCTACTTGATCCAATTGAAACCATAATAGTCTAGAATTTGCCTCAAAGCACAGTATCACAAAACCTACACTTTTGGACATTTTCATAAACAAAGCACATGAATATTTGGAATAACATCCAAAAGTCAACAAATCATAACTTTCAACCTCAATATCAAAAAAGGCGTACTTTATAGCGATAAAAAGCTAACAAGAGAAGCTACAACTTTCATAAAGACCAATTTAGAAAAATCTGCCTAAATCTATCCAGACAAATTCCCAAAGTTTTAGATCATAAAATGCAATTTTGGACCTACTGTTCAACCCTACACACTTTCTCACTTTCATGTCAAAATTTAGGACTCTTCAAGCCAAAATTGAACATCATTTCGATCATAAGAAATCTAGCCAAACATCTCTAGTTTAATTCAAACTAAAAATCATCTCAATTAAACAATCATAGAAGAAGTTATG
>JANIHY010000007.1:21754714-21768259 GCA_027479065.1 Erythroxylum brevipes | reverse complement strand
AAGAAAATTTGAAGAAGATGACAATGAAGAATGAATTTAGACATATAACTTAACTTTTCAACTCTCAGAAAACAGTAACCTACTTCTAGCAAAGTACCAAGCCTAAGTGACACTTGTCACTTTGCTCATATCTAAGCTCTAACTTAGTTTCTTATGAAACTAACCCCCTTAAACTCTCATCTTTACAATTCAACTATCTACCAATCTTAATTTGATGTCTTTTTCCTATTTTCTATAATTTTATAAAATTTATGCCTAAATTCACCAAAATTCACAAATACATTATTCTTCCTGACTAATAGAATTTCCAATGTAAATAATTTCAAAATTTCAAAACACTTAAAAATCACCACTCAATCAAATTATACCCAAAATTATTCATGAATGCATGTACAATTATTTTCATGTGCCATAACTTCATTATTCATATGTATGTGTAGGAAATAATATGCATGAACATGGAAATGCATTCTTATTTCCTCCGTAATCTCTCACATTTACAATTTTAGCTTTAACATGGGTAACGGGATGTTACAATTCTCCCCTCCTTAAAAGAAATTTTGTCCTCAAAATTAGTTTCTGATGGATCAATAAGGTAGGGGTAATCCTTCCTCATATGCAACTCCGTTTCCTATATAGCCTCATTACTCGAATACTTTCACCCAATTGACCACAGTCGATAGACTCCCTTGGTGTTTCAATCACTTATTCAAATATCACACTATATCAGCTATTTCCTTGATGAGTTTCAGATTACTTAAAAAATTTCACTTCCAGTTTTAATAACACTTATACTGGATCATAACGATATTTCCTAAACATATCCATGTAACACTGTGTGAATTCGAAACATCTTTGTCAGATCATATCATTTCTTCTCAGCATATTCACAAATCTCATATTATGAATATAAGACATATTTTTTTTTCAGTAACACCAACTCATAATAATTTTCTTACAGATCAATTCATGTCGGGCTTAGTTTATCCTTTTTCCTTAATTGAGCACACCTTACTAAGGTGATTTTCTTAGAAACAATTCATCTTTCCTTTAATAATTCACATCCCTTCAATGTTAACACACTCCATTCTTATGTCTATCTTACGATATTCCATAACTTCAATGTTGATCCATTTAACTTATTCATCTCTCATAAGTCACTTAACTCTTATTACAGATTCATTTCACTCACTGACAGTATCTCAAATCAATTCTAGCCTTTAACCATTTTTAGGTGCTCTTCATTTCAATGTAAGGTCGAACAACCCTTTTAGTTCTATAACACCTCATACAGTATCCTAACGATATTACTATGATAGTGATTGATATGCTTAAATTCAATTAAAACCATACATTAACCTCATGATCCTATGAACCCCAAGAATATAAGTTTTTAAGCATATCCCCAACAGTTAAGACTATTGGCAATTCAAACACTCAGTCACTTGTCTCTACATCCTTAGTAGTTAAAATACTATATCCACATATTCCTACTAGGATGTCTAGCTTAGGCTATTACTTATGCTCTCTCTAGTAACCTCTTCGTTCAATTATCTTTATCGGTACACATCCTTTTTGATTCAGTCACTAAATAACACTTTCCAATTTAAACTCAATTTTGGATTCATTTTCGATTCCTCAATAAGATCCACAATTTTTGAATTCTTAATTTAGCTTTTGCTAATCTTTTCATGTGAACCAATCTTAAATTTCAATGAGGCTATTGCTGTTCTGCTTATTATCATATAGATAGTATAATGATCTTTTGAAATATTCATTGGATATGGTTCTAACTTTTCATCTCGCATAATACCATATAGTCTTCGTTCTTCATGATTAAGAAGATGTATCATTTGATCATTTACTGGTATAGGCTCAACTTATACCTTGACTGTCTGCTTAGAAGGTTCTCTGATAATAATTGAACTTCTGTTTCGATCAGGTACTAATTCTTCTATAACCTTCATTTTCAAATCCTTTTTCTTAATTGGTTAAGGAGGGTTGTAAAGTATTAGTTGGTGTTCAACTATCTGTGCCTTTTGTGGAACATTAGATGAAGAAACCTTTTTTTGACTAAGCTTCATCTTCTTTTGTTCTTCTTCTAGTTTGGAAGAGCTTCTTCCTCTCAAATACTAACTTCCTTCTTATCTTTGTCTCTCCAGATAATTGTGCTGATTGAATTTGAGGGATAGAGACAATTGATTTGGTAGGCTACTATTGTTTCTCTTGCTTCTCAGAATCTCCACTAAGAATCCGAACTTTCTACTTCTTCTATTTTTGTTTTCGTAAGGTCAATAATCTTGGTGACCTTCTTAACTGTTTTGGTTTTTCTGATTGGAGCATCTTAGCCTTCCTCTTCATAGACACTTGATGAGTTGATTGTTGAACCTTGCTTTCCTCCCTCTGTAGAATCACCTTGTCTTGTATTGGCATATAAGACGATTGTTCAACCTTTTCCTCAGTGAATATTCTTTCTATCAATCGAGGTTTTGTTTGTATGTCTGATAGAACATGTTCACTCCTGCTTTGTCTTACTATAAACTCCCTCTCAAACTTTGCTTTCAATGTAGAATCTATATCTGCTTCAGCTTCGATCTTGATTCCCATTTTGAGAATAGTAGAGGCATTAATAACACTCTTCACATTCATCTTTACTCTTAACCTTTATCATGTTCTCCAAAATCAAGAACGGAAGATTAACGAGTTGGTGAGTAAGTAGATGAAACAAATAATGCTCATTTTTCCACATCCTTTGAACCTATTCTTGGTAGCATATAGTGGATAAGAAGTCAATGAAGAACCCTAGCCTTTAGAATGAGGGCTGATGACTTCTTGACTCCTGGATTACTACATCCATATAGTTGTCGATTGAC
Source organism: Erythroxylum brevipes (assembly GCA_027479065.1). Lineage (NCBI taxonomy): Eukaryota > Viridiplantae > Streptophyta > Magnoliopsida > Malpighiales > Erythroxylaceae > Erythroxylum > Erythroxylum brevipes. Next base: position 21,765,386 of record JANIHY010000007.1, on the reverse strand, counting down.
GTAAGCTTTGTCTACATGACCTTGAACAATCCATTTTGTAATGTTAAATAGTTTTGCTCCAATACTTGAACACCCAATAGCTTAATAGAATCTTATGTGACTATAATGGACAACCCATCTACCACTGATACTAAGGTGTTGTCCACCACCTTTGCATTCTTCCAAAACTTATATATTTCATTCAAATGTATTGTCTCACAGATGTTGAAGAAATTTTTCTAGCCAACTGCTTCAATTTTTAGTTCGATGTCCATCTGATTTTTCTTCAAGGAAGTAAAATCGATGTGTCTCCCATAGATAAGAGATTTCGAGATTTTTGACCTATAACAAATAAACACTAAACACAAAAATGTATTTCACTTAACAAATCAAGGTTAGTATAAAAAGCTAAAGATATGAAATGAGAAGAACTTGAAGTTTAGAACAGAGCATTGAATCGTCTTTGTTAAGAGCACTAAACAAGTTGGTTTCAAAGTTTTACAAGAAAACTCTAGAGTGTAAGATGTTTTAGAATCTTGAGAAGATTTCCTTCATATATATACTCTTTAAAAAGTTACCGTTCGTAAGTTACTGTTACTATTTATTTGAAAACTTATGAATTTTCATCTTCTTCTGTATGAATCGTCTAGGTCATGAAGTGTTAGACGAATGGTCATTTAACATTACCATATTCAAGTTTCTTCTGATTTCCTTGAATCTGTCTTCACTTAAGGGTTTAGTGAAGATATCCGCCCATTTTTTATTCATCTCAACAAATTGTAGATTGATAATTCCTCTCTGTACATAGTCTCTTATAAAATGATGTCTAACTTCAATATGCTTTGCCCTCAAATGTTGTATTGGATTCTTTGAGAGATTAATAGCACTTATGTTGTTACATAATATTAGAATCTGATCTTCTTACATAGAATAATCTTTTAACTGATACTTAATCCGTAACGTCTGTGAACAAAAGCTTGCAGCTGACATGTATTCAACTTCTGCAGTAGATAGAGCAATTAAACTTTGCACCTTGCTTGACCAAGAAAATAGATTATGAATAAGAAAGTGATAACCTCCACTTGTACTATCTCTATCAATTCTATCTCCAGTATAATCATCATTACAGTAGCCAATTAACATGAAATCTTTACTTTTCTCGTACATTAAGCAAAGTTCAGTAGAACCTGCCAAATATCTCAACATTTTTTTAACAACAATATAATGAGATTCTCTAAGATCTGCTTGAAATCTTGCACACAAACAAACATTAAACAATATACAGGTTTGCTTGCGGTTAGTTAAAGCAAAGAACCAATAATTTCTCCTAAATTTTTTTGATCAATCTCTTACCAGCTTCATACTTAGATAAAAAAGGAGTTGACATTAGTTTTACCTTCTCCATTTTATATTTGATTAAAAGTTCTTTGATATATTTTTGTTGATGAATAAAAATCTTTTCTTCAGTTTGTTTAATTTGCAAAACAAGAAAGAACTTGAATTCACCCATCATACTCATTTCAAAATCACTTTTCATAAGATTTTCAAAACTTGAACATAATTTCTTAGAAGTTGCACCAAAAATGATATCGTCTACATATATTTGTATAACTATAAAATCATTTTAAATATTTTTCTAAACAAGGTCTTATCTACTTGACCTCTACTAAAGTCATTTTAATTAAAAACGAACTCAGACGATTATACTAAGCACGAGGTGCTTGTTTTAATCTATAGAAAACTTTATAAAGTTTATAGACATAGTCTGGTTTATCAATGTATTCAAAATCAGGGGGTTGCTTTACATAAACTTCTTCATCTATAAAACCATTAAAAAAGGCACTTTTCACATCCATTTGAAATACTTTTATATCATGACAAACAATACAAGAAAACAAAATCCTAATAGCTTCTAGTCTAGCTACAGGAGCATATATTTCATTATAGTCTATTCCTTTTTGTTGATTATAGCCTTGAGCTACTAATCTAGCTTTGTTACGGATTACTTTTGCTGATTTATCTAGTTTATTTTTGAATATCCATCTGGTTCCTATAATAGATTTACTGGATGGTCTAGGAACTAAAGACCAAACTTTATTCCTTGTAAATTGATTTAACTCCTCTTGCATGGCTAAAATCCAAGCTTTGTCTTGAAGAGCTTCATCAATTTTCTTAGGTTCTAATTCATAAAAAAAGCTACAGTTGCCTCTCTTCTAAATTTAGACCTAGTTCTCACTCCTTCTAATGTTTCTCCTATAATTAGGTTTTCTGGGTGAGAAGATTTATACTTCTAGTCTTTCTCAGACTAAAATTTTTAGAGATATCTTCTACCTTATTAGGTGGATCGTTTAGTGATGGCATGTCTAGATTATTAACTAAAGGAGCAGACAAAGTTTCATCATTAGAATCGTCTATTCTATCTAGATGAGAATCATCATCAAATTTTACATGCATAGATTCTTCAACAGATTTAGAAACAAGATTATAAACTCTATAAGTTTTAGAAGTAATTGAATTTCCTAGAAAAATTCCTAAGTTGATCTTAGAATCAAATTTATCCAACTTTTCTTTCGTATTCAATATAGTGCATTTGTAACCAAAAGGATGGAAGTAAGATATATTTGGCATTCTTCCTTTCCATAATTCATATGGAGTTTTATTTAAAATAGGTCGCAAAAATACTTTGTTTTGAATATAACAAGCTATATTTACAGCTTCTGCCAAGAAATACTTAGGAAGATTCATTTCACATAGCATAGTCCTTGCCATTTCCTGAATTGTCCTATTCTTTCTCTCAACAACTCCATTATGTTGAGGAGTTCTAGAAGTAGAGAAATTATAAAAAATTCCATTCTCTTCACAAAACATTTTGAATTTTTCATTTTCAAATTCTCCACCATGATCACTCCTAATTCCAGCAATAAAAATTCCTTTTTCATTTTGTAACTTTTTGGATAAAACCTTAAACCATTTAAAAGATTCATCTTTCTATAATAAAAACAATATCCAACAAAATCTAGTGAAGTCATCAATAATTACGAGACCATACTTCTTTCCACCTAGACTTAGTGTTCTAGTTGGACCAAACAAATCTATATGTACAACTCTAAAGGTCTAGACGAAGTTACAACATTTTTAGACGAAAAGGATGTTTTAACTTGTTTTCCTTTTTGGCAACTTTCACAAAAGAAATCTTTGTTAAAACTCATCTTTGGTAATCCTCTTACCAATTCATGTCTAACTAACTTGGAAATATTTTAAAACTAACATGACCTAGCTTTTTGTGCCAAATTAGTTTTTCCTTATCTGTTGACATAAAACATGAAATACTTTGACTTTTCAAATCGTCTAAGTTAATTTTATAAAGATTATTTCGTCTCTTGACATAAAAGAATATGGAATCGTCTTTGTTTTTGAATAAACAAGAATTTTGATTAAAGGATACTTTAAAACTAGAGTCACATAATTGACTTACACTAGTTAGATTATGCTTTAAGCCTTTAACTAGCAGAACATTATTAATAAAAGAAAAAGAATCTTTACCAATTTTGTTGATTCCAACTATTTTGCCCTACTGGTTGTCTCCAAAACTTATTGATCAAGTTTGCTTATGTTGGAGGTCTAGGGCCATACACCTTCTTCCCGTTATATGTTGCGAGTAGCCTCTGTCCAAGTACCATTGGTGCTGGTTATTTTTTCCAAGAAAGGAGATCTGCAGTATATATTATATCCTTCTTAGGTTCCCATATTTTCTTAGGTCCTTTAGGGTTAGCCTTGCAATTTTTCATTGAATAATAAGAATGTTTTTTCTTTTTCTTTCTATTAGGAACAAAACTCTTATTATGAAGAACATTACTATTATGAACTTATCATTTAGATGTCTAAATCTTCCAATCATATCATTCATCCTTTTTGTACTTTCTGTAAATGTTGGTAAATCTGCTGAGAGACTGCTAATCCTTTGTTTTAATTGATTAATTTCCTCAGATCTATCTATAGTTACTTTCTTTTTCATATCGTCTACTTGTTTCTTAAGACAAATGTTTTCTTTAACAAAAAATTTGTGTTTTTCAAAATTTCAGCAAATTTCTTTTCCAATATCCCATTTTGTTTGAAGATAGAATATGAATCTTCTAATAATTCTAAATAAGCATCCTAAAGATCATCAAAGTTAGAAATTACCTGATAATCGCATTCCTTTTTAGCTATCAAACATGCATTTGCTTGTTCTGATGTTTCTGAGTCGGATTCAGATTCAGACGAATCCAGATCTTCCCATGTTGCCATCATGCTCTTTTTGTTTTCTTTACTTTTCTTCTATTTTCTTTTGAGCAACTGGCATTCAGACTTGTAATGTCCTAGTTTATTGCACTTATAATGGACGATAGAACTTTTCTTATTCCTTGAGTCGTCTTTGCTATTCTTTTTAAAAGAGAAGTCTTTATTTCCCTTTAATTTCTTTTTCCACATCCTCCTAATCTTTCTTGGAATGAAGGATAGTTTATCATCATCTTCACTTGAATCTTGATCAGATTCACTATCATCATCATTCTTGATTTCTTCAATCTTTAATGCTTTTGAAGATGTGCTTCTATTTTTTTGACCAGCCTTTAATGCGATAGATTTATATCTTCTGGGTTTATCTTCTGCATCAAGTTCTACTTCTTGAATTTTCAGTGAACCAAGCAATTCATCTAGCTTCAGCTTACTTAAATCCTTAGCTTCTTATATTGCTGTTACTTTGGATCTCCATCTTTTCGGAACACTTTTGAGAATCTTTCTGACATGATCTTAACTATCATAGATTCTCCCTAGAACTTTAAGTCCGTTAATAATTGTTTGGAATCATCCAAATATCTGATCAATAGTCTCATCATCTTTCATCTTGAACAGCTCATACTGATGAACAAAAATACTAATCTTGGATTCTTGCACTAGAGTTGTGCCTTCATGTGCAATGGCTAATGTGTCCCACATTTCCTTTGCATATTCGTATCCATGAACCTAATCATATTCACTTCTGCGACTAAGGCACCTTCGGCTATAAAAACACGTGATTCAGTCATGGATCTTTGTCCTCATTTTGTAATAGTGTTTCTTGGGAACCTTGCTCTGATACCAACTAAAGTAAATTACTTGTTAATATAGAACCACGTATAATATATAGAATACACAAGGAGGGGGTTGAATTGTGTTAAATCTTCAAGGATTTTAATCTTTGAAAACTTGTTGAATTTCTTTACAAATTCAGATGATTACAAAACAATTTATTCAAATCAATGAGTAATGCAATCACGAAAATTATTATCTATTCTTCTAACAACAAGAAAATTAAAGGGATAGAGTTAGAAAGAATGACGCTGCGATTTATACTAGTTCACCCTTAACCTTGGGCTACGTCCAGTCCTCAGAGTTAATATGAGATTTTACTATACTCTTCAACGTTTATAAATATTCTTTCTACGCTTGCCGAGTCTTTTTAGGTCTCTCTCAGAAAGTATTCTTTATTTGCTTTCTTAGCCTCTCCAGGCTCTAGCCTTTCTTTCTCTTAGAAAGATATTGTTTGAGCTTCACATTACAGATGTCGCGCTTTCGTCTAGTCTATCTAAGACGCTTTGTCGTTATCAACTTTTAAGTATCGTCTTAAGTTGACCTTCTGTATCTTCTTATGTTGACCATCTTGATCTTCTTATGATGACCGTCTTGAGTTTGAAGTATCATTTGGGTTTGACCATGTATCTTCTGGGGTTGATTAGGTATCGTCTTAAGTTGACAATTTACGTCATTTACATTTTTTTGCGCACTTAACAAACTCATGAAAGCAGGTCATGAACTTCTATCATTATTATTATTTGATTGTCATCAAAATTAATAGTAAAGTGAAGTCTTCTTGACTTAACAGTATCATCCTTTTATGAATTGTTATCACATCGAACACATCACGTATATAAGATTTAACAATTCAATACCACCATCATCCTTTCACCAAAGGTTGGTTTGATTATTCTTCAACTCAATAAGTTTCATATGATTCATAATTAAAAGGATAGATATATCCTTATATGTAACTTTATGATTCTCATCATATTAATTCAACCAACATGGTATAAAATGATAATATCAGTTATCCAACTTTGTATTCTTACCACTTATATTAAGCATAAGTCTACCTTCGTCGAATACATAAAAACTATTTGTATAAGTCTGGATTAGGGATGGCAGTGAGTTTTCAACCCGATTAATATCCGCACTACCTGATCCAATGGATTTGGATATGGACGGTAAATCGTAAAAACCGATGGATATGGATATGGATATGGGTTGAGTCATAAAAAATGGATATAGATATGGGTAGAGTAAAACCTGAACCATGGATACCCACATCCTACCCGTTTTTTATTAACTCTATTTTTTCTATTTTTTCTTGAATATTTATGGATAAATATAATAAAATATTAAAATTTTATACGAAGAAACAACTTTAAAATCTCCACTTTACTCCTCAATACTCACATTTTTCATCGTATTTTATTTTTCTTATAGGATGATAATAATGCAAATTATATGGAGATGGAGTTTTGAATGTTGTAGAGTTCACGCAAAGACAATTTGAAGCTTTAGTTATTTCAATCTTTATTCCAATTCTAAACTGTGAAAAATGTATGTTGTCTTTGTACTAAATATTATGATTTTTATTATTCCAATTTTATGATCTTTTTAATACATATAAATCAAAATATTGACTTATTATTATTAAAGTTATTTTGATTTGGAGCGTTTGCAAAAATCTACTCTTTATATTTTTTATTTAGAAGTTATATTTTTATATGTTATACAATCCGATGGATATCCAAAAACCCGAACAACCCAATGGATTTAGATATGGGTAGTAAATCGTAAAAACCGATGTATATGGATATGGATATGAATATGGGTTGAGTCATAAAAAATGGATATGGATATGGGAAGAGTAAAACCCGAACCGAACCCTACCCATTGCCATCCCTACATCCACATTACGTAGTGGAGCCCATGTGCTAGGTTTAAGTTATTTTTATAATTTTTATTTTAAATTCATAATTAAAACTAATTAAACTACTAATTAATTATAATTACCCTAGTTAACTAATTATTTAATTACAATATAATTAAATAAAATTCCTAAAATTTTCATATACCATAAGAATCTTAATTCTCAATTTCTATACTTAAGAATTTGACTCATTAGATAAAATAAGTAAGGACATGAAGTCCACGGTTACAATTAACAAGATTACTCATGAAGCTTTCCTTAAAAAAGTAGAAGGATGTTCTCTTGATCCTAAAGAGTCTTATGATAGTAATGCAGATAGTAGATTTGGTGAAGAGCCAAGAGCAAATGCTAGAAGGTGAATTGCTTTGAAATTTGAAATTTTTTGTCCATCAACGTTTTTTTTGTAAGCTCACGAGGTGTCTTAGAAGGGTCTCAACTCATGAGAAGATACCTTTAAGTCAGTCACTTTCAGACTAATCCCCGCTAACACCGGATCAGCCCATAAGGGGTAAAATGCTGGCTAAACAGATTTTTCCATTCCCAAGACTCAACTTTAAATGGTGTAACAAAGCCTCTTTGTCATAAGAGAAAGTTTACTATAATGGAATTTAACCGCGTGAAAATCTTCATAAGAGGAGGAAGTTCTAAACATGGTTTAATTATTGCTTTGGATGAGGGCTTAATAATGAGAGTGTGTAATTTACCTGAAAAGGGCACGAATGGAGACAAGAATAGCTCTTCTGCGATGTTTCTTAGAAGTATTTTCTTACTTCTCTTCCCATTAAATAAAGTTCATGCTAGTTTATACTTCATGGTTTATCTAAAATGCTGCATGTGAAATATGCAGCACATGGCGTATCATCTCCAGTTGCAGATTATCAATCATCTAATCATATGTAGAACTTAGAAGAGTAGTATGAATTAGGAGACGAGAATAGCCAGATAGGAGAAACACAAAAAGGAGAATGAATACATATGAGAGGAAAGCAACAAAAAAGATAAGGGTCCTAAAAGAGCACATAAACAGGAGACGGTAAAAAAAAAGAGAGAAAAGAAATGGAGTAGAATGCCTGAGAAGGGAGAGAGCTACAAAAACAAGAAGAAAAAGAAAATTGTAGAAAATAAATAAAGTAAAAAAAAAAGGCTAGAGAAATAGGTGAGAGAGGAGGCAACATCTAGAGCACAAAAAGATAAAATAAAAGAAACGTTGGGAGAGAGACAACAAGGTAGGGCTTAATTTATATATAGAAGTAACATTTAAGAGATGAGTAAGCAATAAAAATTGAAAGAGCATAAAAAAAAATGGCTAGACAGGGAAAGCATGAAAAGAACACTGAGAAAACAATAAGGAGGGCAATAGTAAGGAATTTCAATTGTTTCTCCATTTAGATTCACCTGCGTAAAGACTACATTGCTGGTATCATCCTTCACTCTTTGGTGCCTCATTGTATTCGTAAACCACTTGAACAAGTTGGTGATGTATAAGCTGATTTTCAAGTAGAAATTTTGATGGAGGAATTAGGGTTCTTCATGATATTTAGGAAAATTGGAAATTTAGTTTCATCAGATAGTAATTAAGTTAATTACTTAATCAGGGTTAATTGGGAGGCTGGTTGGGCTGTGATTCTTAGGAATGCCGCAGGTTGTATAGTTGATGGTTTGGCTTCAGCATGTACTGTGGGGACTGCACTTGAGGCTGAAGCTAGAGCAGTATATGAAGGTGTGAAGCTTCTGGAGAGGAAGGGCTATCATAATGTACATATTGAATTAGATTCTCATATTGTATACTCAGACATAATAAAGCATAAAGGGAAGAGCCAATGGATAATTCATTCATACATTTCTGATATACTATTTCGGTTACAATACCTTCAGGGCATTGACTTTGTTCTAATTAATCGGGAAGCTAACAGGGCAGCTGATTGGTTAGCAAAGCAAGCTCGCAAGAAGATGTGCTTGGGTAATTGGGTATTAACACCCCCATCTTCTTTGGTTGGCATTTTGAGTCGGGATGGTTTACCAGCTCCCCCTTAATTGTACATTTTGATGGGAGACGATAGTGAGAATTCAATATCTAGTTTTTCTTGAATGATGTATTTCATGATCCTTTCTTTTCTGATTGTATTGATTTTGTACTAGCTACTTCCTATTAATGAAATTTTCTTCTTCTGACCAAAAAAAAAAAAAACAATCAGAGGATGCAATACTGTGATGGGTTGCACGTTGAATTGTCTCCAACGTGAAGTCAATTAAAAGAGCATTCAATAAATCCATGCACACCATTCTCTTGTTGATAGGGTTAGTGCTACATGGGGAACTGCATACGTGCACCTTGCTTCTCGCAGACAGAGAAGAGCAGAGTCCTCATCTACAATGGCGGAGAAGCGGAGTTCAAAGCCTCAACAAGTGTAGAAAACATCACTTCAGGTTATTTCTCTGGTTATTTACTGGTTCATCATAACATGCCTTATGCAACATTGCCACCCAAAACCAAGCTAGAGCCTGGAGAGGTTTATTATCTCATGCCACCCATCAAGCATCCAGTTTGCCGGCAAATTGCTGCATCAAAGCTTGGCAAGCCAGAGACTTGTCGAAAGCAGAAACTGAGAATAGTGTTAACTAGGCAGCAGCTGGAGTTGCTGTTGGGAAATGAAAAGAAGAAGTGCAAACCTAAAGCAGATAGAAAATGGCAACCATCTTTAGCTACCATTCCGGAGGTGCAGAAGTTTTAAACAAAATGCATATTCCAAGAGTTTTTCATTGCTGGTTCGATTTCAACCATAATTTCCCTTCTGAAAACCTGTAACTCTATAATGGATGGTCGAGGAAAAGTTCTGAGGGAAAGAAACCAGGGAGGTTTTAGAGTTGTTGATCGTAAATTTTACTTGTAAGCAAATACTGGAGATCTTTGGTCTTCCTGTGCTTTTTAAGCCACACCAGGATGACTAATACCTGTATGTTTCAAATGTTTTGGTTATCATGATTCGTTCCAGTTAGAAATCAGGATTGAGTATAATGCTTTTTAAGTCCGAACTCAAAAATCTAAGATAGGATCATCATTTTTTTTTTGTCTTCAAGATCTTTTCCAGATGGTATAATTGAATTTTTGACTACTTAGATTCTTGGAACTTAAACTCAGATCAATCAAATTTTCTTCAATAAAATTCAAAATTCGACTCGATCCATTGTTATAATCGCCAAAGAACTTCAAGGTGATCATGCTGCTGCACTGCAAAATAAGTATGCAAAAACTTAATTACAGGCTTAAACTGCTGTAAGGTTTTATTAGCCAACTTAACAGGGTTTTTGTGACAGATAACAATAACATGCAGAGGAAGAGTCCATGAGTCCGTCGCTTCAGTAAATTGACCCAAAGAGAGGGTTTGGAGCTTCCCCTGTTGCTAAGCAAAATCCAAAGACACGTTTCCTGAGCCAGCTTTTTACTTTATGGGTTTGATATAACTGAAATTAATAAATTTATATATTTTTACAAAATTAAAATTAAAAAATTAATGATTAATAATTCAAAATTAAATAATAAATTTAATCTAATTAATAAAATTAAATAACTTAAAATAAGATTAAAGAAAGAGACTGTTTTTATCTACTGAAAGGTTTCAAGTTAAAATAAAAATAAATATTAACAAATGAAAATTTATT
>JANIHY010000007.1:21565535-21576747 GCA_027479065.1 Erythroxylum brevipes | reverse complement strand
ATTGGTTCAAACCTAACATCCAAACCAAAACTTATCATTTACTGACTAGGTGTGATAACATTCTATATCAAATAAATGATAGCAATAAGCTCCGTGAAAAAGACTAAACCTTAAATTAAATAATTAAGATTAGTTGCAACTATTGAATTTAGCTTTCTTGTTTATCATAAGTTAAATATAGAAATTTATAAATAACCTATATGCTACTTGTACCAATCCTTCATGACAATTACAGATCACTGAATTCATGGATGGCGATAGAATAATTAATATTAAATTAAATTATCAAATTAATCAAATATTATTCATTCATGAAATATGAGAACTCAAAACAAGAAATACTTGAATAAAAGGTTGGAACACAAAACCTTACAAAGTTACAACTAAAATATTGAATCTCCTTGAATAAAAAAGATTTAGTTTCGCCACACATGGCTTTCGCTCCAATAACAAAAATAGAAGAAAGATAAAGAATTATCAAAAATGTAAAAACAGAGAACCTTTTTCTATTGTGAGGAACGTCCCTTTTATAATGTTTTTTAATATAATCCTAATCTAACTCTAACTTGTACAGATGTCTATCTAAAACGAATTCAAATTTCTACATGATAAGGATAAGGCAAAGTCTTGCAATCAAACTCCAACTCTTTAAGTGATCAATTTTATCCAATGCAACAACCTTCCCACTTCATCCTAAAATTTTGTAATTATCGCCAATAATTTTCCAATTTGATGCAATCTGTACTCTTCATCTCCTAAATCAAAACAAACATTATTTTCATATTTAAGCACCAAAATTAATCTAAAAAAGAAGATAATATCAAATAATATGTCAAGATGAGATCTTATCAAATTCTCCCACATCGGACTCATGTTTGTCCTCAAGCATACATCAATTCAATACATTAATCATCTTCACAACAACCTCACATGTCCTTTCATGCCATCCGAACATATCCAAAAGCTAATTCACACTTAAGGGTTAAGATAAAAAAACAATCGAGAGAATAAGTACTCATAGGAAACATTGTTAAAATATAGCATTTCATCAATTCTATCAAAATCAAATGAACAAGACTTGACACCCTCACAAGGATTTCACTCTATACACTCAAAATGTTTTGGGTTCATTACATTCTCAAATCAAAACATAATGAGTTAATTCCACAAGCTTGCTCAAGAATCATATCTCCACCATTAAACAATAATGAACCTAATGCATAAATCAAAGGGAATTTATAATGGTTGTAACGTGGCTTAGGTAAGGTATGACAATAAGAAGCTTTTTGGCTAAATAAATTGAAGGGAATCATACAAACTTATCCACACATGACTAGTAACAGTTGTCTTTAGAAAACAAATAGGAGTAAATAACCCCCAACCCTTCGCGAACAAAAAAAGAGCTTTAGCTGTTGACCCAATTATATAAATGCAAGTTAAGATCGACAACTTGACTTAACAGCTAAATAATATGAAGATCTCTTCTTCGGATCTTGTGAAAGCCATTTAGCAAAGATGCAAATTGTGTGGACAAGATAGTCACGATGTTATTGATTGTTTTGTAATGAAGCAAAATGAAGTTGAACAGGTTAATTACATGGGAGCACAATTTGGTAGAGGAGGGAGGAACAACCTTTACTCTAACACATATAACCCTGGGTAGAAGAACCACATGAACTTCTCTTGATCGAATAATGTAGTAGGTCAATTTCGATCTCAAGGGCCACCTAGTTTTCAATAGGAGAAACCAAACTTGATGGAATCTAAGTTGGATAAGTTTTTGGATAAGCTTAGAAGCCTAGATGATGCTTTAAAGAATTTGGAAGGTAGATTCGAGCAAGTAACAAAGAATCATGCCTCTTCGAATTGGTGAAGATCAAGTGGAATTTAATATGAACAAGGGTTTAAAGAATCCGAAGGAAAGATGTGTATGTATGAAAATCAATGTTTTAAAAATCAGATCAGACATCGAACTAGTCAAAGGAAAGGTTTAAGGTTTAAATGTTCAACTAGTAGTGAACCGCTATAAAACTGGTATACAATAAATAAGAAGTTAAATTGATTTTATACACCAATGTCTATTATTATATAATGAATTAATAATAAATAAATATGAATCTAATATAAAACTTAAAATAACAATAAAAATCAAAATTGTATTTGTGAAGGAGGTTGTGACTCATTATCGTTAAAAGCTCTAAATTCTCTAACTCTATTTAAAGACTCGTAAACTACGCTTTCATCCAACGTATTTGCATCAAATTCTTCTACTGCATTTAAATAAATTACAAATTAATAATGTATGAAATTATTCTCAATTGTAAACTTGTGATACATTATACTTTTAACCTACCCTAAAAATGACTTCTCATCTGACTCAATAATCCTTAACAACATTATAAGTAGAGCCACAATCTTCACAGTGATCAAGTAAACATCCCAAAATTCTTTTCTTTTTTCATCTTTGATAACTTATAACTTGAAAAGTGTTTACTTGTCACTAAATTTTGAATTAATTGCTTATGTTCATAAATACTTTTCAAAGTAATGAATGTAGTTGCAAACTTGTTGGCAGTGGGACACACGATCTCAACCCAATCTTCTTGCTTTATTAACCATAAAAATGTGATATGATTATACAAAAAAATTATGATCTTACATGCACGAGTAACAAGACTAGAAAATATAATCCATACCACCAATATCTTTTAAAATAAGATTTATATAATGAGCAGCACATAGAGACCAATAAATATGTCCATACTTTGATTGTAATAAACGCCAAGCTAATATATAATTAGCTGCATTATCTGTAACAAAATGCACAATATTCTTTAGTCCAACCCACTTGTCAATTTCAGAAAGTAATTTAGATAAGGCATTAGCACTTTTTACCATATCAGAAGCGTCAACATACTTTATAAAAGTTGTTCTAATATTACAATAAACCAAGAAATTAATCAAGTTTTTTTTGTCTTTGATCAATCGACCCATCTGCCATAATAGTGCATCCTGTCAATTCCTAACTAGACTTATATGTATCCACAATTAATTGACATTCTTTTTTTAAATCTTGAAGAAAAGGCACACGCATCTCATAATAAGAAGGCACCTTAAATCCTAGACCTATTGCTGTTGTAGCATCTATTGCTTCTTGAAAATATGGTGAATTTAAAGCATTTAAAGGAATACATGAGTGATAAAACCATCTATCCTATGCTCTTTTGCATCGTAAAACAACATTCTTATCAGTCAAAACACTTTTTAGACTAGGTTGAGAACTAGGAGCAGTTCTTGAAGAAAAATAAGAATCTGTCAACAATAACTTTCCTTTTTCCTTTATCTAGTACTTGTTGTGTTTCATCGTCTCCAAATGATATATCATAAACCTTTTCCTTTTCCTTTTCCTTTTTTACTTGTCGTTGTAAATATTTTCCAATCATATCACGTAGATTAAGTGGTACTTTTTTGCAAGAAGCAATATGAGCCTTAACTCCAACAAAATGTTCTTCCATTCTATAAATTCCACCCCCTTTAAATATTCTACCATAAAACATACAATTATATTGGATATTCCCATCAGATGCTTGAGAAGAAGACAAACAATTCCATACTGGATTGGACTTACCACGAATAGATGATGCGATATTCATCGAATTTTTTTCTATTGATTCTATATTCTCCATTATGATTTAACTTAAAAAGTATAAAAAATAATTAGGTATACCGTGGTCAGGATAAAAGTCTCTTAAAAATAATTCTCGTCATCAGCACAAGCTTAAAATTGTTCTTTAGGATACCCTTTTTTAACAATTTATAAACCTTATCTAATTGACTAAGGTAAATTGTAAATATATAAAAGGATAGTCATAAGTATAAATTTTTTGTTTAGGATACACTTTAACATACAGAGGAATCCGTAAAAATAAGTCATCATTTGAAATTCTAGATTTAAAGAAATTCATTTATTATTTAATATATTGTTTAACTTTCAATCAAATCTTTAAAATATTGACAATTCAATTCTAAATTGAATTAGATCTAAGGTTTGACGAATTTGCAATCTAAACCGCATGTAGCTTTAGTTACAAGGTTTTTCTTTATTTTTCTTTGACATAAAAAAGTAACTACTACTTTAATATGTTAGATGATACACAATTCTCACTCCAATTTTTGTATTTTTGTTAATTTTAAGATCCTTCTTCTTCTAAGTATCATCTTCTAGGGAATCAAATTCTTTTAATTGAAAACTTATGCCAACAAGAGAGATCATCATTTTACTCAGAAATTATTAAAAAGGCACCTTTAAAGACCAACACAAATCAGTAATCACATACACAATGAATGAAATCAAATCACATACACTAAAAAAAAAAAGAGTAGAATGGTGAAAGAAATCAAACCACATACACACAAAGAATACCAAATACACTCACTTATTAAACTTTGGTCCTGGAATTACTTGCGCTAATTCAAATAATTGACTGTTATGTTGCTAAAATATTGTAAGTGTAGTTTTCATTCAAAATTGTATATATAACATAGATTTAAAGAAGACTAATTAATCAATAACTATGAATAAAGTAGAGATCATCTATAGTTGGTACTCTTTTAAACAAGCTCCAGAATCTGTATTTCACTCTAAAATAAATTATGTATTTTGTTATCTCTTAACGTATCTGAAACTTAAATAACATAGTCTAGAATATGTATTTCACTCCAAAACAAATTCTATATTTCATTATCTCTTAACATATCTGAAACTTAAATAACACAGTCCATAATCTATATTTCATTCCAAATCAAACTCTCAGATTTAAGTTGAAGCCACAATGTCGAGGCAACTTTGTTTGCAATGTCTAATCAGCATCTCAGTGAGAGAGAGAGATAGTGAGGCATAATATAAATTGTCAGAAACTTCTGGCCATCTCTACCTGAAGTATATTAATAGTGTTCAGAGAATAATCTCAATCCTTGCTCATTCCAAATGGGACAAAGGATTGTTTCAATTGGGGAGTTGGTGTTAAGTCAAAATGACATTGTGATTAATTTTGATGAAAACCAAATAATGATGAAGGAAAAAATAAGACGGAAGCAAAATGAGACGAAGTGAAGTCGAAAGTGAGACGAAAGAATCGAAGACGAATAACCAAATCAGTTTGAGTTAGTTACAGAACTCAATTGAATAACCGTTTCTTTAAAGATCAAGAAAAAAGAAGAAAGAAGTAGTTATCAAGAAGCAGTTGAAGACGAAGACTATAAATATAAGTCGAAGTCGAAGACTGAAAAAGTTAGTAATTTTCAAAAGCTATTTACTGTATTTATGCAAAACACGAGAGCTATATTTTCTGTAACAAAGCTCACAATATCTTTCTGTAAGAAAGAAGAAAAGCTGAGAGCCTGAAGAGGCTAAGTGAGAAAAAGAATACTTGTTGTAAGAGACCTGAAGAGGCTCGGTGAAAAGAATACTTGTGTTTTTGTGAAGTATAGTGAAATCTCAGAAGGGATTCTGAGGACTGGACGTAGCCCACGGTTTGTGATGAACTAGTATAAAATTGCTGTGTCGATTCTCACTCTCAACTCTTGTTTCTATTGTTGATTTAAATACTTCATAATACTGTTTGTCAATCGTTTTGACAAAGCAAATGTTAAAAAGGGGATTGTATTAAAAATTCGAATACACAATTCAACCCCTCTTCTTGTGCATTTTGTATATCGTATACTAACATGCGATTCACTTCAGTTGGATCTTCACGAAATTAATCACTTGCTAGTTCCAGAACTCATTTCATAGATTTCAAGACTCATTTTGCTGAGTTCCAAAAGAAATCATAAGGATTGCAAAAGCCAAATTTATCAAATCCATTTTAGGAACGACTGATTTAGACTTCACTTACAATGTCGAAAGGTGTGGAGCTTGTCTAACTCCTTCTTGATCTCTTACGGTGTCCAAAGATGTGGAGCTTGTCCAGTTTTTAAAACATAAATGAAAATTGACATTATGGATGAAGGTATGCAAGAACAAGTAGAGAGTTGCATTGCAGAAGTAAAATCAATAGAAGTGGAGACAGATAATGAAGCTGAGAAAGGAAAGAAGGTTGAGTCTAAAAGAGAGGATGAGATGGAGGAGTCAGGGGTTCAAACTCATCAAGACATATTAGTCCGAATCGAAACACCCATACCACCCTCCACAAAGAAACCACCCACTTTAGAGCTTAGACTTTTGCCTATCCATCTCAGATATACATTCTTAGGTGAAGGTCAAACTTTACCCATTATCATTTTCAATCAACTAGATGGGAAACAAGAGGGTAAGGTGGTAGCCATTGTTAGGAAGAGCATGAAGGAAATATGATGGCAAATATCCGACATTCGAGGTATAAGTCCAAATATTTGTATGCATTGAATAAACCTTAAAGAAGGATGTAGAGCGGTAAGGGAATGTAAACGTAGGTTGAACCCTTACATGAAAGAAGTGGTTAAGAAAGAAGTAGTAAAATTCTTAGATGAGGAGATAATCTATCCCATATCTAATAGTGAATGGGTCAGCCTGGTATAGTGTGTACCAAAGAAAGGTGGAATGAATGTAATGCAGAGTGAAAGCGGAGATTATTTTCAACAAGAACAATCACGAGATGGAGAGTGTGCATAGATTATTGCAAACTCAACAAGGTGAGTAAAAAATACCATTCCTATCTCCCATTCATAGATCAAATGACAGAAAGAGTGGTTGGATATTCCTTCTGCTGCTTCTTGGATAGTTACTCGGGGTATAATCAGATATTCAGTTTCCCCAAGGATAAAAAAAGACCATGTTCACTTGTCTTTATGGTACCTTTGCATATAGACGGATGACTTTCAGATTATGCAATGTCCCACAAAGATGTATGATGTCTATCTTCGCAGATATGATAGAGGACATAATGGAAGTTTTTACGGATGATTTCTCAATTTTTGGAGATTTTTTTGAGTACTCCAAGAATACGAAGAATCACATTTAGTGTTGAATTGAGATAAGTGTCACTTTATGGTGCAGGAGGGGAAAGTGCTCTAACACAAAATTTTACACCAAATATTTGAAGTAGATAAGCAAAAATTGAAGTTATAGAGAAAATTCCACCTCTAATCAACGTCAAGGTTTTGCGTGGATTCTTAGGTGATGTTGGATTCTACCGTCACTTCATTAGGGATTTCTCGCAAATTTCAAGAACCTTGACAAACTTGTTAGTCAAGGATGTGCCCTTCCTCTTTGATCAAAACTATTTATCTGCATTTAATCAATTAAAGGAGGCACTAACATCAGCCCTAATCTTAATGCCACCTGATTGGATACTCCCATTTGAGGTTATGAGTGATGCGATTGACCAGGCAATAGGTTGCGTATTGGGTCAAAGGAAAGACAAAGGTTACATGCGATATACTATGCAAGAAAAACCCTTACGGGACCTCAACTTAATTACACCACCATAGAAAAGGAATTACTCATAATGGTGTATGCATGTGACAAGTTTCGATCGTACCTCTTGGGATCTAAAGTGATTGTATTCACTGACCACATTGCTTTAAAATGTCCTTTTACCAATAAGGACGTGAAATTGAGACTTATTCGATGGGTTTTCACTATTACAAAAGTTTGATATAGAAGTACGAGATTAGAAATGATCAGAGAGTGTGGTCGTAGACCATTTATCATGTTTGGAAGGAAGGGAATGTGAGCAAAGTGATGATATTATGAGAACTTCCCTAATGAAACCCTGATGTTACTTAACAAACTAGCAAAACCATGGTTTACTGATATCACAAATTATGTTGCTAATGGTAAACTCCCCTCTGATCTATCATATCAATAACGGAAACAGTTCTTGTATAAATTCACTCAATATCTATGGAATGAACCAATCTTGTATCAAACATGTGCTGATGGTTTAGTAAGATGATGTGTTCCAAATGAAGAAATGTTGGATATATTAGCATAGTGTCACGAAGCTCAATTCGTTGGCCACTTTGGAGCAAACAAAAAAATAGCTCGAGTACTCAAGTGTGGATTTTATTGGCCACATTTGTTTCAGGACGTTCAATCTTTCGTGGCACAGTGCGATCGTTGTCAACGAGTAGGCAACATCTCCAAAAGAGATGAGATGCCTTTATCTAACATTTTGGAAGTTGAAGTCTTTGATGTATAGGGCATTGACTTTATGGGGTCTTCCCCATCCTCCATGGGGAACACATACATTCTAATGGGGTGGATTATGTTGGGTTAAAGCCATGGCATCTCCAACTAATGATGGAAAAGTTGTTCAGAAGTTTATTAAAAGGTTATTTAATCGATTTGGAGTGCCAAGAACTATAATAACTAATGGTGGAGGAGCACATATCTGTAATATATCTTTTGATGCTCTCTTAAAAAGATATGAGGTCCATCATCGAGTCACCACCCCTTACCACCCATAGACCAGTAGACAAGTCGAGGTTGTAAATCGATAACTCAAGCATATTTTAGAAAAAATAGTAAATAATTTGAGAAAGGACTAGGCTTTAAAGTTGGATGATGCCCTATGGGCTTATCGAACCACATTCAAACCTTCGATCAAAACTATCCCCTTTAAGTTTATCTATAGTAAGGCGTGTCATTTTCCCATAGAACTAGATCATCATTCATTTTGGGTGATGAAAGTTCTTAATTTTGATTGGAAGCAGTCAGGTGAAAAGCATCTTTTACAACTCAATTAACTCGACGAGTTTCTCCATAATGCATATGCTAATGCCAAATTTTACAAAGAAAATGTGAAGAAGTGGCACGATTCTCATTTGAAGAAAAAAGAATTCAAGGATATGGATAAGGTTTTGCTATACAATTCGAGGTTAAGACTATTTTTATGAAAACTTTAATCATGCTAAAGTGGACCTTTTATGGTCACCCGAGTGTTTTCTCATGGAGCCCTTGAATTAAAGAACTCAAACAAGGAGACTTTTAAGGTCAATGGGCATCGTTACAAACCATATTTTGGAGGAGTGATCTTCAAGGAAAAGGAATTAATTTCCTTTCTTTCGAATAATTGAACACACTTCTAGGGATGCACGGTCAAGCTAATGACCATAATTTAGCATGTTTAGCAGTTAGATTTAAATTATTGTGTAGTCATATTTGTTTTAAATCCTATAAATAAGTTTTAATGATTTGGAATGGGTTGGATTACTAACTCTCTTGAATCAAAGCAATCTTAGTGTCAAGCAGGTTTGTTGTTAACACCATCACTATCATCACCTTAATCACCACAATAGGTTCTATACTCTAACCCTTGTCTTTGGTTTTTATTTTTTATTTTCATTTTTCTCATGTTTCTCTTTTTTCATTATTTTCATTCGCACCTTATATATTGCTTGCTTGTTCTTCTCACATTGAGGACAATGTGTTGTCTAAATGTGGGGAGGGTTGTGTGCATTATATGATTTTATTTGAATGTGAATTTTTCATGTTGATTGTTTAGGTTTGCATAATGTGATTTGTGTGAATGTGTCAATGGTTAGGACTTAACAGAATCGATTTAGCTTTGAATATATTCTTTTAGATTACTAAGATTTATTAGCTTGTGAAATTAGAGTTCTAGGTTGTTTTAGTTAAATATGAGTGTTAATTAGGATATGATGTTAGTTTGTTAACTCTAGGAATTTACCACATTCATTTATAATTTTAAGTTAATTGAATAAGTAACATTGTTAGTATTTTTTCATGTGAGCGATTAACTAGAGAAATGAGGTAAACAAGAACATTGATGATGATGATGATGATGATGATGATGATGATGATGATGATGATGATGATGATGATGATGATGATGATAATAATAATAATAATAATAAAAATAAATAAATAAATAAATAAATATTCTACTAGCCCTTTTTGAAACAAATCGGGTTATGTATAGAGCTAGTAACTAACTGAGAATATGATATAGTTGAGTACTGGGGGACATTTATCACAAATGTTTGCCTTTGCTTCAAAAGGCTATAATGACATTCGAACCAAGCTACTTAATAAAAACATGGCCTAGTTGAGTAACTGGGGGACATTCATCACAAATGTTTGCCTTTTGTCAAAAGCTAGCGATCTTTGTGAATAATTTGAATTTTCATGAAAAGCTGTTGGACCTCGTACTTTTCTTAGAAGTTAGAACTATTAAATGAGAAATTGTTAGTGATTAGTTATGAGTGAAGAAAAGGAGAATTGTTGAATTTGAAATGATATACAAGATTAAGATAGTGAATGTAGTAAGTTGATGATGAGTGTACTTGAATATGTGAGTATTAGAGATAACCAATAGAATGGTTTTTGAGATGAAAAACAATTGTAAGATGATGATCTAGAGTGAGAAAGATTGTGTAAATGGAAGTTGAGAGGAAGAATAGTGTTTGAGCATGAAAGTTGAAAAGGCAGAAAAGTAACAAAGCTTGAATAGGTTGATTATGAATTTTAGGTTTTGATGATTTTTTTGACTAAACTTGTATATTTTGGAGTAATACGAATTTATGGTGAATGAGTTGATTGAAATGGAGTAGAAAAACTAGAAATAAAAGTTTGAAATGTTAGTTTTTGAAAATTTGAAGTTTAAAAATTTTGGAAATGAATAGTAGTGGAGAGTTGGATTTTTGATCTGAAAGTTCTATGAAATTTTTGGGTTGTTCTGGAGAGATTTTGATAAAATTGTCTATTTGAAAGTTGTAACTTATCTTTCTAGCTTTCTATTGATATAAAGCATGAAATTTTTGGATATCGGAGTTGAGAGATACGAGCATTACAAGTTGTAATGTTGCATCGTCTTAGTTATTGTACATTGTAAGACGAAGTTTCTAAGATGAAGTTACTGTACATTCTAAGACGAAGTTACTGTACATTCTAAGACGAAGTTTCTAAGGCGAAGTTACTGTACATTCTAAGATGAAGTTACTATACATTCTAAGACGAAGTTACTGTTCATCGTCTTAGTTTGTATCGTCATCTTCTGTCCTATTTTTGATCCTTTTAAAGGTAGAAATTCATTTTCTGGAATTCATGAAAGTTGTAGATCTAGAAGTTTTCTTTCAAATGGTCAAGAACGAACTCAATCCGACATCCGTCAAAAATGTTATGGCAATTGCTGTAACATCCCACCCCCTACTGGAAGGGTAAAATAAGAAATTTGTCATAGGATGGGATTGATAGGGAATAATTAGT
>JANIHY010000007.1:21526049-21536594 GCA_027479065.1 Erythroxylum brevipes | reverse complement strand
GTGTAGATCGGGCCTATATTAACCGATGGGTGTGAGACCTACCGATCGGCCTGTGGTTTTGGGCTGGGCCAAATATAACCGACTCGACCAAATATAATAATAATAATAATAATAATAATAATAATAATAATAAATTTTAAAAATAATAAAAAATTATTTAGTATAAAAAATATATACTATTTCAAAATGGCTAGGGTGAAGTTGGACAATAACAATTTTGACAATTTAAGACTCAATGTCTGTATCATGCATTTATTCGACGGCGATATTGTTATTATGTTATTATAATAATTAGTTGTGTTTTAACAATAAATGACTTTTACACTTCTGAAATTGTGTTTTAACAGTAAATGTTATTATAATAATTAGTTTCCGAAATTTTTGGTATGCGTAAGCTTTGTTTTAATTACAATGGAAGTAAAGAGCAAATAATTTTGCTGCTTTGGAAAAGGTTTGACAGTGACACCGTGTAAGCATTAAATGAGTTCAGAAGTATTAAATGATACTGTGTAAGAAATAATTTTAAGCGAAAATAGGAAAACTTGGGATTGAGATTGAAGTATATAAGTAGATTGTGACAAGCCTTAGATGAGAGGTGTTCCTTGAAGCTATCGATAGACTCCGCAAAGGATATTCTACACTTAAAAGCATAATCTTTCGTTTGGGGTAGCTGAAACAAGCATTTATGACCACAGGCAGGCTTGATGGATCACGGACGGATTGAAATTTTTTTGACAAAACGGCATCATTTTGTACCTTCTCTTTGATCTACGAGTCTGCTCATGACCTATGGCCAGGTCAAGTCAAGCTAAAATAAGATTGGGTTGGGTCAAGCCAAAACTGCCATCCCTACTAATAATTAGATGAAAGAAAGGAAACTTTCCATTCTTTTTAGGAAATTACAAAGTGGTGATCAAGAGCCAGCAGGCCAGCATTTTCGATGTTGCTTGTGCAGGCTGAGTTGCTCCCAGTCAATGATTTGATTGAACAGTGGATATTTTAATGGGTATTTAATTATTTATACTTGTCCAATTCAGCAAAAGCCGAGCCAAGGTCTGCCAGCAGCTTGGAATTACAAATGAACCCTCGTTTCGGAGCTTGAGTCGACGCTACATGAGATGGTATTATGCGGATAGAGCAACTGCGAATCTTCCTGTCGAGGAGTAGATAGGCTTGTAGGATTCGATGACGAGGAACTGGTCCCAAACTGAGTCAGTAGGGTGTAATCCGTCCACAAAGTTGACAACTAAGTCATGGGACTTCTCTACTTTAGTCACTTGTTGTACGCATACATGTTCTATTCCCGACCTTTTTTCTTAGCTGGTCTCTTTTTGGAAGTTACAGCGCAAGCATACATTCTCCACTCTATCCACACATTGTTCTCTGTTTTCAGGCATTGGATTGGACTATCAGATTAAAAGTGGTTCGAAAAGGATAAACAGGATTCGGTTTTGGATGACAGAAATAAAGTTCACTACGGTAATAACGAATCTTGATGCAGAAAAGGAAAGAAAATTACATGAGGAGCTAGTACCAGTACGGAAAAGAATCACTTTCGACTGGTGATCGTTCTTTTCACAAGAGAACATGGGATTGCTGGATAAAAGTAAAGCAAAAGATAACTTGAAGAAGAGGTAACTGGAACTGGAAGGAAGCCATTGTCAGTGGCTGGATCGTCGCTAACAAGCCCTTTTTTCATATATCGCAGGGAATTTAGACAGAAAGATGCAACTGGATATTCCTGGTTTCCATGGAAGATGAACACACGGTTAGAATCTGCTTTCATCCATAAGATTGCGGACTAATGTGACGCATGCTGACTGCAAACGAAACGGTAAGCAACTTATTAAGAACCTGAAATTCTGAGATAATTCTCGTCATGGCTAATCTCATTTACTTCTGATCATTGAGAAATCATACTTCTCCAATCTGCACAATAGATTAAAGACGATAGACTGGAAGATGATAAATAACAGCCTTCTTAGATTGCAATTCGTATTAGGTTTGGGCCTTGTGATCTTTTAACTCATCTCTTTAATATTTAAATTTTGGTTAGTGGTGATCACATCAAATAAAGTCCGTAAGAAAGGGAGAGAAAGAGAAGAAAAAAATAAGAAACCAAAATTTTAAAAATCAATTCTGATCTTTTATTTGATTTAAAATCGTTCGTTATTAAATCAAGTTCAAATTTAGCTTAGAAATGCCTAAGACATTGCTCTATAATATGAATGATATAGACATTAGTTAGAGGGCTTTCCCTATATATTTTAACTTGTGAATAGTAATTCAACTTTTGGTGATCTCTCATTGTTCCTTCTTTTTTGCTATTAGTGCATTTATCCTTTGTTTCTCCTTATTTAACACTTATTTTGTACTCACTTTAGAGAGAACTTTTTTGACTCTTTTACTATAGTATATTTCTTGTGATGAATCAAAGGTATTGTAATTTTTAACATTAATTTGAAAGGAATTTTCACGTGAAAATCTTAACGTCTGTTGGCCTTGTGATTTATTCATGAGATATTATTTAATTTATGAATAGTTAATATTGATCGATTTGATAAATTAATGTAATATTAATTATTTTATAACTATCCATAAATTTAATGATATATAATTATCATGAATGCTTCGTACAAGTAGCAAACATATTATTTATGAATTTGCATATAACTTATAAAAAACAAGAAAACTAAGTTAAATAATTGTAGTTATCTCAATTATTTAATTTAAGGTTTAGTTTTTTTCATTAAGCTTATTGATATTATACTCAATGATGGTAAGTTTTGGTTTAAATGTTGGGGTTGAACTAATCAATTTAGGAAATTTCGAGACTTATTATAGCTATCCTAATATATTTTAGACTAATTGCTTGAATTGTGAAAATTATTATTTTTAAACCAATGATTAATATTACAATTAGATAAAATATTTCCCTTAAATTAGAGATAAGCACCATTGATTTTTTACCTTTTATTTTTAATTGATTATTTCAATTCTTTTTTAATTTAGTTTATTAGCTAATTAATTATAAATTGTACAGTCGGATTCTTTGAGCTCTTTTGTATTGGTTTATACTTGGAGATACTACTATATAGTGATATATACATGGTTGTTTATGAGTTCAAAAATGTATTTGAATCCTTTCGGTACATAGGATAATGATATATAATTTTATATGCCCTTACATGAACTTAGAGTTCATTGGTATTCGAAATCTTGGAGATTTCTAACATATAAGCTTCTAAGTGTGTAAAACTAAGTCTATTGGATGGATATGGCCATAGTGGCTGAGTTAGATGTGTTCTAACTTCTTAGAGGTGATTAGACATGATTTATAAACTTATTGGACATTTAGAAAGTTTAATTGAAAAAGTTGATGTACATAAGGGCTTATTTGTCAATTGTTAAAAGTTAAGCGACTTAAATGAAAATTTTCAATTCTTGGAGGACCAATATGTAATTTTATATATTTAAAGGGCTTGATTATAATTTTCAAGAGTTTGGGGACCAAAATGAAAATAAAAGTTTTGGTCATTCTCAAAATTTGGGCTTAATTGCGAATTTAGGAAAAGTTTGGAGGGTATAATGGTAATTTCACATAAGCTAAGGGCAAAAAGGTAATTTCACCATGTGTCAAAACAGAGTCAACATTCTATACCATTCTTTCTCGTATGGCCGTGCACCCTACCATTAAATATTAAAAACACGTTGGCTTAATTTAAAGAAAGGAGAAGAAAGGGTGAGAAGAACACCATTTGACCATCACCAAATTTCCACCATTTTTTTAATTCTCTAATCCAAACCAAGGTGTTCTAAGTTAATTTGGGATCAAAAAAACTTAAATCTATCATTAGATCTGAGAAATTCTCAAAGGATTTTAAGATATCAACAAAGAAAAGTTTAAGTAAATTTTGTCTCATCTTTCTCTACATTATGATTTTGAGTTTGATGTTAAGATATGTTGTTCTCCATGCTTAAATATGCATGAAACATGATTTAGATTAATGAAATGAGTCATAAAAAGTCTCCTTAATCCAAAATCGAGATGCCCTCTTTTTGTTATAAGTTTGTGAAATTTTGAATATCTTTTGAAATTGATGGTTTAAATGAATTCTATGATATTAATTGTGTATGTATAATGCAAATTGATGATGAAAAATGAAGAAGATGTATATTGGATACGACTTGGCCAAAAATGTAACATCCTGTTTCCATACTAAGAGTTAGAACCCTAAAATACAGTACATGAGGGATCAAAAAGAGATTTTAAAAAAATGCATTTTATGCTCATGCATATTACTAGCATACACATATGTGAATTTGAATTTTTGAATATATTAAAATGACTGTATATGCATTCATTGAAAATTGCCGAGTGTAATTGATTATATATGTGATTATACGAGAATTGCTAATTAATTGTATTAAAAATCGATGTGGAGAATTTGTGTATTGATTTAGAATTTTTGGTGAATTTTGGGAAAAAAATTTCGACAATATTGAGTATTATTAGACTAGAAAAAATGCCAAGAGGCAAGTAAATGGATAAATAGAAATAGAAATAGGAATAAAATGATATTGGAGAATTGTTAAAAATGACATTGAAAATTTGACGTGACTTTAGAATTTTTGAGTTATTGATATTGAAAATTTTAGAGATGATTGGAATGAAAAGATAAGAGTTATGAGATTAGTTCAATAAGAACTTAGTTAAAGCCTTAGATGTTAGATAAGTGACAAGTGTCACTTGTCTAGTTCAAGTTTTAGCATACAATTACTTTGAAAGATCAAGTACAGTGCTCTTAGCTTCATCTTTATCGTAGCTTCTTCCTCAAGTTCTTTATTAACACAGAGTTTTTTATCAAACCTCCACCAAAGATAAATCTTGTTTTCATCTATCTTTTTCTACTCCCAACTTCGGTTTTCTTCCATTTGCCTCAAGAAAAATTGAAACTTGCCGACCTATATATTGGTGTACACAAGTTGCAAGAAAATTAGGGCTTCTTAAGTTTTTGAAGATTTTGGAGTTTTATCAAGTAAGTAACTTGTAAATCCTTTAGAGTTGTTAGTTTATGAATCAAAAATGGTGATTTATTGTCATGACATGAACAAAGGAAAAAATAGGCATTTTTATGTATACCATGAGTATAAGATGAATAGATTGATATTTTTGTTTGTGGGTTTTGATAGTCAAAATGTTATAAGATAGTGTAAAAATGATTTTTGGAGTTCAAAGAACAAAAAAAATGTGTATGAAATTAGTGCAAAAATTCATTAAAGATGATATTCATATATGCTCGGTTTACTGTGGATACGTAGGTGACTATGTATAACTGAATATTTTGGGTGTTTTAAAGATGAACAAAAAAATGAATTTAGAGTTAAAGAATAGGTATATAGTGATGTCTAGGAATGAGAATGAATGATTTAAAATGAAAGTTTGAGGTAGAAAGGAAGAGAATGTAGAAATCGAATGTGCAGAAAAATGGGAAAAAAATGAAAGTGAAATAGTATAGTAAAATGAAGAACGTGTGTGAGAATTTCTAGTTTTTGATATTGGTGTTAAATCTAGATCTTTGATTGACTTTTGAATGTTTGGAGCTAAATGGGAGCTCAAATGGTGAAATAGAAATGGAGATGTAAGCTAGAGATGGAGGAATTAAGAAATGAAAATGAAGAAGAGAAGAAAATGGAAGTTGCAGTTTAGATGGAAGAAAAGGAAGCACGATCATGACTTCGAGAAAAATTTGAAGAAGCATGATCATGCCTCTACACGATCATGACTTTAGGAAAAATTTGAAGAAGCACGATCGTGACTTCTATGGCTACCAAAGGGAGACTATTTTCGAACATCCTTCAGTATTTTAGCTATAACTTCTTCTCCTAAACTCTAAATGACATGAGACTTAAACCATTAAATTCGAAAAATGTTGTTCTATACCAAAAATTATAACAATTGAAATCATTTGGGATACATTGAGTGATAAAATTGTGACAAAAATTGGTTCTGGAGATTGAATGTGCACGGTCGTGTGTTAAGGTTGCACAGCCATGACTTGTTTGTTGGTGTGTGCACGGGCATGCATTATGGTTGCACGCTTGTGACTTAGATGTTTTGGAATGCACGGCCATGCACTAATGTTGCACAGCTGTGGCTTAATTTTAATTGGGTTAATGAATTTAAAATGAAAAAGTTACTGTGTTGGAATATGATAATTAAAAAGATTTCATTAAGCAGGCTTTGTTATTTTGACTTTTGTAGTCATCCAAATAAGATGATTTTTAATTTGGAGTAAACTAGAGACATAGGGCTACAATTTTTCTAGAGAAATCAAATTTTAATTTTGTCTCTAGAATTCCAGATTTCTAAATTAAAGTTTAGTATAGGATACTATTTTAGTTTATGAATAGTCCAAATTAATTGGAGTATAAATTTTGGAGTACTGAACCCAATTGAATGATCTTAGTGCCATTAGAAACTTAATATAATGGGGAACAACTTTCTAGAAGGAAGTGTTGCCAAATTACTCCATTTTCCTTGTGAAAATGTTCATGAAAATATAACCCAAAGGTTTGGAATTTTGGAGATATTATAAGAAGAAATGAGAGTTTGGATCTTGTATGATCATATAATGTTAGAATAACATTACTGAATGAATTGTTGATCTCAAAGTACCAAAGGCATGAAAATAATGGGAATGAAAGATGTTCATATGATTGTAGTTATGATTCAAAGGAAATGAGTAATTAAGTTATGAATATTGATTCAAATTGTTTTATTGAGGTATAACCCCTAAGTACAAATTATACTTAGGTGAGTTTTGATATATGATTGATAATGTGATGAGAATAATGGAAAGATATCCAAGATTGTCATTAAGCATGCATTGTACATATTCCATATACACATTTGTGAATAAAGGAATACTTATAATTGTGCAATTATTAATGTGTGTGCAATGTGTGTATTGCATAATTTTGATGTGCAAGATAAACTTCTGCATTTAGACGTTTCTAGATCATGGAAGCTAATGCTAATTTAGAGCATACTGTGAGTCAACCTATATGGTCTGATTTTATTGTTTGTTTTGATTTCAATTTCTGGATTGAATGACTACGATTATGATTATTATGCAATGTGAATATAATTTATATGAATGTGATTTGCTTACGTTGATGCCAGACAATGAAGGTCTGAGACTTGATGCATAAATGTGTTATTGAAGTGCTACTTGTATGTGAATGAGAAGAAATAAGTATATTCTTAGCTTAAATGTTGAATATCGGACTTAGGTCCGATGAAATGTGTAGATTGAAAGAAAGTGAATGATTGAGCAAATGTGATTGATGCATTCCATTACATGAATGCATGAAAGATAAAGGTAGTTATAACTAGAGTCACCAGTGAAAAAGAGCTTAAAGCTTGATATATGATAAGAGCCTCAGGCTCAGTTATGAATGTACTCGGTATCTACTAAGGGATATGGGACATTATCTGATTCAGTTCGATATCCACAAGTGACATGGGCCAGCTCGGTATCCACTAAAGGATATAGGCTAGTGAAAAAGGCACTCGATCACAACAAAGTAACAAATTAAAATTGAGTCTCGTGTACACTACATATGCTTGATATGAATAATTATAATGGTTTAAATGACTTCTGAATGTGATATGTGTTGAATGTAAAATGTGAAATGATTGATCTAATGTATGTCATTCAATATGATTATTAAAAAAATGATGTGAATTATATGAATATGTGAACTGTATGTGTTATGTGATTGAGTGAGCCATCAAGGATGGTCATTCATTGAGTTTGCAAAAATTCACCCAAAATTTGCAATTTTTTATGGCTCAGAAGAGTTACCCTGTTAGGCAAACAGGAGTATAGTCACTATATTCAAGTAAGAGATAGAGGTCGGGATCAGTTCGCGTTTGCATTTGTTTTCTTATTTTTGTATTAAATTGTACATTCCGCAATTTTTGTACAATGTGTATTTGAATATTTTTGTATGTAATAAGTTTCCAAATTGGAAATGTTTGTAAATGATTTTGCAATGTAATGAAATTATGACTACAAGTATTTTGTATCTGTAATAGGCCCAAATGGCTATTAAAATTCTGATGATTGTATTGCTGTGATTGAAAAAGTTTATAAATAAAAGTGGGTCAATTTGCATTTACATGTGATTTAAAAAATCTGTACTGAGATTTTACTGACTGACTGTGCTAGCATACCACCCTCTTGGGGTATGTTCTCGGACATCACTCTGATATCAGGTACGTGTCTTGTGAGAGTAGGGTGCTACATTGTTTGGTATCAAAGCCTAGATTTAGTTATCTTACATGGGCATTTTTCAAAAAAATGTGTCAAGTTACATATATTTTAGACATGTCATAACAAACAGTAGAAACTGATCCCTAGTCTGAGTCACATATGGATGAGTCATACGTGTGAGCCTTTGTTAAGAGTTTGTGAAGATAGAAATAGAGGGAAGAATGATGATCTATTAGAATGTGAGAAAACGAAAGTTTGTAGATATCTAGTTAGATATGTCAAATAAAGATCCAGCGTATTGTATTGGTAGATGTATTATGGAATAGCATGGTAATATATCCCCAAATGTAATAAAAATGTGAATGTAGTGTCATGGATTGTGTGAGAACAATAGGGATATAAATAGAAATGAGAATATTAAAGTGTACAAGCAAAATGTATTGAAAACATAAATTTGTTATGATCTTAAAAAGATGAATTTGGAACCGAAATGGTTGTTTGATTATTGTGACAAGAGTTATGATCCACTGTAAGAAGATATTAGGATAATTGAGACCATAATTTCATAATGATTATGCATCAATAATTCTGAGTTGATTGAGGATATACATATGGGAGATGAAATAAATGACAATAGGGAGATGAGATGGAAATGAGATAGAGAGAAAGATGATGAATCAAATAAGAAGAGTTAATGCACCCAATATGGTAATTGAATCACTATGACATGATGTAACACTAGAAGAGGTAAATTTTGGAAAAAAATTTTAGGGTAAAGTTGATGTTAGTATGTGTTAATGTGAGGAAACCTTGATCATGGCAAAGATAAAGAAAGAAATATCGTATAGGATCAATGGAGATCAAAGTATCATTTGTGTAAGATATAAATTGGTGAATTATCAGAGATAAATCTTTGGACAAAATGGGATGGCTTTGATGATACACTCCTAAGCATATGTAACAGCAATCGTGTTGACTACTTTATTGAGTTTTGGTAATTAGAACATTATGACCTTGTAAGAAAGATAGAAATTGGTCTTCTTGAGGTATTAAGAATGGATGATAATACGAATTGATAAAGATTGCATGAACATTATAGATGAATGTAGCATGAAATCTTCTTTAGAAGAAGAATTTCATTGAATTAGGTTACATAGATTAGATAGTTTATATTAAGAATGATTAAGTATTGTATTACTATTCCCGACAGAGACACAAGCATAAAATGTAGAATATGATACTGAGAGTGTATGCATTATGTTTGATGTAAAGTATCCAACTATATGATTGGATTCTTGAATTTGAGGTGATATTATTGTTAATGTGAGTAGCACATAGGTCCACATTATATTTTATGCAAATATACACAGGAAATACAAATTAGATCAACACAGGAAGTAAAGATTACAAATAAATTGAAATATGTGGAGAAATTAATATTAAGGAATGAACATTTGAATAAGTTAATGTGAAATTAGAGGAAATCGAATGAATTGAGAAAATCATTCAAGAAAAGAAGTCGATTGTAAAACTGAAAATAGCATGAGATAATATTACCTCATCAAGGAATTATTTACTTGAGGAGTTGCGAGAACTAATAATGAGCACATAAAGTTTTGGCAATATTTGTTTGAGTTAACAATGCCCCCGATAATATTATGGTATTGAAGATTAAAGTGATCCAAGAAAAGTTGGATCAATTAGTGACTGTGATCATAGAGGATATTTGGAGTGTATTCGAAAAGTGAAAAGAATAATTTTTGAACAATTGAGATTAATCTTGCATATCATAGAGGTACATACAATTATGTGCCAAGTTTAATAAGAGTTAATCTTAGCTTGACCAAACAAAATGTGGGTTGTATAATATTTGAACATGACATATTGGGAGACCTAAGAAAGTAGAGGTAATGATGAAGTGAGAAACTATAAAGAATATATAAGAGATTCGGAATTCTCTAGAACTAGCTATATGTTGGATATTACCAGAGACTATTAAGAGGTTTTTTACTGATCTTATCCCTTGACAAACATGTTTGAGGAAAAATGTGTAAACCATATGAGTGATGAATGTAAAAAGAATTTTGAGGAATTGTAACCTTAGTGTTAATTATTCTATTTAGATTTGGAGATTTCGCAGTATATAATGAAGTTCCCCATTACAGATTAAGATGTAATTTATTGTAACACTATAAAGTGATTTCATGTGCATAGATACAATTAAAGTCTCATGAGTTGATTATTTGATATATAAATTGACACT
>JANIHY010000007.1:21381866-21396489 GCA_027479065.1 Erythroxylum brevipes | reverse complement strand
TAGAGACGGTCTCCTTTGGCCGTTATGGTTTGAGTTTGTTGTATAGACACATGGATCCTGGCTTTCGGGAAGGTCCCAGAACAAAAAATTTTGTTTTCCGCACCGTGGGCATGTGATGCTCACACCAGGATTTTCCTACAGAAATACCTAGTTCATCAGTGTCATAAAAGCTGTCGGAGTATTTGTCAACCCAAAAGGTATCACTAAAAACTCAAAGCGCCCATATATGGTCATGAATGGACTCTTTCATACATTAGCTTATGCTATCTTCAACTGATAGTACCCTAATATCAAATCCAACTTAGTAAACACATGAGCTCTTTGTAACTGATCAAGTAAATCATCTATCCTTAGTAAAGGATACTTTTTCTTCACCATCACCCCATTTAACTATCTGTAGTTAATACACAATCTTAAAGTCTCATCCTTCTTCTTCATAAACAACACTAAAGCTCGCCAACGTGACACACTAGGTCTAATACAAATTTTATCAAACAACTTTTACAACTGGGTCTTTAGTTCCTTAAGTTCCACAGGTGCCAACCTATATAGAAGAATCGATATAGGAGCAGTACTTGGAACTAAGTCAATCATAAACTTCATTTTCCTGTCTAGGGTTAATCCTGGCAATTTAGTGGGAAAAACATATGGGAAATCCCTAACAATAGGAATATTCCATACTGTCTACTTAGTTCGGGCATCAATTACATAGGTTAAATAAGCCTCACATTCACTTTGAATTTATCTGAGAGCACTCATTGAGGAAATCAACCTAGCTGGCACTACTTAACTAATACCTAGAAATATAACCCTTGGTTGATTGGGGATTCAATAGCCACTTCCTTTGTATAATAATTCATTACAACCCTATCTGCAATAAGCCAATCCAGACCTGAAATAAGATCAATCTCCTTTAACTACAATACTATTAAGTCGACCTTCAACTCCGCTTAATCAATCTAAATGATACACCCTTTATAGACTTTCCCACTCACTGTAGTACTTCCCACTGGAGTACTCACCTTTAAGAAAAATTTCAATCTCTCTCTCTCTCACAATGCAATTTAGATGCTAAATGTGGTGTGATGAACAAATGTGTAGATCCTATATCTACCAATGTAAATGCCTCAAATTGAAAGACATGTAACACACCTGTGATAACATCTGGGGAGTTCTGTGCCTCCTATCTGGTGATAGCAAAGATCCTAGCATAAGATTGCGGCTGATTACTCTAAACCTCAGTCCTAACATTAGGACTTGCTAAACTGGTGCTGCCTCTCTATCCTGCTCCACTAGCTCTACTTTGCTGGAAAGTAGGCTCAGTCATTAATCCTCCTCTCACTCTAGACTATGCTCCCACAGTCGCGGAATAGTTTCTAATTTGATATTCAAGAGAGCCACAACAAAAACATGCTCTCAATATCACCCAACATTCCCCACCATGTTTCTTCCTACAATGTTCATAATAAGGGAAAGGCATCTATCGTGTCTGCCTTCTGGATACTTAACCTCTACCCATCTTGAACAAAACCACCTCTTGATCTAAATCCTTACTGTCTAGATCTAGTCTGTGATCGGAATGATCTATTTTGGCATTTACTAAATCTCCTAATAAAATCATCTTGGGACTCACCCTGCCTCTTAATTCTAAATTCTTACCTATACTTTCCTTGCCCATCTTTCAGGAACTGCTCAATTTGAATCGATCCAACTCTCAGTTTAGAAAAAATATTTAAATTAGTGATGGACAACCTTGCTCTGATCTCCATATTCAGTCAATCCTCAAATTGCCTACACTTATCTTCCTCAGTCGAAATCAAAGTAGTAGCATATCCTATTAACTCATTAAACCTCACGTCATACTCAGCTATAGTAAGGCTTCCCTGTTTCAGATCTAGAAACTCCTTCATTTTCTTATCCAAATAGATCTTGCACATATAGTTCTCATTAAAGACACTCAAGAGGTCTTCCTATATAAGTCTACAAGGTCGGGTGAAAATTTTGAGAATAGTCTTCCACCACCAATAAGTCATACCTTGCAGTAGTGAGACTGCATAGTCAAATCTTTCATTGAACTCGTAGTCTATTTGATTAACCACCCATTCAGTTCTTTCCAACTAACCTTTTGGAACTACAGTGTCTGTACTTCTGTAGAAGTCTACAACCGCCTACTTTCTAAGCTTTTCATACCTCCTCTCTCTCTTCTTAGGAATTCTCAGAGCCATTTGTTCAAACTGAGGTACTGAAGACTCTCTAGTAGCTCCTATGGAGTCAAGGTTAGCTAACTTTATGTCTCAATATCCTGTAGCGAATGACCTATAACAAACAATAACTGTGATCACTATTTGAGTCTCTCACTTTATATCATATTTAAATGCTCTTATATGTCCCTGAGGATGCCAAACTGTGATCTGATACCAAAAATTGTAACACACCACTACCATAGAGTATATGCCCAAACATCTATAGGAAATCCAAGAGCATATCCTATGAGAATGGCATGTTAGAGCAATCATATTCACTTATTATGGCATCACAAAAACACAAGTATTTTAAGGATCAAATTTTCCCATTTCATTATCAAACATAACTTACATTGTAGCATTACATTTCACACTCCATATATTTACATTAAAACAACATCTGTGAGTTCACTGTTCTATACAAAATGTTTTACATAAGATGAGAAAAGCAAACAAGCACATTCTATATAAACTCCTCAGATATCAGCTGACCAGACAATTGAGCTATTTCTTGTTACCAAAATTGATAATACTAGACTTCAACTAGATTGTTTTGGAAGCTACGTGTCCTCAAAACCTAAAAATCAATGTTGCAATTTTGATGAGTTTTGCGAACTCAATGAGTGAACCATCATTGATGTTCTCAGTTAAGTAAAAAACATAGAAGCAAATCATATCCTATTTCAACAAGTATTTCATAACATTCAGTATTGAATATCACATCACATTTCATCATACTTTATCAAGTACATCCAGATTATCATACTTTCACAAGTATATTGGATAAGCTAGCATTTCATATCACAACACATCCTTATTTAACCTTCAACTGTATTTCAAACAATTCAGTAATCATCTCAAATCATTTATATATGCAAATACACATGAGACTCACTTTTTTTTACTTTATTGTGACTGAGCACCTATTTGCTTTCCTGCATCCCTTATAGATACTGGGCTCATTTTAGATATTTTCCTTTACTACTTTTTAGATGTTGGGCTCATTAATAACTAAGCTTATGGCTCATTGTGCACATTTATGAGTTTTAAAATCCTTTTAGACTGGTCACTCTAGTCAGAACTCCTTTATCTAATCATGCATATTTATGTGATGGAATGCCTCATTTTACATAATATATTGTCAATAACTTTCATTCAAAGTGTATAATCACTTATCATATTCATCAGATCTTGAGTCTGGCATTCGACAAACAGTTAAGAAAACATTTTATATTGCATATTCAATTCAAAACACTTTTAATAGAATCTCAAATATCAAACTCCTTAGACCAACAATGTCTATAATATCACAATCATTTCAATAATAGTTCAATATCTGAAAGTTAATCAAAAACAATTCAAACATAGTGAGAAAACATCTAGATTACAATATGCTCCAGATAGTTGTTGCCTTGACAGTTCGACAATGTCTGAATGTGGCCACTCAATTTATGCTTCTATGTCATATAATACAGACATTTTACACATTACTAAATTGTTTAATCAAATGAGTACTCAATCATTCTCATGTATATGTGTTATGTTCACTGCATGCTTAATTGACTATCCTAGGCATGTATCCTTATTCACAAGTCTTGGTCATTCATTCCTTATAGCTTGTATTTATCTGGTCTGCAGTTAAGTTATGCCTTAAGTAAGTTTGATTGCTTTAATTTCATCAATCATACATTCATCAATTCTTTCCTAGCATTATATATTCACACAATTTCCTAATTCTTATTCAATCATACCTAATTCATTACCTATATCCTTTGAATCATATATGCACTAATAAGAAGATCTTTATACCATTAACAACTTATACTTCCCGAATTCATATACAATGATATCAAACAATCCATTCCTTAAATTATAAATTCAATTAACAACCTAAACTTATCAAACACTTAATCAATTAATCAAGCAACTATCTAGGTTCATTTTAAGCCCCCAATCATGTCCAATTGCACCTAAATAAATTAACATATCCTTATATGATTTAAATATCACACAATAACGAAATTTTCTCACTTCCATACATTGTCCACAATCATGGGAAGGAGCTAATGTAGCTCCCATGATCGGAGGATGATTGAACCAAAGATCCACCATCCTTTTCCTTCAGTTTTTTTTCAGCTTTTAACATCTTCATACCAAATTCAACACATCTTCATCATAGTCCATTACCTATACCTTAATTATATGTCATTTCCTTATCAATTCCATATCCAATTCCAATTCAACTTATTCATTTGGTAGCTCACAATTTATGGTCTTTCATACATGAAAATCAAAATAGAAATTATCATTCATTTGATCATATATATAGCCCTAGTTCTTTCCCATTTCAAGATCGCTATATTAACAACTTTCTTTAGTAAAAATTAACCTTCATCATACCTCAAATACTAATCCAATTAAACCTTGAAACAACCTACAACCTATGGTTTTTATAAATCAAAAACAAAACATGAAAGTATCCAATTCATGAATCATTTTTCCAACACACTTCACCACCAACATCATATACATTCCATCCCATTCCAATCATCATAAACTCTCTATTATAACATGATATAAAGAACAATCTTTTACTTACTTGCTTAGTTCCAATTTCACCTCTAATAGAAAGCAATCCTAGTCCACCAAGCTTGCAAGCATAACTTCAAGAACAAGATGGAAATAGGAAGGGGTTTCAACAACAAGTTGAAGACTGCAGAATTTTAGACAAAAAACTTATAGTTGTCAGGGTTGAGTGTGTGAGTTAGTGGTACGAAGGAAGAGGAAGAATGGAGACACTTGTCCAAACACTTATCAAGTAAAGAAGCATATTACATGTCTTCTACTCTAACCACAAAGTGTCACTTAATATTTGATCCATTTGTCACATAGTTTCCTAAGTCATTTGTCACTCATTTATCTAAGCCATTTTTCACTCTATTACTAATGCCATGTGTCATTATTTCATAACCCTAGTCATCCTAAATTTTTGATGTCAACTTATCTTATTACTTGGCATTTTTCCAAGTCTAAATGTACATTTTAATTCATCATTTTTCCGATTGAAACAATAAATTCCAAATTTACTACTTAAAATCAATCAAACCAAAATTCAAGACGTAAACAATACACAATTCACATCATGATCATTATAAACCTTTCACACCATGGAATATGTCAAATAAGTGCATATGTTATCTTTGCAATGTGTACTAATTCATAATTTATGTGTGTAGGTTAATGATATGCATGTGAAGGAAATGCATTTCAGGAACTCTCAATGATATGATTCATATGCAAAGTCTAACTTGAATTAGATTAACAATAAATTTGCATTGTAATTCAAATTCTGTTCATAAATCTATACATGAATGATTTATCAAGCCTTATCTAAATTTTTCATATATAAATCACTGAATTTTATATACAAAATAACATAATCAATTACAAAAGAGAGTAGGAATAATGTTATTGGAATGGATCAATGCACAAACATGTTATTAGGGCCCAATAACCCCTTTTAACTGGAAGGAAGAGAATCAAACACTTATA
The DNA here is from genome assembly GCA_027479065.1 of Erythroxylum brevipes. Lineage (NCBI taxonomy): Eukaryota > Viridiplantae > Streptophyta > Magnoliopsida > Malpighiales > Erythroxylaceae > Erythroxylum > Erythroxylum brevipes. Next base: position 21,390,694 of record JANIHY010000007.1, on the reverse strand, counting down.
ATTCTTCAAAGAACACACTCAATGAGAAGAATAGATTCCTCAAAATGTCCCTCCTATATATCCCCTTTAACTAGCCTCATAATTGCTTTTTTTTTTACTTCATAATTAGGTATCATAGAGAGGACATAGTTAGCCACATCGTCGTATAAGTGACTATGTCCCTTAACCTTACTTTAACTCTTCGTAAAGTGAAGACACACATTTTTTAAGAGGTATATAGGAAGTATACATTATTTTGTAAGTAACTTATATGGGTGTGTATGTTTCCACATGGGTGAAACAACATCTTTAAGGCTGTACATGTTTACAATGACTTCTATAGTCCCTCCCAGAATCATATAAGTCAATTATATAGGTGTGCACTTCTTTACTGTAACATCCCATATTCAGGGCTAGACCCCAAAATTATGAATTGAGCATACTGTAGAGTGTATTACATGCTCATGCATCATTGTGTATTCACACACATGTGAATATTTATTTTTGACATATTTTAAAATAATTGTTCATGCATTCATTGACGTATTTCAGGTATAATTGATTGATTAAAGTGATTCAGGTATAACTGATTGATTAAAGTGATTAAAATGTGAAATGTGAATTATTTATGTTAAAGATTTAATTGTAGACTAGTAATATTATTTTAGAATTTTTGGTATTGTAAAACGTGGACTGATTAAATTGATGTCAAATAGCCTATGTATATGTGTGACACATAGCAACATGAAATAGTGATAAGTGTAATTTATGCAGGAGAACATGTAGATATGTATTTTAGATGTTCTCTTCCTATTGCTCTCTCTTTTATTGTTCTTCACTAAGAGCAGTATTGTTATCAAATGTAATTCTAGTGTACCAAACATTGAGCATCAAGTTGTGGTGATTTACTCTTTTCATTGGCAATGAATCACGTAACTAACTCTGATGATGTTTTACGGTGTTAATATATAGTACATGCATTTGAAGTTTAAGCAGTATAGTTTTGGTGAATAAATATATTGAATGAATTAGATGAGGAACTAAATTTGTTATGTGTATCTGGACTTGAATATGAGTTTATTGAATGATGTGAAGTTGTGAATTATTGAAAGATAAAAACATAGTAGTGAGACAAAGGATGATACAATAGTGAGAGAAAGCTTGTGTGAGGTTTCAGTTAGCTTACACATGACTTGTTTTGAGTTTGTACTGGACATAGAAAAGATGATTCATGCATAGATGTATTAGTTAGAAAGTATAAGAAATGGAAAATATGAAAAAAAAATGGAAGAAGATATGAAAACTGGGTTTCGTATTTCTAGAGAAATGAAGAAGAGAGAAAGTCACGATCGTGCAGAAGCATAATCATGAGTTCTTTGATCGCTGACATCATTGAAACACCTAGAATGTCGCGATCATGTAGGTGCACGATCGCGACTTCTATCCTTTTCGAAGGAAGATATTTTTTAAACATCCTTTGATCTTTTTGTTAGAACTTCTTCTCCAGACATCTAATTGACATGGGAATTGAACTAATAGACTTATAAGGTATTGATCTTCATCTCCACCAAAAATTAGGACTTTTTGAAATGGATTGTTGAAGAATTTAAGATGAAAATATGACCGTACTGAAGTATGATAACTGGTATTATTTTACTGAACATACTTCGGTATTTTGATTATATCTTAGTCTATAGAGTTCCAAATAAGTTGATTCATGGTTCAAATGAAACTAGAATAAAGCTATAGTTGTCTTGAAGAAGTCAAATTGTAGTTCTAGTGTGAAGAATTCCAAAAGTTTTTCTGAATTTGAAGTAAGAGTTCTATTATAGCTTAAGAATAGACTAACATATTTGGAGTATAACTTTTAGTATATTAAACCAAATTGAATGATCTTGGTGTCATTAGAGACCTAAGACACAGAGGAACAATTGTTTAAAAGGAAGTGTTACTTAAATTCTTCATTTTTTGGATCTTATTTATCATACATTGTTGACTTGAATGGAATGTTTTAAGAAATAGTTGAAATGGAGAATGAATAATTGAATTTCGATACAATTGGAATACAAATGATATGTACATCGATGTATGACAGAAATATACTCGAGAATTTTTGTTCATGCATGATACATGAAACATTGGTACATGTGTTTATTATGTTACATAAGCGCTCTAGTAATGAAATTATTTGTATTGCATATAGACAAGCAACTAAAGCGATCACTTCTAGATATTGCCAGAACATTAAGGCAATAGGCTTAAGGGAGCAACTGTGAGTAACCTAGGATGGTCTCACTTTATTTGTTTAGTTTTGTATGTTACTGATTTGTATTGATATATTACTAGACTGCATTGACTGATTGTGTACTAAATTTTGGATAATATATGTCCGAGGCATTTGATGCTTGCAAACAATATTAGGAGTGCTACTTATATGTGAATGAGATTGCCTAATTGAATATTGTGATTCTTAACTAAAAAGTTGAATGCCAGGCCTTGTATGATGAATACTGATACTAAGATTATTATACTGCGATAATACATACAAGTGAAAGTGATTAAATTGATGACAGAATTGTGACATGCATATTATTTCAATCTATGTAATATAAAGGCATTGTGATTGGAGTAGCCAGTATGAAAGTGCTTATACGTAGAGCTTTGCTCCGTGATTATTGTTTCTGCATGTAGAGTTATACTCTATGATTATTGTTTCTAACTAAGCCTTATAGGCTAGTATCTGTATACATATGTGATAGGCACTCGGTCATAACAATAAAAACAAATGTGAGTCTCTTACATATAGCATTCATATATGATGGGAATTCATTGAACGATTTGCAAAGCTAAAATGTAATGATAAATTAATATGAACTATTTGACTATATGAACTCTATGATTATATAATGATTAAGTTTTGTTATATAAGGGAACCATCAAGGATGGTTATGCAATTGAGTTTGTAAAACTCATAAAAAATTGCAACGTCGCTTTTAAGGTTTAGTAAAGGACTCCAGAAAGGCTTCGAGTAAGAGTTCCAGGTCGAGATCAGTGTACGCCTGCATATGTATTTCATTATGTTACATTGAAATGTGTAGTCTTAAGTGTTATTCAATGTGTATAAAAATGATCTTGAAATGTAATGTTATTGTGACTACAAATACGTTGTTCTGTAATGGGCCCAAATGATTATTTAAACTCTGATGAGTTCAATAATGATTGTAATTTTGTGATTGAAATTGTTTATAAATAAATTGGGCCGAAATTTTTCACATTTGCGTATGTTGTTTAAGAAAATTTGCAATGATTTTTAACCGATGACTATTTTAGCATGCCACTTTTGTGGAACTTGTACTCGGATATCACTCAGGTACGTGTTCTACGAGAGTAGGGTGTTACATTTACACAGGTATGTTCCTTTAAAATAACTCAAAATCTTCCATTCTCTATCCTAATTTCACTATAACTCATCCCATTTTGATCCATAAAGGCAAACAAGATTGAATAATAGTAAAACTAGCCAAAATATGAATTTAGCTCATTTAATTCTTTTTTCCTCCACCTAAACCAAAATAAGTATCTCAAATGTAAAATAAACATTAATCAATAAGCATTAGAAAATAAATAAATAATCAATTAAGCACTTAACACTTATCATATTCTAATTATTTCAAGCATATTAATTACTAGCCTATCTTTAGGTGATAAAATCCACTTGTTGAAAGTTTCACTCATATTATTATTAACTATCAGACATTTGGATTTAAAGGATTAGTAAGATCATGCTCACCTCTCTTTAAGATATTCAAGCAAGGCTGAAGCACATTCAAGCTTTATTTTTCCAAGTTTCTTTAGTTGCTTGTTGAAATATTTGATATAGGTGGACTATGAATAATCCTAAAATTGCTTTTTGAGGTCCTTTTCCTTCCAATTCCTATGCCAATTATGATATATAGGTTTGGCATGTGTTAAGTGAGTTATATTCAACAAAGTCTTCTCTTCAACTCTAAATCAAGATAAGAGTTCCCTAATCTTACTCGATTAGCCAAGAAAGGCTTTTTCTAATCTAACCAAGTTATAGAGCAAGTTGGTGGAAACTAATATTTCCATAATTCTAAGATGGATGGAATCATAACTCCTCTTATAGAAATCCTTTAAACTAATAACAAAGCATAGTCATCATCTCTAGTGGGATGCTTTTTGAACAAAAAGGCCCTCCTTTCCCTCGATGTTATTTGGATAAAAGTATGTTGAAACAATTCCTTTATGACTCAATTCTTACTTCTTACTTGAATAGTAAACTGTTGATGGATTTTTGTAGCTAATTAATAAACAATTTCAACTCATATTAGTATTAAAACATAATAATACATTGAATGAATATACATAAAGAAATGTTAATCAATTAAAATTTAATACTTGTGTAATCTTAGTGACTTCACACACAAAATATATGCATCTCAAGAAAGTGGGTTTTTCATTGGCTCAGCCATCATATTTATGTAGATATATACCTCATGCTCATTTCTCCATATGCAACTATATCTTTCATATAATTGTATTTAGTATCTATGTCTTTGATTTTAAAATGAAATTTGAGGTCTTTTGTATAAGCGATTGCTGTTTAACTATTACAGTTGATTATTACTGGATCAGTCCCACTTTAAATAACCCCTAAACAAACCAAGAAATGTGCAAGCCACACAACTTTTTGTACTACCACTAAAAATACTATGAATTTAGCTTCCATTATAGATAAAGCAATACATGATGCTTCTTACTTTTTAATGATATATCACTATTATTAGGTAAGAAAATAAATCTAGAGGTAGATTTTCTCTCGTCTAGATATCCTTCCCAATCTACATCTATATTCCTTTGCATACATAGGTCATTTCCTTGATAACACTTTGAATAATCAATAATCCCTTTTAGATACCTCAATATTCTCTTTACTGGTTTCCAATATGTTTGCCTATATTTGGTTGATATCTTCTCACCATCTTAATAATGTAATAAATATCTAGCCTTCGACATTATGTTATACATAAGACTTCCAATTACACTAAAATAGGAAATTTTAATCATTTATTCCGTTTCTTATGGAGTAAATAGGTATAAATTCTTACTAAAACCTTCACCTTTAGTAATAAGATTATCTATTAGCTTATAATTTTGAAAAAGGAATTGTTCTAAAACCTTTTAAATATAGGTCTCTTGAAATCTTAACTCTAAAAATGGATGCAGTTTTACCTATATCTTTCATCTCAAATTAAAAACTCAACTATTCTTTAATTTGCTTGACAAACTCACAATCATTGTAAGTAATCAAAATGTCCTTCATATATGAAGATAAAATAACAAATTTATCTTTGGATCCCTTAAGATATATATATATATTAATCTTCATCAAAAACATGAAAATCACATGACATGGTTACATTATGAAAGATTATACATCTCTGTCTTTATTACTATTTTAGATCATAAATTGATTTCAATAACAAACACACTTTATGTTCTTGGCTTGCTTTATAAAACTTATTAATTGCTCCGCACAGATTTCTGCTTCTAATTATCCATTTAGAAGAATAGTCTTTATATCTACTTGATGTAATCTAAGATCCAAACTAACTACTATAGCTAAGAGTAGACAAATTGAAGCAAACCTCACAAAAGGTGAAAGGTTTCACTATGATCTATTTCTTTCTATTATGTAAATCCCTTTGCCACAAGGTGTGTTTTATATCTTTCGATACTACCATAAACGTTTCCTTTTATTTTAAGAAGTCGTTTGCTCCCAATAGTTGTTCACCCATTAGGGAGATAAATTATGTCCCACACTTCATTTAAGCTTAAATAATTCATTTCTTCTTTCATTGCTTTCATCTATGCTTCTTGATCAGGACCATTAAGAGCCTCATACACATTCCTTGGATCATCATCTTCTTATAGGATTAATCATATGAATTTTCCCTTCTATTTTAAATGCTACATTAGGAATCATACCAAGAATATTTTGGTGTAAATATGGTCTATAAGAAAAAAATTCATCAATGTCTTAATTTCTCCCACTCACTCAGATACAATAGATAAACATTTAGTGGATTATAATCTTAACTGACTTTGATTTAATCTTTTAAGTTTTATGTTACCCTCATTTAGATAACTTCCCTCTTCATGATTCTCAATAATGGAATCTTTTTGTGTTTCACTTTGTTTTAGAAAATCATTCTCTAAGAATGTGACATCGCGTGATTCAAATTTTGTTACTTCTTCATTACCTTGTTCACCTATGAACTCATATATTTTTTAGTATTTAAAGTATCTATTAAAAATACTTGTTTTTCCTCTTAGCATAGTTTCCCATGTTTATTAGAGAGATAATGAACATAGATAGCATATCCTTATGATCTTAGATGTTACATATTGAGTTTTCTTCGTATCCATAACTCATTCATAGTGTTTTTAATTGATTTTCTGGGTACTTGTTTGACTATATAAACGGTTGCAAGCAATGCATCACCCTAATAGGTGATAGGTATATTTACTAGTTCCATTATGAGGCTAACCATCTTTAGTAGCATTCTATTTTATTTTTTGCTATGCCGTTTTATTATGGGGTTTATGGAATATTTAACTGTCTTTTTATTCATTTTTTATCGCATAACATCTTGAACTTATCAAACATGTATTCTTGTCCTTGATCAATTCTTAAAGCTTTTATTTTCTTGTCTAATTAATTCTTTACTAAATTTATGTACTTTATTAAACGAAAAAATGCTTCTGATTTGTGATAAATTAAATAGACATCACCATATCGAGTACAGTCATCTATGAAAGTGATGAAAAATATAGCCCCATATTGTGCCCATGCATTCATTGGAGCACAGATGTCTGAATGAATCAATTATAATAGATGGGAAGTTTGTGTCCCCTTTCCACAATTCATCTGTTAGGCAATGTTCAAAAATAGGTACATCCACTTGATGTAAATTACTTAAAAGGCATCCTTTACCTAATCAACTTATTCAATTTTGACGAATGTGACATAATCTAGAATGCGACGACCAATGATCGATCACTATACATCTCTAATTTGTAGGTTCTAATTCCTTGTAAAACACCATTGAATTGTTTCCTACATAATTTTATCATGTTCTATGTAGGATTTTTTAAATTTTCATAAAGGAATCTTTTTCCTTTGCTATGTGGTTGGTTGCTCTTGAATCTTCAATCTATAAACGATTTGATTTAGTTATTAAAATAGAACATGAGATATTCATAGAAAAAATGTTTGTATAATAAGATTGTACCTTTTTGGGCTTGTTGCAATCATGATCAAAGTTACCCTTATTGCCACAATTAAAGCAGTTGACAATTTGTTTATGTTCTGCTTCTTAAAAGGAAGTTTTCTTTTCCATCCTGGTTTTATTTTGCCCTATTTTATTCCTAAATATTGTGGGCATGTTTTTTAACCTTTTTCTAATTTGATCCACCATAGTGTATATGCTTTTGGTTTACATATCCATGTAAGGTAGAACTAAATGCATATACCTTTGAGGACATCTTTGAGGCTTCAAAACATTCTTCTTCTAGTATTAGATGCCTTAAAACATCTTAAATTGTCTTAATACTCTCGTTATGAGTTAGATGCATCTACATATGCTCCCAACTCTGAGGTAATGATTGGATCATAGCTTGTACTTGTTCCTCATCTAATAATTCATGACTAACGTTAAGAAACTCACTTATCATATTTAACATAAAACTCAAATTCTTTTGTATTGTGTGATCTAGTCATTTCTTATATGCGTTAAACTTAGTAGCGAGTGACCTTGTTTTGTGATTGAGGTGCCTCTAAAATATGTAGCTAAAGTTGACCGCATGCCCTTAGTAGTGTCATAGTTTCAGAATTCTCATATGATATCATTATCCATATTGCTTGGTAATGTAATGTGAGCCAATGACTTAGTTTTCTTCCAAGTTTCATAAGCATCATAGTCCCTTTTATGTTGGGTTGTTTGTCCTTCCTCAAGAACATCCATGGTTATGCTTAATGCTTTAAGAGCCTCTTACTCTTCTAGTAAGTATTGGATTTTCATATTCCAAATCTTATAATTGTTGCCATTTAATTTCTCACTTTTGATGAGTTCAACAACAATACTCTTTGACACAATAGCTATAGTGGAAATGAATTGCAAAACAATTTATGAGGGTCATTACAACAACTTTGTTCGATACCTAATAATGAACTCTATTATGGAATAAAGTCAATGAATTTACGTGATAAAGTTATAGAAACTTGATATGCTATTATTATAATTATTTTAGAGTGCAAGATCGGTCAGATGCAGTCCAAATCAATTATATTTGTGGAACTTCTCTCTTAAAGTTTATCACCCATCATTTATATAATTTCATCTCAAGCCATTCTAAGTTCCAAAGCATACTTAATAGTTTACTTCCTAGTAACTCTTACATTTAGTGATTAACTATAAAAACATGATGTTTCATATTGTCTCTGAGAAGATATTGCATTTGGAGTAATTTCACTAATATAATAATGAGTTGTGTCATTTGTGTTGCAATTCATATAAATTTGGTTGTCCTTTGCATGATTGGCATTTTCTTGAAAACATATATTTAGGAATTAGAAGCTGTGTTGGACCCCGATCTTTGAGTGAAAATTTGAATTATGAAAATGAAATTTAAGGAGTGCTTGGTGAATGTATTGTATAATAGATGGCTTAAAATTTAAAGAATATTGAGAAGAAAAGAAATGATTTGATTTTGATATCTTTGGGGTTTTGAGTGGATTGGTATGGTTTATGAAATTAAGTGGATGA
>JANIHY010000007.1:21344792-21365871 GCA_027479065.1 Erythroxylum brevipes | reverse complement strand
ATTAAGGTGTTCTTTATATGGTTCGAAAGAAGACTTCAAGATCTACAACTTTCATGAAGACCTCAATGACAGATTCTATTTTTTGAAGGGTCAAAAATGGACAAGAAGATAGGTACAAAGCAGACTAATGAAAAAGACAAAAGAAGTGGGAAAATTGCTATAACTTTCCCTACAGATATCGAATTAAGGTGTTCTTTATATGGTTCGAAAGAGGACTTCAAGATCTACAAATTTCATGAAGACTTCAAAGATATATTCTATCTTCTAAAGGGTCAAAAATGGATCATAAATAGGTACAAAGCAGACTAATGAAAAAGACAAAAGAAGTGGAAAAAGACAGAAGAAGTGGAAAATTGCTATAACTTTTCCTACAGATATCGGATTAAGGTGTTCTTTATATGGTTCGAAAGAGAACTTCAATATCTACAACTTTCATGAGACCTTGAAGATAGATTCTATCTTTTGAAGGGTCTAAAATAGAATAGAATATAGGCCAGGTAAAAAAATAGAAGAAGCAAAGCATAGAAGAAGATGACATCATCACAGAAGAAACAAAAAGGCAAAAGAAACAAAACACAGAAAAAGATGACGTTATCACAAAAGAAGCAAAACACAGAAGAAGATGATATCATCACAAAAGAAACACATAAGAAGATGACGTCATCACAGAAGAAGATGACGTCTTCACAAAAGAAATACAAAAGAAGATAACGTCATCACAGAAGAAGCAAAACACAGAAGAAGTAAAAGACAAAAGAAGCAAAACACAGATGAAGCAAAACATAGAAGATACAAAATATAGAAGAAACGAAAAGACAGAAGATACATCTTCTTTTAGAGGGCCATAACTTTCAATTTAGAAGTCTAAAAATTTCGTACTATGTATCGTTGGAAAGTTAAAAGAAAGACCTACAAATTTTTAGAAGACATCTTTGCCCAAATTAGCCTAGATTAATCTAGCTTTTCTCTCGAATACAGAACATAAATTTTTACATTCATCCAATGTACTACTCCTAGTTCTCTACTTCATGACAAATTTTGAGATTCTTAAAGATAGAATTTAAATTCAATGTCTTCATAAGAAATGTAACCATACGTTTCTAATTTAATTCAAATCAAGAATCATCTTGTTTGGATAACTAGAGAAAAGGTTGTAGTTAAAAGACTGAAGCATACTCCGTAAACATTTTTTAGATCCACTACTCATTTTGTTTCACAATCTTTCCTTAACACAAATCATACTAAGGTCACCTTTTCTACTTCATTTGCTCCTCATTCTCAACTTCATTTCAAATCAATATCACCTATAAAGAAATTTGTAATCCATGATTAATCATGAATACTAATAACAGAACATACACATATATACATATTCTTCATCAACTTACTATACAAATTCAACTTCATTTTTTCTTTCATTCTACTTCTAACTTTCACCTTAATTCTTCCCATTTCAAAATCTCTTATCCACTAAAAGCACCAAAGCACGACATGAATCTATCCACATTTCTCATTTAATAATTCTAATCTTCTAAGAAAAGTTAGGGGTCCAACAACATGAATCAATGAAAGGCTTCAAGTAGAGGCTAAAAGCATTGAAGCGTTTAATGCGATCCTTACTAAGCCTCTCTCTCTAGGTTCCATATCTCAGCTTTTGTTTCTTATCATTTGTGAAAAAAACAAATCATTATTATTCTTTAAGGGTCTCTAAGGCATATTCTTCTTTTTATTCTTATAAAGACTCTTTATATTGGGTTAAAAATAAAAAATCTTATAATTTCTAAAAATTGGATTAGGGATTCTATTTTTAGGGGTCCATGTTAGTTACATATATGATTAATATAGGATCCTTAACAAAAAAAAATTAGTTAAGTTAGCAAAACTAACAAAACCTTTCCAGTTTATGAGGGGCATTTTAAAATGCTTTTCAAAATATTGAGGTCTTCTTTTCATGTTTTTAAATGTTAGGGTCTAATTTAAATTTTGAAGTAAATGTTAGAAGGAAAAACATACCTTCAACTAGTGTGTTTACTAATATTAGCTTATTACTTTTCACTTTCTAATGTTAGTAAAATGGAAGGGGAGAAATTATGACATTGACGTGACATGCATATCAAATATCAATTTTAAGTTGAATAATTTCGTAACAATTATTATATATCTTCATTTATTATCACTAAGTAATCATTTTTAGTAAGATATTGTCTATTAAAACCTTTTGGGTATAGATTAAGTCCATAGGTTTTTTATATGTTAGAAATGTGATTGAAATAAAATTATATATATTAGATTAACTATAATTGTAATAAATATATGGTAATCTAGTGTAAAGGGCAACTAAAAATTACACATTTATGCTCATATATAAAAATTGAAAACTTCTTGTACTTTATATTTTATTAAAATTTTTGAACATTTTGTTCTATTGAAATCTATCAAAACTAAATTCTACGAGTGTGATTTCAATTTTAAGAATCCCAAAAGCAATCTTATGGATGAGTTTCCCACCTTAATAAAACAAAATATACTATTAATATAAATTTCAATTCTTTAAATGGGAAGCATCAAAGTAGAGGAATTATATTTTTAACATGAGAACCAAATGTACCATTAATTTATAACCTTAACTAAGGATGGTGCCAATAAAAAATATTTTCATTTATTCCAATTAACTTATTATGCCTCGAGCTTGAGTTTACTTATTAGGCTTATAATATGTTATCACTAGCTATTGAAATCTAAGTCCTTAAATTTACTACCAAGATAAGGATAATAAAAATGCATCTTATAAATGATAATAAAAAATACACATAACAAAGTAGTTCTGAAACATATTTCTCAGATGTCTAATCTCAATAATCTCATAATTCTATTTTTATGTTAAATACAACAATTCAAATATATGAAATTTATTTTTAAAAAGTAAAAGTATACTCTAACAACCTATAATATGACCTATTTAAAAGGTGAGCCCCAAGATCTCCTTTCTATTATGGCTAGCTATTAAGGAAAAGCTAAATATAAGAGATAGACACAATTTCCTCAATATTTCTATCTAATACCTCTTTGTAAAACTGCCACATAAACACGCACACCCAAGTATTTAAATGCAGGTACTCTATATGGATTTAGAGGAATTCACTAAGAGTTTTTCCATTTAATGGGAAGTAACATAACTATATGGATTTTCTGAATTGGATGGTGGAGGAGAGGTCAATTAAAAAAGAGGATCATGTGGAATACACAATATGTTTAAGATCTTACATATACAAAATATAGAAAGAACGTAATACAAGATGCATTTAAAAGGAGAAGAATAATAAAGAAATGATATTTCAAGAAAAATTACAATGGATAATTGAACAATTATTAAGTAATAGAGAACCACACATATGCAATGTTGATATAATCAGAGCCCATAGAAATAATAAAGAGATGCTTGAGACTTAAATAATAAAGTAGTAGGAGAAAGATGATGAAGCTTATTGCATTATAATACTTTAGAGAAAATTTATAGGTAATCCACTTTATAAGTAGTAGCAATGTTAATTTGGCTAGTTGATTATTTTTGTACACTTTTATTTATATAGCATCGGGGTTTCCAATTTCTTTTAATACAATTCATACACCTTTTCAAAAAAACAGACTCATACATCGTCTACTTCCTTGATCTTAATATTTATGGCAACTCATATGAAAAATATGCAAATCCCAATAGTATAATTATAACTAAGAAATAATTATAATAAATTAATTAGAAAGCTATACCTCTTTAACCTATATCCTACAATTGTGCTTATATGACATTACTAATTATTCCAAGAGTATTTATTAAATAAATCATAATTCATTAACATGCAAAACATGCACAACATCCATATATCAACATAACCTTATATTTGCTTGATCTAGGCATTAGATATGGGTCTTGTCTAATCGAGTGATTTTGGTACCAAATACTATGGTTGACAAAAGGGTCTAGGTCATACCTGGTCAATCCAAATTTTAGTTGGGTTTACATCACATAGTTTAAGTGTGATTGAGTTTCAAATTGGCTTGGATCATACCTTAAAGGGGTCGAGTTACAGCTCTGGCTTAACTTATTTTCGTATCTATCAAATATAAATCATTACCAACCACCTCATATCACACGTCTCAATAGAACACAAATTCATTATACCTAAATATTGACAATTAATGAAAAGAATTTAAATCAATAGGTTAAAATACCATGAAATATCTCAGAGACGCATACAAAAGCATTTAATATGAGAAAATAAAACATAATTAATTTATCAAGCAATTCCCACATGAAGCATGCTTACAAAATTTTAGAACTGAGTAATTAAACAAAAATAAAAAATTTTCTTTATCCTAAATTAGTATTCTTAATAAATCTACTCAAAACTAATAATCAAATAATTTAAATAGATTTTTAGCCCCTTATAAAGCATTTAAATCCATATAAGTAATGAAATATTTAATATAGAAAGGTACCTTAAACTCTCTTTTGAAATAAAATTATTTATTAGGCACTCCCTAAAATGTGTCAAAGAAAAGAAATTTGACTAAAAAAATTGTAATTTCCCTAAATGTAACTAATAGATAGAAACTAAAAATTTGACTAAAAATATTGTAACTAAAAATATTGTAATTTCCTTAAAAGAAATTTGACTAAAAATTTTGTAAAGTTTGCAAATAATAGATAGGATCTCATTTTTTTTTTAAAATCTTTTATTACATGTTTGATTGATTGACTAACTAGTATTGATTTTCAAAAGAAAAAACCATCACCAAAAATCAGTCACATTTTCATTGTGATATGTCATACGTCTTCATTAAAACTTTTCCCTAATACATTGTCCGACACACTTAAGGTTACTATAAGTGATGGTGAACATCCAAAAATAGGTTAAAAAATGTTACTTTAATTTAAGAAGCAATTAGTGAGGCATAAATGCTCAAATAACTGAAAAGGAATAAGTTGCCACATCTTACCCACTTAAAATAAGTTTTATTATTCAAACTTAACTAACTTAAAGGTCAAATGGCTCAAGGTATTTTCTTCTCTTCTTCTCCGCCTTCGTTTTCTAAATAGTTTTCCCACACTAGTTTGACACAGGGAATAACTTTATAAAACTCAAGTTCTCTCATAATTACAATTCATTTAATTTTAAGGAACATATTGTACATATACCTTTTAAGTTTCGATAAATGCCATAGACATTAGTTGAATTCTTAATAATGTTAAATAATATAAGTTATAATACCCACCATCTCTAACATCTCAAAAGGACCTACAAATTTAGGAAACTTATAAAAAAAAGTGATCTACCACATGAAACTCCAAAATTCATCTCCTTCGATCGATATAACTCTTTTGTCTACTTTATGATGTAACCAATCTTTTTTAATCAACTTGACCTTCTCCATTGTCTCATAAACTAATACAAGTCCTAATAACATCCTCTTACCTACATCATCCAAGAAAATTAGGAACCTACACTCCAGTATCTCTTATATCTTATATTCAACTCCTTTGTATGAAAATATATTTTAGACTTTTATGGTTTATACAACTTTCACATATCATTATACAAATAACACTTAAATATTCAAAGAAAAATTGCAATTAAAATATCTAAATCATATCAGAGACAATTACCTTCATAGTCCTTTTATTATCTAGAAGCACAATCTACCAAAGTTCTATATTTCACCAAGATACACTTTAATCGCTTCTTTAGGACATCAGTAAAGATAGTGAAGCCATCATTGCCACTAATAATGGTAAGAAAAAAAGCCGTCATTAATCTCCTCTTTAACTTGTATAAGCTCTCTTTATACACTTTTGTCTATTGGAACTTCACTCCCTTCTAAGTTAGTTAGGAGAAAGGTCTAGCTATCTTAGAGAATCTCTTCATAATTCTCTTAAAATAACCTGTTATACCTAAAAACTATGTAGCTAAGCATTGTATTAGGTTCACTTTCTTACCATCTTGATTTGTTTATGATTCTATTGATATCCCCTCTTGATTTATAATACACACTAGAAAATAAATTTCCTTCATCCAAAACTCACATTTATTCAACCTGGCATATAGTTGGTGCTCTCCTAATCTTTGTAGTAAAATTCCCAAATGTTCTGTATACTCCTGTTTATTCTTGAAATAAACAAGGTTGATATCTATGAATACCACCATAAAATTTTCTAAATGTGATTTAAATACTTTGATCTTCAAATCTATAAAAGTAGAAAGAGAATTATTCAATCCAAATGGCATCATTAAGAACTTGTAGCAACCACAAAAAGTCCTAAAGATTGTCTTTGCTACATCCTCTATCCCAATCCTCACTTGATGATAACTTCACTACATATCAATCTTTAAGAAAACCTTAGCCTCATAAAGTTGGACAAACAAATACTTTATCTTAAGTTGGGTAAAACTATTATTCAATATTAACTTATTCAACTCTCTAGGATTGATACATATCATTCTTTTTTTTAAGAAAAAGTGCACCCGACGAGATATACATGGACTAAGATATCACTTTTCTAATAAATTATGTAACTACTCCAATTATGTAGATATTATATAATAAGGAGCCCTAAAAATAGGATCAGTACCAAGAGTAATCTTAATCCTAAACTAAATCTCTAGGTTAATTGGTAAACCCAAATAATTCTAGATTTATTGGTAAACCCAAATAATTCTTAAGGAACACATCAAGTAATTTCTTCACCACTAATATATTGATTAACTCATTCCCCTACTCAATTATGTCCACCAAATCTGTTAAGAATCTAATACTCTCAATTTCCACCCTTTGGTCATTTGGTTTAGCCCTTCCAATGAAATTAAATCTCTTGATTTTTGGAATGTTGAAGTTTTGTAGGCAATCTAATGAAGCATTATTAAAATCCTACTTCTCTAATATGATATCCAACAGTTGATGGTGTTGTAAGAGCCTCTAATATAGGTTGTACAAATCTAGGAAACTCTGTAGCTTGACTTCATCTTATACCATAATTGAAAAATATAATAACTCACTCCTTCTTCTAAGTACACTATACCACCCAATGAACCAATCATCTCCATATATTGTAAAACCCTAAAGGGAATATAAGCTCTATTAGTATTTATAACCTCTCTCTACTATGAACTTTTTCCCTCATATTTGTAAGGCAACCTTGGTCTACTCCTTAATAAGTCCCTTGCTACTATAACTAACTCCCTCATTCATCTCCAATGTCTCCTTCTTAATTTTCAATATCTAGTGTATATCCTCTAACATTCGCATCTTGCTCACTACTACAACATAATCAATTAGGATAAAGGAGCCCACTTCACACTTCATTCCAAAATTTTACCCCTGGATGAATCTCTTCTTCTTAGTATTCTCATCTTCTTAGAAAGAAGCCAGTGCAAACTCAAAATTATGTCAAACTGTTACTCATACTCCTCTATATTTTGACTTTACTAATCCAACAAATAAAACTCTATTAGCATCCTTTACCTTACATTGATGTGAAATTACTTCCTATAAAAAGAATATATGGATTTCTCTTAAGTAATTAGAGTTACAATCCATTAATCTCTTACCATTCATTTATCGCCCCTTTAATTAGATAGATGAAAAATGACACATTATTATCCTCTTAAGCAAGTTGGGCCTTGAAAGTGTTCTTAACCTCCTTCAATTTCCTATTAACTTCTAGTTAGTGTGTAAAACTCCTATCAAAAGGGCTAACTAATTTACAAACTCAAATAATACAACACCATATCCCTATAATTGTCTTTCCAAAACTCTGATAATAACCTAAGAGTCTTTAAATATTAATGGATATTGCCCGTCCTATTATTGAAGTAAATCACTTATTAAGATAGAATTCACGTAAAGTATATGAAATACATAAGAAGGGGGGTTGAATTGCATAAACTTTTCGAGAATACAAAAAACTTTGATATTTCTTGAAAAGAACTTTTTCAACTTTCAAATGAATACCAAGAATGTTATACTAAAGTAGGTACGTATTTAAATCGCAAATAACTTCTATATACTTGTCTAACAACAAGAAAAATTACAGTGTAAGATTAGAAAATAGACGCTGCGACTTTATATTGATTCACCCCAAACCTTGGATTACGTCCAGTCCTCAGAGTTCGTTCTAAGATTTCACTATACTTCTTTAATTTTACAAGTATGCTTTTCTTCCCTTCTAGATCCTCTCCAGGTCTCTTACACAAAATATTTTTTCTTCTATCTTAGCCTTTCCAGGCTCTTAACTTTTTCTTTCTCTCACTAGATAGATATTGTGAGCTTTTTGTTACAATAGATTTTGCTCTCTTATATCGTACTTTTAAATACAGAATTTTTCTTTGTACGTAAAAACTTGAAAACTAAAAGTTCAAAGTTCAAAGTTGTTCAGCCTTCGACTATGACTAGTATTTATAGCCTAAGTCTCCAACTGCTTCTTGATAACTTCTTTTTGTTTCTTGCAGAAACCATTATTCAGATGAGTTCTGTAACTAGCTCCAACTAATAAACTGTCTGACATACTAGAGTATCTTCAGTTGTACATCGTCTGTGTTTTTTGCTTATTTTGTGTTTTTTGCTTTTTTGTGTTTTCGTTTCTTCTGTATTTTTCGTTTCTTTTGTGTTTTCTGCTTCTTCTGTGATTTTGCTTCTTCTATGTTTTTGCTTTTTCTGTGTTTTTGCTTCTTTTGTATTTTCGTTTTTATGTGTTTTCGCTTCTTCTGCGATTTTGCTTCTTCTGTGTTTTCCTCTTCTTCTATGTTTTTGCTTCTTTTGTGTTTTCCGCTTCTTCTGTATGCTTAACAAACTTATCAAAACAGTTAATTTATTTCTAACATTATTATTATTTGATTGTCATTAAAATTAATAGACGGGAAGTTTTCTTGACTTAACAATCTCCTCCTTTTTGATGATAACAAATAATCATAATTTTAGAAAGATAAAAGTGAATAATCGAATATTATTCAGATAACGAATAAGACAACAACAAAAGAAATGAACATGCATATATGATATACACATATGACAAAAAAAACTTGTAGTTGATACTATCTTCTTTTCTTGTCTCTAGTCTCCCCATATGTTATCTTTGTGAGATCGCACATCGGTTGGAGAGGGGAACGAAGTACACCTTATAAGGGTACAGATACCTCTTCCTTACATAAGCATTTTCCATGACCTAACGGACCAGATCCCATTAGAACTCTGAGGTTAAACATGCTCGGGTGAGAGTAGTTCTAGGATGGGTGATCTCTTGGGAAGGCCTCGGGAAAAGCAAAACCGTGAGGGCTTGGCTGAGCCAAGGCCCAAAGCGGACAATATCTTTAAGCGGGTGATCTGGGATGTTACACTTGGTATCAGAGCCGGTACCCGAACCGTTGTGCCAGCTAGGCTGGGCCCTAAAGAGGGCTTGGCCCTAAGGGGGTGGAAAGTGTGAGATCTCACATCGGTTGGAGAGGGGAACGAAGTACGCCTTATAAGGGTACAAATACCTTTTCCTTACAGACGTATTTTCCAGGGCCTAACGAACAGGGTCCCATTAAAACTCTGAGGTTAAACGTGCTCGGGTGAGAGTAGTTCTAGGATGAGTGACCTCCTGGGAAGGCCTCGGGAAAAACAAAAACTGTGAGGGTTTGGCTGGGTCAAGGCCCAAAGCGGACAATATTTGTAAGCGGGTGATCTGCGACGTTACACTTGGTATCAGAACTGGTACACGAACTGTTGTGCCAACTAGGTTGAGCCCCAAAGAAGACTGGGCCCTAAGGGGGGTGGAGAGCGTTAGATTTCACATCGGTTGGAGAGGATAATGAAGTACGCCTTATAAGGATACGGATACCTCTCCCTTACAGATGCGTTTTCTAGGGCCTAACAGACTGGGTCTCATTAAAACTTCGAGGTTAAACGTGCTAGGGTGAGAGTAGTTCTAGGATGGGTGACTTCCTGGGAAGGCCTCAGGAAAAGCAAAACCGTGAGGGCTTAGTTGGGACAAGGCCCAAAGTGGACAATATCTGTAAGCGGGTGATCTGGGATGTTACACTTGGTATCAGAGCTGGTACCCGAACCGTTGTACCAATTAGGCTGGGCCCCAAAAAGGGTTGGGCTCTAAAGGGGGTAGAAAGTGTGAGATCCCACATCAGTTAGAGAGGGGAACGAATTACGCCTTATAAGGGTACGGATACCTCTTCTTTATAGACGCGTTTTTCATGACCTAACGTACGGGATCCCATCGAAACTTCAAGGTTAAACATGGAAAAACAAAACTGTGAGGGCTTGGCTGGGCCAAGGCCCAAAGCAGACAATATCTGTAAACGAGTGATCTGGGATGTTACACTTGGTATCAGAGCTGGTACCCGAACTATTGTGCCAGCTAGGCTGGGCCCCAAAGAGGTTTAGGCCCTAAGGGGGGTGAAAAATGTGAGATCTCACATCGATTTGAGAGAGGAATGAAAGTACGTCTTATAAGAGTACGGATATCTCTTCCTTACATATGCATTTTTCATGGCCTAACGGACTAGATCCCATTAGAACTCCTAGGTTAAAATTGCTCAGGTGAGAGTAGTTCTAGGATGGGTGACCTCCTGGGAAGGCCTCGAAAAAAGCAAAATTGTGAGGGCTTGGCTAGGTCAAGGCCCAAAGCGGACAATATCTGTAAGCGAGTAATCTAGGATGTTACAATCTTTCTTCTACTTCTGCTCTTCTCCCCCTATTTGTTATTAATCAAAAAAATTTACTGAAGATGTTTTAAGATTTTAAAAAACATTCGTAGCATATCAGTGCGGATCAACTTGAGGTCTTCTTTAATAGAAACTCGTAGATAAGCTACTTCCTCATGAAGATCACCCACTGAATCACTTAGATCATCAACCTTAATATGAATTTCTTCAATTTCCTTTACTAAGGCTTCCTGAATTCTCTGCTGTTTGTGACTAACTTCCTCCAAAACAACAGTAGGATCTTGTTGAGGTGTACTTGGTGGATGGAAGTTTGTAGCAACAGGTATTTCTGAAGGTAAAACATCTAATACGATGATTTTGATAATAGGAGGTTTGAAAGATTGTTTTCCTTCTAGGAGATCAAGGTGATCAGGTCTAGGTAGTTTTGGAATTGGTTTTCCAAGAAGGTGTAGTACTTCTTTAATTGAAGATATAAAACTCAAAGGTTTAAAAATGTATGATTAGATGCCCAAAGGTCTCTAAGTTGAAACTGATACCTTCAACCCTGATATTTTTGTACTGTCCTTTTGTCACTCAACCAACTACCTAGAAAGTTGAATCTATGGAGAAGCATCCACACTGAATTCCTGATGGTTTTAAAATATGATGTGATACATAGATTCCTCTAGGTTGAGCTGCACTACATGCCTCATCTATGTTCTTCACAGCTGTGTATCTAATGTTCTGTAAGATCGTCTTTATTTCCTTTAGGGAACATCTTCTTTTTCCCTTTTTCTTCATTTCGTACAACGTTTGAAGATCTCGGTTGTATATCTGGCACAATCTTGATCAATATTCTATTTGATATTGGGTAAATAGTATATCGATCCTTGGACATCTTCAATGGATATGGTTCTGACTTTTCATCTCGCAGAATACCATATAATCTTCTTTCTTCATGATTTAAAAGATGTATTGATCGATTATTGATCAGTATAGGTTTGATTTGTACCTTGATTAACCTTTTCAAAGGTTCTCTTATAATGATTGAGCTTCTACTTTGAACAGATACCGATTCTTCAATCACCTTTATTCTCAAATCCTCCTTTCTAATAGGTTGAGAAGGATTATAATGTGCTGATATGTGTTCAACTAACTTTGACTTCCGTTGAACATCAGATGAAGTATTCTTTTTCTTACTGATCTTCAGCTTCTTATGATCTTCTGCCAGTCTAGAAGAAGGTTGTAGTTGAGGTTTCTTCTTTTCAAATACTAACTTCCTCTTAATTTTTGTCTCTTTAGTTGATTTTGCTGACTGATCGTGCAAAATGGAGACCAAAGATCTAGTATCCTGTGGTGCTTTCTTTGTCTTTTGATAATCTTCACCAAGAGTCAAACCTTTCCCTTTCTTCTATTCTTGTTGACGCAAGGTTAATAATCTTGGTGACCTTCTCGATTGTTTGAATTTCTCGAAATGAAGTGTCTCCCCTTTGCTCTTCAATGACACTTGTTTTAAAGACTATTTTACCTGGCTTTCTTCTCTTTGTGATATCGTCTTAGCTTTTATTGATACATCTGACGATTTTTCTTTCTTTTCTTCTATAGATATTCTTCTTGTAGATTGTGGTTTTGTCTTCCTTGTGGGTGTAACATTCTCACTCCAGCTGCGTCTGACAATACGCTCCCCCTTAGCCCTTGCTTTTGCCATAGATTTTGTATCCTCCTTTTCTTGGAACTTCAATCCCATTCTACAAACAGTTGTCGCATTAATGATGCTTTTTATATTCATCTTCATTCTGTTTCCTCTGTCAAGAAGAATTCTAGAATCTCTTAAAATTAAGTGTGGAAGATTTATAGGTTGATGATTGAGTACATGAAACAAGCATTGTTCATCTATCGTCGACACAACGTTCTTCGAGCCTATTCTTAGTATAACACAATGAAAAAGTAACGCATGTAGAACCCTAGCCTTCAGAACAAGATTTGACGCCTTCTTTTCCTTTAGGTCACTACTTCTATAGAGTTGTCGATTGATGTGTGCTTTCTCTACACTGCCTTGAGTCATCCATCTTGTGTTATGAGACAACTATGCTCCAATACATGAACAGTCACTAACTTTCTCGATTAACTCCAGTGTCACAATAACTGACAATCTATCCACCATTGATACTAAGGTATCGTCTACTACTTTTCCATTCTTCCAAAACTCATATACTTCATTCAAATAGACTGTTTCATGAACTTGAAAGAAAATTTTCCATCCGGCTGCATCAATCCCCATCAACTCTTGATAATTACAGATATTAAATTTCTCCCAGATAGCTTTTCATACTTTCCCATGCAATTCAGAATATGGTCCCCATTGATAGGAGATGGCAATGGTGTCCTCCTATAGGTTATTGTTTTCTCCCAACCTCATTATAGGAATCTCACTCGGTAGCTCCTTAGAGAGTTCAATGCTTACACAAATCTGGGGTAACCAAATCTTCTTTTCATAGTAGTGTGTTCATCCTTGCATAAAGTTTTACCAACATAACTAGCTAATGAGCTTAACCCATGGGTGGTCTAATAGTCCAAGGGAACATTGTGAAAATCCAGAGAGGGACATTTTGAATCCTAATAGTTTCAAACCACAGGCTAGGTTGCCAAACTTGTAAAGAGATGGGTTAGTTTCTAAGATGCCATGGACCATCTTCAAAGATTTTCTGAGCATCAAATACATAGTAAAAAAAAAAGAGAAGTATGAGTTTATACTTAATGAGTAAGACATCAGATAAACCATTTACTATCCATGCTTTAGTGGCCCACTGCTGTATGAGAGGGAAGGCTAGCCTATGATCAAAGCAAAACATGATAAGTGTTGATTCCCAACGTTTAGCTCCTTATTGGAGAGTCAAAATGTCAAGACATACCACAAGCTTACTATCCAACTCTGAAGGTGGAGTAAAAGTGAGGGTTAAGGATGATACCACTTGCTTCCATGCTTTTAGGGGAGGTTGCTTTTTGGGAAGCTTGTGTCAAAGGTAAGGATAAAATTTCTCAAGAGATAAGGACGAAGATGCTGTAGTGGGAAGGGGCAATGGTGAAAAATCAAAAGGCCACAGGATAGAATTGGCAGACATATTGCTAAATAAGGGAGGGGGCGTTTTGCTAAAAGGGAGTCTGACATAAATAGGTTTAGAAAAATGATCAGGTGGCGCTGGTAGGAAGACGAATTTCAAAAGGGAAATACAAGAATGCCCTTGGGGAGCCAAAGATAGGTTGTGAGGATGGAAGAAAAATGTTGAAGACAATCCAAAAGGATGGAGAAAAGGGAGGACATAAGTGTTAGGATCAAACATGCAAGCAAGATGAACCTAAGCATATCTAAGAGAGAAGTAGGAGAATCTTTTACATGTCTTACATGTATATGACAGTTTTAAGTGCGTGCAAATTCCTATCTTTCCACTTTTTATCTACGGAGTTAGAATAATGTGTAAATACTAATATTCGTATTAATACTAGTCATTATTTTAGGTAGACTAATGAAGTATTTAACATGTGCATGCTAGTGAGTCGGTGAGATAGATCGGTTGACAAATTCTAGTTAGTAAAAAGATTACTTAGCAATCCTTTAAGGTGAATAATATTGTTTTTTTTTTTTGTGAAAAGTTAAGTGTATATTAGTTAATTATGAATAACGCTGGCAATATTTCAATATTTTACTGGCTACAGGTACCATATATAAAACGTTCCCCTGATACATAAACATCTTATTCAAATCTAGACAGGAGACAAAGTCACCAATAAAAACAATTATATTAATCCACATCAGATTATCGGTTAAAAAGGAAAAAAGAAGTCAATTAATATGTAGAACTAGTTAATGGGTGTAAAAAGGGGGGGCTACGTATGTTTAGGCACATGGCTTGTGGTTATGCATGCAAAAGCTTGTTCTCTACTTTATTATTCTTTTTGGTTTTTACGGGGACAGTTAAAATACGAGTCTTTTGTTTCTACGTAGATATGTTTTTTCTTATCTGGCCTATATTTTCTGATCGCGGTATCAAGTTTCGATCGAAGTGATTGGTTCTGTGTGGTCTCTCTCTGTTCTCTGCCCTACTTTTGAAGAAGTTTTTAAAGCTTAGTCCACAAATAAATACTTGAAGAAGAAGAAGAAGAAGAAGAGACTTACAACAACAAAGATAAAGCTGCCGATAGAAAAAGCTTATCTTTTTAAAGCCTAAAGAAAGCTGATAAGTCGAAAGGGGAGAAAAGAGGGGACCTTTTTCTTCTCTATTTCATCATCCTGTCTTCTATACCCAGCTTTTCCACTACCTATCTTTTCCAAGACCCGACCCCAGCTAGTTTCAACTTCCCAGATTGTGAAAGAAAGAGAGAGAGCGGCAAATTACAAGTACAGGGTAGAGCCAGTTACATACTACAGGAGTTTTTTTTTTTTTTCACTGTAGACTAATATATAGAGGAGAGTATATAATCAAGCGAGCAAAAGCCATGGTATCAAAACCCATGTTAGCCAATAACTCTTCTTCAGCTCCTTCTTCTTCTGAGCTATTTTCTTGGTTAGCGAATGGGAGTAACAACAAGAATAAGAGGACGAGAAGGCCCGCAGGTACTCCAGGTATGCGTTTACGTGACTACTTACATAAATTACCTTTAGCTAGCCCTATATAATCATGTTTCTGTTGGTGTAATTGTTTTATGGCAGATCCAGATGCGGAAGTTGTGTCTCTATCACCGAAAACCCTGCTGGAATCAGATCAGTACGTGTGTGAGATCTGCAACCAAGGGTTTCAGAGAGATCAGAACTTGCAGATGCACCGGCGACGGCACAAAGTTCCGTGGAAGCTACTGAAGCGAGAGACTCCTGTGGTGAGGAAGCGCGTGTTCGTGTGCCCAGAGCCTACTTGCTTGCATCACGACCCTTGTCACGCTCTCGGCGATCTTGTGGGGATAAAGAAGCACTTCAGAAGGAAACACAGCAATCACAAACAATGGGTCTGCGAGAAATGCTCTAAAGGCTATGCTGTTCAATCCGATTATAAAGCGCATCTCAAAACCTGTGGTACTAGGGGCCATTCCTGCGATTGTGGCCGTGTTTTCTCAAGGTTCTTCTTCACTCTGTCCTATTAAACTCCCTCCTTTCTTTTCTACCTTCTTAAATTTTATCCATCGATCACCCTTTTGTTCGTAGATATACAGATCTATCTATATTGAACTCTAAGTGGATGTCTGAGGTTGTGCTGCACTTCAACAAATTTTCATCTTGTTTTCACATTTCGTTTCATTCCGAAAGGTTATATGTGTTTTGCTAACATAAAGCCTTTTTTTTTTCTCCCTTGTTCTTGATTCCCTCCCTGTAACTCGTGTTACAAAAAAGTTAGAAGAAGAATAAAATATTTTTAAGCATTTGACCTATGGAGGTTTGAGAGAACTGTTTATTGACAGTTGTTGCACACGATTCCCAAAATTTGTTTCGGTTGTTCGTTTCATATATTTTTAGCTTCTCAAACCCAAAACACCTTCTTCTTTTATTTTTTTTCTTACTGTAGATACTCGATAGTTTCATTATTATATAGCCCATCTGTCTCCACTCAATCCAATTGGATTACAAAGCTTTAGTTAATCTGAAATTTAAATGCTTCACTTTTTTTTTTCCTACAATGAGCTTATGACATAATGTCCTCATTTCTTTGTTTCTTCCTATCATTCTAATCCATAAAGAGTCCACCAAGATCAACCCTTACGTTGATCTTCTTGCTTCATGCTACTTAGTTGCGCGCGACATCTGATTCAATAGTTTTCTTGTATTCAATATATACTTTGGTTTTTCTGTAGAGTTGAGAGCTTCATCGAACACCAAGACGCTTGCAATGTGGGGCGTCTCCGATCTGAGTCGCATTTGCTCCTGCCTGCATGCTTATCGAGAACTGCTTCAAGTCCAAGCCCTTCAAGTGAAACCAATATCAGCAACAATCCATGGCCTCCTCTCATAATTTCAAGACCAACTTCTGATGGCATGTTCTTGACATATACCACACCGGCTGCTGATAGCAAAAACTCCTCAAGAACTGCACCGTACAATTTGGACCTTCAACTCTCAACCACCTCAAAACCTCTTCAGGCCTCAAATGCGGCCAAGAAAGATGGTGAGCATCAAGCTCAGCTGCATCTCTCAATTGGGTGGTCGTCGATCGACTCCAGCGACAGACATGATTCGAACATAATTTCTACAAACCAAGAGGCTGCAGGAAAAATCTCCCCGAGGGAGAGTGACTATAAAAGTGAGAAAAACTTGGCCGAACCAAGTATTATCAAGCAAGCACGAGAGCAGTTAACATTGGCCAATGAAGAGAAAGTTTATGCTGAAGAGGCAAGACAGCGAGCAAGAAGGCAGATTGAATTGGCTGAACAAGAATTTGCCAATGCCAAGAGGATTAGGCAACAAGCTCAAGTTGAGTTAGACAAGGCACAAGTTCTCAAGCAACATGCGATAAAACGAATACACTCTACTATTCTGGAAATCACCTGCCACGCTTGCAAACAACAATTCCAAGCAAGAAAACCTCCTGAAGAAAACTCTCTAGTGTTGAGTTACCTGTCGTCAGCTGTTACAGAAGGTGAAGGAGACAACGATAATGGAAATGATCTAGCAAATATGTCCAAGTTTTAACGGCATTCCCTAGCTCCCACTGTTCCAATTTGACAGCTTTTTTTCTGTATCTTGGATTGTTTGTTAAGAATTGTGGTTAGCTCAAGTTGGTTTAGATGGGTTCTGAGGTGTGTTCTTCAGACTACTGTGTTTACGCAGTATATATTTTTAGGAAGCTATCAGAATCATGACTTTGTTACTATAGCAATATAAATTTCCATGAATTTTATTGTAACTACTACCTTGTAGAAATCTTATTTCTTTACAATAAATCCTCTCAATAAAGGGTGTGAATCATTAGGTTTTCCTGCACTGAGACTATTTCATTGAATACGTACCGAAACACTCGCGTCTTTCTTTCTCTAACGTTGGCAGTTTTGGATTTTGTGTTTGGACTATGTGGATATGTTGGGAAAACCGAGGTGAGGGAAAAGGAAGGTGACCGTGACCTCTCTCGCCAGCATTAAAGAAGAATACTGACGAAATTTATGACCTAGACTTTCAAATACCATTAGATAGGAACGGAAGAGATGAGGGAGAAAGGTACGATGTAGTGGTATAAATACGAAGGTAAAGTGCCATGTTTTTCAGTGCCGCAGTTGTAAGGTCTAATAACAGACTCATTCGTCCCTCTCAAGGTCCCCAACACAGGCACAAACAAACTTCGCTTATTGATGCTATTCTGCATAAGATTCAGAGCCACCCACAGAAGGGGAGAGAGAGCGAGAGGGTGTATGTGGTTGGCAGATTTTGCAGGCCAAAAGGAGCACAGCATCTTTCCATTTACAAAGAGAACACAGAATGGCTTAACTTTTATTTAAGCCTTGCAACTAAAAATTTGGCTTCCTTGTAGAAAGTTCAAACCTGAGTGTGGGTTGTAGTACTCGCTTACCCTTTCTTCATCTTTCAAGACTATTAGTGTTAATCCAAAACCCCAAAACAAATGGCAAAACTCAACTTGTTTGCCTTTACTCTTGGAGCTTACGCTATCCTTTCTACACTTTGGCTATTTCCATTTGTTCCAGCCAATAATTATGCTTCCTTGACTAGCTTTGCGTGTCAGTGATAAGTATTAATTGGTTACTGAGCCATCTTCAATAGCAACCAAGGTCATTGATGTAAATTGGCGACCTTGAAAGTCAGTTCTAAGAAGCGAGAGAAGGACAGAGGTACGAATCGCTCAAGTTTTATCTGAAATGGTTGGCCAGAGAAAAATTAAAAAATTATTTCAGGGCAATGATTACATAAATTGCCAGTAAATATTCTTGCATACTGCAGCGAAAGCTTTGCACGTGACACGGTCTTCAAAGTCGTGTCAAGTTGAGCCAAGTAAGCGTCGAGGGTCTTTGGGAGGGAACATTTTCTTCTCTACCCCTGAGTTCTAGTGCGGCAAACTTCTGTAATTTAGTAGAAGCTTTTGTACAAATTCCAAGATTATTTAACAACATTTTACACATTTTAAATGAATTCATACATAAATAATAAAAGTATAAGGAATGCCACCTATTATAAAACCTGATATTATAAAAAGATAACTTAATTCTTTTTTATCTCCCATTTTATTTTAAATTAGATCGTTAAAGATGTTAATTTAATTTCACTTCTACATAATTATGAAATCAGAAGAAAGGCTTAGGATGGTTAAGTAAAAGAATCGAAGCCTATCATCAAATCAATTTGTCTAATAACTTTATAACCAAACAAAAAAATAGGATAACAAATATAAACATGGGTCTACAAATTTTCACGAGGATTAATTAGTCACCTAACAATTTCCAAGGTCATCAAAGAATGAATGAAATGAATTCAAAAAAATTAACAGAAATTAAAATAAATTAATAACATTAAACAATTACTAATTGAAACTAGCAATAAGAATAAAATTAATCAATGATGAAAACTTAGGAATTATTTTATCCTTGTTTTGTCTTCTCTTTATCTTATTGATTCAGTTATACTTGATTCTATATATCCTAAGGTTTTAATTACCCTCTCTTGAGATCTAATCAAGTAATCCCAATTAAAATCAATAATAATATAATTGCAACATTATCATGATCGTGCTTGTGATTGATTTATTTCTATACCAATATTAATTTATCTACAAGTTAGTTCCATGGGGATTAGTTAGCCACCTAACAACTCAATTTCTTTTATCTAAAGTAATCAAAGATTGAATGAAATGAATTCAAACAAATTAACAGAGAATAAAATAAACTAATAACACTAATCAATTGGTAATTGAACCTAGCAATAAGAATAAAATTAGTAAATGATTAAATCTTAGCAATTATTTTATCCTTGTTTTGTTTTCCTTTTATCTTTTTGTATCAATTATACTTGATCCTATACATCATATAGTTTTGATTAACCTGTCTCAAAATCTAATCTAGTAATCCCAATTAAATTTGATAATAATATAATTGCAACTTCTCCATTCATAAAATGCTCGTTACTATTCAATTGAATTTCAACCAATTCTATGGGTAATTAAGTCACAATTGAGATCACTCTTAATTTCTTATTAATCTAATATTTGATGTTCTATTAAGTTACCAACTATCGTTGCACATCTTAACACATGTGAATTGATTCAATCTCTTGATTTGTAATCAAGTATAAGTATAGGAAATATCACAAGGCACTGATATATTTGTTGAAGTCGACAAGAATAAGGTTTAACAAAACAAATCAAAAACAATTCTTAATATGGATCCATAATCATGATCAACATCCTAATAATCCAAATCAACATCCAAGACAATGAAATATATGAAGAGAAAAGAGACAAAAACTATTTTATGTCTTGATCTGAAAATCTGGAAAATCTAGAGTTGCCCTTGATGCCTCCAATTTGATCTCTTTAATTATAATGTGTGTAGGAAAATCCCGGTGGTACATCACATGTACCCGGTGCGGAAAACAAAATTTTTTGTCCCGAGACTTTCCCAAAACCCAGGATCGTTGTGTATATATAACTAGGTCAAACCATAACGACCTACGTAGCCCGTCTCTAACGGTATCCACGCAGAGGTCGGATAACCTAACCGAGACAAACCCTTTGCCCCGGGAATAGCTAGACTAAGGAAAAGACTGCTAGATCTTACCTTAGCCTTGGAGAGCTTGTAGAGATGAGTTGGTAGAACCTTGGAGAAGAAGAAGCAAATGGAGAGGATGAGAGGAAGGAGATGGAAAATCAAGATTTTCAAGCTTAACTCTTAAGCTTCACGTTTCTTCTCTTCATTCCACGACCAAGCAAGCTTCCAATTTCTCTATTATGTTTATTTAACACTTAAATATACATAAGAAGGGCTTGGTGTAGGGCTTCCACGTGAGAGGCATAAGAAATGCCTTAAATTGCTAAACCATCATTACTTTGAAAAGTCAAAGTTACAAAACTCTTCCTCTCCCATTTTGGTTCCACCGAATATCACATATAAATATATATATTAATTAATTATTTACTTAAGTAATTAATATATATAATTGCTGAAGTGGTCCAGTCAAACTGGGGTCGGTCCTACCGCCCTACCGGGCCCCACCGGCGAAAAATCACCGGAGACCTTTTTCAGCAATATCGATGTCGCGATCTCATCGGGACATATCCCAATCTCATCGGGATCCGTTTAATCTGTCTGCTCTCCGATATTGGATCACTATCCAAAACTATTTTACGAGTTCTCCGAGACACTCTTATGCGTGTGACCCATTAGGTTCCCGGTTATGTTGGCCACTT
>JANIHY010000007.1:21203548-21228541 GCA_027479065.1 Erythroxylum brevipes | reverse complement strand
ACTGTACAAGATGATTGTTATTTTGAGATTTTAATTTACTGATTTCTGTTATATTGTGATTTAATTACTGCGATGCCGTGTGGATAATAGTAAACTGTTCTGGTAGTCGCCTTTATCGTGGGATA
The DNA here is from genome assembly GCA_027479065.1 of Erythroxylum brevipes. Taxonomy (NCBI): domain Eukaryota; kingdom Viridiplantae; phylum Streptophyta; class Magnoliopsida; order Malpighiales; family Erythroxylaceae; genus Erythroxylum; species Erythroxylum brevipes. The sequence continues at coordinate 21,228,416 of JANIHY010000007.1, read as the reverse complement.
CGTGTCGGGAGTCCCGATGTGTACCCTACGGTGAGGGGGCGCTACATGAGATCTCACACTTTTTACCCCCTTAGGGCCCAACCCTCTTTGGGGTCCAGCCTAGTTGGCACAACGGCTCGAAACCTGGCTCTAATACCACCTGTACCATCCCAGATCACCCGCTCACAGATATTGTCTACTTTGGGCCTTGACCCAGCCAAGCCCTCACGGTTTTGCTTTTCTCGAGGCCTTCTCAGAAGATCACCCATCCTAGTACCACTCTCACCCAAGCACATTTAACCTCGGAGTTCTGGTACATTAGGCCATGGAAAATGCATCTATGAGGGAAAGTCCAACTCTTTAGCCGGTCCTACCGACTCGAGTCCTAGCTTCAATACCACTTGCAACGGCCCAGATCACCCGCTCACAGATATTGTCAGCTTTGGCCCTTGGCCCAGTCAAGTCCTCACGGTTTTGCTTTTTTCAAGGCCTTCCCAGGAGGTCACCCATCCTAGTACTACTCTCACCCAAGCACATTTAACCTCGAAGTTATGATGGGATCCGGTGCATTAGGCAATGGAAAACGAGTCTATAAGTGAAAGATATATGTAACCTTATAAGGCGTACTTCATTTCCCTCTCCCACCGATGTGGGATCTCACAATCAAGGCCCAAAGTGGGTAATATCTATGAGCGGGTGGTCTGGGCTGTTATATGCTTAGTACTATATATTCAACTGAAGCATAATCATTCCATCTATAAGCACAAGTGTTGCTCCATTCTAAATTGTAACTATTCTCATATGATGCGCCTTGAGGTTGATTGTATATGCTAAATTGCTCCCACATATAGGTTGGTGGTAAACATTCATGATTGTAATGGTTACTCCCATAAATGTCGCAATACTACATGGATGTCAGTTAAGTCTCCGAAAATTTGTAAGGAAACCTCTCTTTCGTATATGGTGATGTTATATATTTTGAAGACACATTGTAGCTCCCATAAGAGTATTGACTGCTTCATCATTCCAATATAAGTTATGGTGATGACTTAAATCTCAATTCCTAAAACAAACCATAGACACATTGTTAATGTAGAGAAGTTCAAAAGCTAATTAAATTAATAAGCTAGAAATACGATGATATATAATAAAAATAAATATAAAAGTGACTAGAGTAATAGTATCCAGGTGTTCCTAATATCAATAACCCTGGAAAAGGTGCGAAAAACTTGATAGGTTTATTTATATACCAATATTAATTTATCCACAAATGCACACATAGCTGTAGCTAGCACAGGCAAGTACGGATTAAATCCTACAACAATGATTACTAGTAATTATCGTTATCCCATTATCTAGTCTACTAATTCGGTTTTAGTTTTAATAAAGAAAATAAAATTTAAAAAATTAAAATAAATAGGAAAAATATTGAGTAACGAATAAAGAAATCACTTAGAAATAATAAATATCAAGAATTAGTGTCTACGTTATGAAACCCCCAAAAACCCTTAAATATTAACCTTTTATTATGCAATTGTTTGATTGACTATTAGACCGTGGAAATTCCTATTGTATACTATCGACTCACATAAGAAAAAAAAACAACTAATATTATAATTATAAATCTATATTATTCAGGTTAAAGGTACAAAGATTACTTTACTGATTCATGACTTCTGCTATTAGGTTTTGAATCTAAAGGATTTATATCGACCTATCTCTAAGTTTGCAATCAACTCTTTTAAATTACAATAGATTTATTCATGCATAAGATTTCTTAATCTATATGTTTTGAAATCAGATTAAGAACTAATATCCTAGATCTATTAGAACATATATTAAACACAAAATTGAATCACAATAGATCAATCAAAACAATTGCATTAAATAAAAGAATTAAAAACATGTTATAGCATAAACTAGGGTTCATCTCACCTAGAAGCTAATGATGTTTAGTTACACATAATAGAAAATGAAATCAAATATAAATAGAAAGAAAAAGGAATAGAAAACAAAGAGTTCCTAATTATATATATCCTTTTGTCTCTTATCAAAAGTTTTTTCAAGGTAGAGGTTTGATGATGTATTTTATTGGATTTTTAATGATTTCTTCATGTTTTCCATATATGTGGATCAATATTGCCCCTTCTGAATGATCTTTGGGTCTTGATTCACCTCTGTAGGTCTTTGAAAGTCTCTTTCCCTCATTTGCATCTACTTATGTCTTTTATAGTCATTTATAAGATATTCACAGTCTAATACACAAGCAAGTGTTAAGAATATGCATACTTTAAAATCTCCATAATTTGCGATTATGTAAGCCTAAAAAGATGAACATGGCCATATACGCCACTGTGTATCCCTTAATTACTTTAAGACTTCATTTTATATTACGTTTTCATCAAAATTCTTCTCGTTTTAGTCCATGAAAGCAATTATAATATGTAAATGCACTTAGACTAAATTAAGTACCTAATGTACAATAAAAGTATAAAATGTCAAGCAAAATACATAAAAATGGTTTTATAAATATGATCAAATATAAATCTATCAACCTATCTTGCCCATACTCTCTGTCACATTCATCTATGGAATCACGATCGTGACAGAGAGTGCATCCATGCAACTGCCTCATCATGTACAATAATACAATTGTGCACGATTGTGACTTCTTCCATTCTTTAAGTTCTTCATCTTTTCTTCAATTTTCCTGTTTCCACTCACTAATAATCACATTAAAAACACTTTGCAATCAAAAATTAAGATTAAATCCTTGATCTAAAATAATTAAACAATTAAAAACATAAAAACACTAATAAGAACACAATTCTAAGTCCTAAAAAATGATTATCATTTAAGAAAACACATAAAAATGCACCCAAATTTTAAGAAAACACATTTTAGTATACTCCTATCAACATCCCCATACTTAAATCTTTTCTTGTCCTCATGTAAAACTAAAACTACATATAAACAAAACAAGTAAACCACATGTAAACAAAACAAGTAAACACATAAATACACAATCATGTAATAATGAATTAATATATACAATAGCATCAAATCTCATGGAATTAACGTAACCTCAAACATTAACTACTTTAAAAAAATGCCAACATACTAACTTATTCCTTTTATGTCTAATTTTTTGTATTTGAACATACATATCAATCAAAATAATAACACCCTATTCATACACCTGTGACACTTATAAGCTTACACTTATTATTACTAATCAATTAAAAAGGAAAATTATCATTAAGTAAACATTCATGAAAATTCTTGCTATTTTTAAAAGGTTAGTAGGTTTTGTTTTATTTTAAACACCATCTTTTTATGTTTTCTTTAACAATAACCTAGTCATTTGACATGAAGGAAAACACCTTTTTATGAATATCCATTGGTTACTAAGCTAGGTTATTTTTTCTATTTAGCTTGGTTGGAATGTCATTACATCCTTTTGATGCAAAGAAAAATATTTTATTATAAATGCCTCTGGTTACTCAGCTATATCATAACTCTCAACTGACGACCAGCTCTATTCTTAACCCAATTTTCTAAAAAGGGCCAACAAAATAGGAATTTTATTTAAAAAATTTATCACCTTTTTAGCTTACCTCATTTCTTCTTAGTCAATAACCCTCAAGAAAAGTTATTAATGATGCCTACCAATTTAAATGAGTGTAACTATAAATGTATCCAAATAAGTGTCATAAAGTGAAGGAATAGGTTTCATATCATAATTAACATGCATATTCATCGCAAAGACACTTAAAACACAAATTTCATAAGTTAATATGTCTTTATAATTTAAATGACCATGTTCAAAAGTAAGATAATTTCATTAAATTCATTCCATTAACACAATCACACAATGAACCCATCATGCAATAAAATGTTCACACAATGTCATCCTAATCAATCTAACATAATGCTGATGCAAAATTAACACATAAATGATATTTAAGTGTATAGACGTCCCCCTACTTGAACAATTCAAGTGTATATATGTCCCCCCACTTGAACAACACATTGTCCTCAATATGGATAAAAATATAATAAAAATAAAGAGAAATAATAAAAAATAAAATGTAAGGGCAAGAATATTTATGGAGATTTAGGTAGTGATGGTGTTGGAAATGGAACTTAGACACCTTAGACAACAAAAAATTTGAGTAATTTCTTTGTCTAATATCGTTGATGGCACATGACCTCCTTTAGATGTGTCTATATGGTGTTTAAACAACCTTTTAGTCACTTGTTATTTTCTTTCATTATGTCAAGCACCATATTTTAGCCTTCTTCCTCCTCCTTGGAATCATCATTTGAAGAGAATTGTTGGTGTGCTTATGTGGAGCTTGAACTCACCCATCCTATATTGCCCTATGATTGACTTTTGATTTAGCCAATATTTTAAAGTTCTATACTATGGTACTTTAAGATCTCCACTAGCAGCAAATGCGTGTGATTTAAATACTTAAGAAAAATAGGGGTTAGTGCATCAACAATAACACCATGAAAGTGAGCGAGAGCAGTTACAAGGACCCTTATACCTAGATAGCTACTTTTCTTATTAAGCAATTAAACCAGTGTTCAAAAAATATACGTGGATGTACAAACTTAAACTTTATGAACTATGCACTAAAGGATAAATAAATATTTTTTAAAACATTTTTTACTTGTAAAAAAAAAATTGAAGTGTAAATTTATGTAGTAAATCTTGCAAATCTTGCAAACCCACTTGAAAGATGTGATTTTGAGTGGGAATCACTAGATTTGTATGAAATAATGATAACTAGAAGAAAGTTAAAAGGAAAGAGTGAAAACCAAGTGAAAGTGAAGAGAGATTTGAGAGCAACGAAGGAATTATATAGGTGGGTAACCACTTAGAGAGGGAGAATATAAAAGTTGGAAGAAAAGAAATAAAATTTTTAAAGGGTTAGGGTTTGAGAAAAAGGGAAAAATGGGCCTTGTACTATCATGCATGTGTTTCATGATAGTGTAGCCTAATTCTCGTCTATCTTGATCATGATAGAGAGTGCATCCCCTTGCTATGCACGATCGTGTCTACATGCATAATTATGACATGCCTGGCACGCTCCAAATTTGTTCCTCATGTATCCCCCAAAACTTGTTCCCTAACTTGTAACACCTTTCCAAATATAAGATTAAAAAATCAAAATCACTCCAATAGGAAAATAACAAACCTACATACAAAATTTACGAAAACCTAACTAACATTCCATACTAATTTATGGTCTATAGCTAGACATTAATCATTCAAACTTGTTCAATGAAATGAAAGTAAAGAAATTACTTCCTTTCTTATGAAAATACTCTGTCAAGGTAAAAGTTACATTTAATTCGATTCACCTTGAGGGTTTCCTTTCTATTGTTCTCCAACTCTAAAACTCTATGCTTGAATACATGGGTTACTTTTAAAGGCCCAATCCATTGCGACTTGAGCTTTCCTATAAACAAATTCAATAGTGATTTAAATAATAACATCACATCTCCTACCTTAAACTCCTTTTTCTTGACATGAGAATCATGCCATTTCTTAAATTTTCCTTATATAAATTGTCATTCTTATAAGCATTTAATTGAAGTTCCTTTAGCTTGTTCAACTACAAATGTCTCTTCTCGCTTACTTTCTTCTAATCAAAATTTAAGGATTTTGATGCCTAATATGGCCTATGCTCTAATTCTATGGGTAGGTGACAAGCCTTTCCATAAACAAGCTAAAATGGGCTCATAATAATTGGAGTCTTAAACGCAGCTCGATAAGCCTATAGAGTATCATCTAGTTTCAATGCCCAATATTTTCTTGAACTGTTGTCCATCTTCTGCAATATTATTTTCAACTCACGATTAATAACCTCTACTTACGCACTTGTTTATAGATGGTATGGGGGTGGCAACACAATAATAGAATCCATATCTCTTAAGAAAAGCGTCAAAAGATTTATTATAAAATTGTGTTCCTTCATCACTAGTGATGGCTCGTGGCATTTCAAATCTATTGAATAACCTCTTCATGAATTTTTGCACCACCTTTCCATCATTAGTTTAATTCACCATTACTTCAGCCCATTATAATACATAATCCACTCTAATTAAGATATAAGTGTTCCCTATGGAGGATAAAGTTAAAGTAACTTATGGTTAGAAACCTCCTAAAATGGTTCCCAAGAAAATTTGGAAGCCCATAGGTAGGATATTTACAATTGGTTTTCTTGAGGAACTTGTGCATGAAGAGATGCAATTATTTGATCCTATGCTAGAGAAAGGGGATGTAAATTCTATTGATTTTCAAAAAGTTGCTAGGAGGAATTAATGATTGCTATCCATGATTCTTCCCCATAATAAAATAACTATGTTACAGATGTTTCTGTTGAAATTGGACAACTATAGGAAAGTAATACATAGAGACCAGAAAGATTCAAATTAATATAGTTAACACTCCTTGCAATAAGGGAAATTCTAAACAAATGGAAGAAGACACTCATGGCAATTCTAAACTGGTGGAAGAAGACACTCGTTCAAATTGGAATAAGAGGGGGTAGTACAATCAAATATGGTTCAAAAGATTGATTTCTTACAAGCTCATTTAAAGGGCAACAATGAAGGACTAGTGGAGAATTTTAACATCCCATCTGTTATTATGCCTACGAAAGGGGATAATTTAGACAACAAGGATGAAAGTGAGGTGGTTATTAATACAAACGCACAAAAGGTTTTCAAGTACAATTTCCAACTGGTTTCAAACAGAAGAAAGTCTAAGAGTAACAAGGTATTAGGTTCCAAAAGTAAGTCTTGATGATGACTATAACATTATGAAAAGTAAGAGGTTTAAACAAACCTCTAAAACAACATGCTTCACATGATTTTGTTGCTAAAAAAGACCACTAATCCTTTGTTTTTTGGAGACCAAAACAAAAATGAATGATAATAAGAAACTTGAGTTTTTGGGAAATAATTGTAAAATAGTTTCCAATCACTCTTATCATCCCGTTGATAGACTTATCCTTCTTTATAACTCCGAATTAATGGCTTTGGATATGCTACCAGTGTCTGATCAACTTATGCACTTAAAACTTTCTTTCAAGCTTGTAAAAGAATCTATCTTGCTTAATATTATTTATGTTAGTAACATCGAATTCTAGAGGAACATTCTATGGAAAAATCTCTATGGTTTGAACCATACTTGCAACTTGTGGTAGGCTATAGTGATTTTAATTCCATTTTGTATCATACTAAATTTTAAGGGAAATTTTGCCTCAGGAATTGTTTAAAGTAGAAGATCACTTTTACACATGGGACAACAAACAAGACTCGAATTGGTTCATCAGGAAAAAATTTGATATAGCCCTTATGAACTTTGATTGGATGTGAAAATTCCTTGATAAATTTGCTTGTGTTTTGGACCCCTTATTCTCTAATCACTCTCCTATCAAGCTAACTAGTTTGTTTCCTAATACTGTGAAATTCCATCCTTCCATGTTCAATAATTGCTTAGCACGACAACCAGAATTCTTTAAGTTTGTAGAAAAGGGGTTGTGGAACTTATCAATTTCGTTATGTGCATAAACTTAGAGCTATTAAAGAGGAAGTGAAGTTGCCAAATGAATCTTTAGGGAGCAACACACAAAAAACAATGGAGGATGCTAAGAATAGATTGTCTGAAGTATGAATTTGCTAGCTGTTAATCCTGAAAATGCTGGTCTCACTATCCAAGAGAAACGTTAGCTAAATTCTTATATGCAAGCTATGCAAAATCATTTCTATATTATCAACATAAGGTTAAGAATTGCATAGTTGAAAGATGGAGATCTAGGCACTAAATTTGCTTTCAATGCATCGTATGTAAGGAAAAATTGAACAAAATTAGGTAACTACCATAAGTAATAGATTTGTGTTGTAAGATCATAAATCCATTATCCAAGAGGCTTTGAATTTCTTCTCAAAATATGATGGGATTAGCCAAATTTTCTGCCTTATCCTCAACAATGTCAAATAGATTCATCTCAAAGTAAAACCCTAATGACATTGCTTTAATTCTAATTGCACCTATAGAAGATAAATAAATTATGGTCATAGTTTTCTTGCTCAATGATTAAATGGCACCTAGACCAGACGGTTTGAATGGATTTTTCTACCACAAATCCTAGGATACTATTGGAAGAATGGTTTTGGATGCATCTCATGAATTTTTAGAACTGGTCATTGCTGAAAGAAATCAACAAGAACTTTATTTATTTGATTCCTAAAGTAAAAATTATAGTATCCTTCAGTGATTACAAACCCTTATCTTCCTTGAATTTTCTCTATAAGATCATATCTAAGTTGCTTTCTATTATAATGAAAAAGGCTACTAATGTTCTTGTCAATTATAATTGAAAAGCCATTCTAGAAAATAGACATATTGGGGATAATATTCTTATTGTCTAGGAACTACTTAAAAGTTATTCCAGAAGAAAGGCTGATTTCAACGAAACATTTGATAGCATAATCTGGGAGCTATTATTTTGTTTGTTGAAAGTTTTTGGTTTTCCCAAGAAAGTCATCAACTAAATTAAAGAATGTGTCTCAAGAGTCTCCTTTTCATTGCTAGAAAATGACATACCTTCTAAGATCTTTAAAGAAGCTAAGGGTATCAAACAAGGGGACTCCCTATCGTCATGTCTTTTCATATTATGTATGGAAGCTCTTTCTTTTCTTATCAATCATAATGTTACTGAGAATCTAAATTTTAGGTATCATTCTAAATGTTGAAAGCTTCCCTTGGTGAATCTATGTTTTGATGATGACTTTCTTATATTTTACAAAGATCATTTAGGCTTTATATAAATTTTATGTTCTTTAAAGGCAATTCAAGCCTAGAACTGAATGTAGAAAATAGTTTCTTTCTGCTATCTAAAGCTACCTCAAGTTTGGAGCTTCAAATTACGAGAATTACTGGAATGTGTAAAAAGAATCCTCCCTTTATGTATTTTAGGCTCCCTATATCTAAAAGAAAATTGAGATAGTCTAAATGTTATCCCCTAATTAAAAAGGTGTAGAATCAACTTTCTTCTTAGATTAACAAAACACTTTCTTATGTGGGGAAATTGCAATTGATCAAATCTATCCTATCCTCTTTGCATGTTTATTGGATCTCTCATTTCTTTCTTTAAAAAAAGATTATCAAAATGCCAAACAGCTTGTTCAGGAATTTTCTTTAGAGCCACTCAGAGTGAGTTAAAGATTAATAAAGGTCAAGTGGTCTGAAACATGTTTTCCTAAAGATCAAGGTAACATATTCAACCTTAATTCTGAAAAGATTATGGAGAATCTTAGAAGACAAATCATCACTTTGGATTAAATGGATATATGGATATTTCCTTAAGGGAAGGAGCATTCAGAGGGTGCATAGGGGTTCATCTCATTCTTGGTTCCTTGGCCAGCTCTTACTTCTTAAAGACAAAATTAAAGCTGATGTTAGTTGAAAAGTTAGGAATGGAGAGAAGTCATCAATTTGGTATGACAACTAAATAACTTATGGCTAACTAATCTATGATATTAGGAGCACTAAAACCAGAAAAATGGGTGACTTAGATGATAAAGTTTATAAAATGATTGTGGATAATAATTGGGCTCTTTCATAAGAATTATTAAGACAAAAACCAGCTTATCCATATGATATTCACAATACTGACAGTTTCTATTAGAAAGGAAAACCAATTGCTAACTTGACTTGCAAGATAGCCAGAAAACTTTTTCATACAACTGGATCCAAAGTCCCATGGTATAATATTGTATAGAATTAGTTACTAACTCCAAAACTCTCATTCCTTCTATGGTTGATTATGAAGAAAAACTTAAGCACTATAGATAGATTGCATTTTTTAGCGGTGGACGATAGGTGCTCTTTATGAAAGAAATGTGGAGAAAATAAGGAAATTTTGTTCTTTTGAATGCGAATATGCCTCAAATGTTTGGAAAGAGGTAAAAAAAGTCATGCCAATGGAGCTACAATGGGAACTCACTCTCTGATTCCATTCAATGGCTAAAGGATCATTCGAGTACTAATAATGACAATCCGCAACTCTATTTTCTTGCTATGAGATTAAGCATTCAACGGCTATGGTTGAAAAGTAACAACAGGAAATTCAAAAAAAAATACTATAAAAAAGAATATTACAAATGGGATCCTACAAAACCTGAAAGAATTAATTCATTTAAGACACTAATTAAGGAATTCCTTTTAGTCTAAGTTGTTGGCGATTGGTTTTTATAAGAGGTGACTTTATTAGATATCCATACAGGGATTGGTTGTATCTGTAAACCTCTTATAATTTCCATTGGATTCTTAATACATTCTTTTATTTTATTAAAAAAAGTTTTTGGGGCATTACATAACCCAAAATGCATTCGTCTATAGGTAAAGGTTCCATAAGGATATGTGAAAGTGGTCTTCTCTTAATCTTCCCTAAAGATAAAAATTTGGTTATACCCTAAGTAACCATCAAAGAAACAATAGAACATATAACTAGCCACCCTTTCAATCATTTGGTCTACAAATGGAAGAGGGAAGTGATCCTTTTTATTCGCCTTATTAAGCTTCCCATAATACATGCACACTCTCCAACATTTGAATGTTCAAGTAGAGATCATCTTAACACTTTTACTCTCAATTACTATTGTAAATTCTTTCATGGGTACACATTGTACTATCTGACCCATTCACTATAAGAAATTAGGTAAATGATACTTGCATTTAAAAACTTCATAACCTCCTTCTTGACCACTTATTTTATATGAGGGTTTAACCTTTTTTGTCTTACCTTCACTAGTTTACTTCCTTCCTCAAGGATAATCCTTTGCATCACCACATTAAGACTTATTCCTCTTATATCGAATATTTGTCATCTTATGGCCTTCATCCTTTTCCCAGTTATCTCTACAACCCTGCTTTCTTGTTTCCTATCTAGTTAGTTTGAAATGATAATGGATAATATTTGATCTTTGCCTAGAAAAGTATACCTGAAAAGTCTAAAGTTTCCCAGTGGATATATTTCAAACTTGGCAAGTTATGTAGACATAAGGAAGTACAAATTGTTTGGGACGAAAGTCATGATTGTCATGTGTTTATGCAAAAGCTAATTCCAATTGCATTTCAAGAGTTGCTACCAAATAAAGTTTAGGAAGCTATAATAGAATTAAGGTTGTTTTTCAAAAGCTTAACATCATCTGAAATAAAGTTGGTTGAAATGGAAAAACTAGAAAGGGAGATTCTAGTAATCATATGCAAATTATAAGCGATTTTCCCTCTAAGCTTCTTTGATTGTATGGAGCATCTACTAGTGCATTTAGCACATGGGGCTAAACTTGCTGGTCCAGTTCAATATTGATGGATGTATCCATTTGAGAGGTAATTATAATAAATAATTAAATTAGATTTATAACATATTTTAATCCCAAAATTGTATATCAATAGATATTTGTAATGTAGGTATTTGCGTCACTTGAAGAAAAACGTCAAAAATAAAGCTAGAGTTGAAGGTTCAATAAGTAATGCTTATTTAATGGAGGAAGCCAGTATATTTTATGCACATTATTTTGAGTCGCATGTGCATACAAGAGAAAGAAAAGTTTCTCATAATGACGATAGGGGAGGAACTGGTGAGGTTAATGGTAACTTATCCATTTTCACATATCCTAGGTGAACATATGGAAAGTCAACGAGAAGAATGTTAACAAAGGAAGAAATAGAGGCTGCCCATGGTTACATTTTATTGAACTCTCAAGAGGTTCAAGCTTTCGTTCAGTAAGTTGAAGTTGATTTTCAAATTGATTATTTAGGTTTTCAAAGTTATTGTTGTTCACAACTAAAATACATAATAATGTCTTTAAATTATACGAGGAATGGTTACGTGAGCTAATGCCCAAAAAAACATAGGATGATATCAATAAAAAAGTTAAAAGACACTTTTATCGATCGTTCGAGAAATATGTAAGTTTTCACTTATAATTATTGAAATGGTTGAAATATCATATCAAAATGTTCAAATGACATTATATTATTTAATATGATTTTTTGTAGGCCTCAGAAAGTCCAATAGAGAACAAGTTCATATGTGATATTGCGAAAATATCTTTGTGAGCTATTTAATCATATCTGGTGTATTTCGTTAATGGACACAAATTTCATACAAAATATCATGTTCAGAGCATGGAAATAATAAATTGTGGGGTTTGTATATAGGGAGAATTGATGAATTACTATGAAAAAATTGTTGAGATACTTGAAATTGATTACCCTACATTGCCAATAAAGTGGAGTGTGATATTTAAGTGTGACTGGTTTGATCCAACTCCTAATGTTGGTACAAAAGTGCACAGCTGATACAATCTAGTTGAGATCAACCAGCGAAGAAGATTTGACAATTTGAACCTTTCAAGTTGGTGATGCAAGCAATTGAGGTGTATTACGTCCCTTTTCCTAGCTTACGACAAGATAAGTGAGATTGGTTGGAAGTTTGTAAAGTAAAACCTAGAGGTCTTTTTGAATTTCATAAAAAAAGGAGAAAAATAAGAGAATTGAAAGTGAAGTGTTTTAGGAAGATGTTTATAAAATAAATGCGTGTGTTAAATATGATAATAACGAACCTTTGAACGATCCAAAGAATGAATATGTTGAAATTTTTACTTGAGAGGATGAGAAGGGCAAGAGATTTGAAAAGGAGCCTGAGTTTGATTATAATTCTTCAGAAAAAGAAGATGATGATTTTGTTTTTAATTTTGATTTACAATTAAGTGATCATGATAGTGATTAATTTATGTTTGTAATAGAATATTATATGAATAAATCTATTATTGCATCAATAATATATTGTTATATATTCAATTTATATTATTATATTACTAAAATATACAATAAAATATGAATTTTAGGTTAAAAATATGCCATTAAAGAGAAAATAGGATATGATGCAGCCAAGGTTAAGGTTACCACAATTTGGGGCTAGTTACTTTCCAAGTGAAGCATCAGATTCTGCAGTTGCCATAGAATCAGGTGTTGTATCTCTAGCTACTACACATCCAGATGAGGCATCACCTTCGGTGGTCGGTACTACACCATCCAGCATCCTTACTACACCATTCAGCAGCCCTTCACCATCCACCACCCCTATACCTACAGAGATATCAAGGGTAAACGTCATAGATTAAGGAGGCGAACTCTAACCTGGAGTTAAAGGAGTAGATGGAAGAACTTACATCACAATTGTCAATAATTTGTGAGTGAAAATACATGCATGATATCACCATAGGTTTATACTTGAAGTTATAGGTTTTAATTTGAAAATGATCTAAATTTGTTTATATATTAGGTTGGTTCCGTCTGGAACATGCTTAAGAAACATGACATCCAAGTTTAAAGAGATAATTGATCTTGAGGGTTATATATAGAAGAATATCTCTCAGGTGATAAAGGATTTTTATTATCAAACATTTGAGGTACAAAAAATATATTCTTCCATATTTTTATCTAATTAATTTTATACATTAATTAGATAAATATTGTAGGTATAAGTACTTATAGTATGTTTTTCTTTTGTTAGAAAGAATTTTTTCGAATTCCAGATATGATGTCGAAATTTATAAAGTATGGGATAGGTGAGCTCGTACACATTATAGAGACTTTCTTGGTGCGATACACAAGACTAGTGTATGACCTCCTTATATATCTGAAGAAATATGTGGTCGTTGTAGCAGTATTGCACATCACCTGAGGCAATGTCCATTTCAAAACACAATTTCTCAAATAGACTTAGAGGATCGGGGGGAGAGAGTCTTCCCGTACACATTGTAGGATCTATTACCCACTAGGAGCATGCAGAGAAACTTTTAAGTATCTACACTTTACATTTATATTCTGATATTTTTACTTTGATGTCATTATGGAGAATGATATCATAATGTTATAAACATTTGGTGCCATATATTGCTATGTTATTGAGTTACCTTGTTTTTTCAATAGGGGGTAAATATAATAAAAATAGAGAAAGCTCTACTAAAATTTTTGAAAATTGTAGTTCACTTTTAACATTTTTTTATGACACAGGAAAAGTCTATGGGCAGAAAGCCTACACCCTGTCGGCTCTTTTTGCATAGCCACACCAAGAAGCATAATAATGTGACCTTCGTTAACACCCGATGCAGAGAACTTAATGTATATGAAATTTATGCTTTAATATTAATTCTTAATAATTATCATTTATTAACATAAACATTGCCTCTTGAGAGGACCAAATATAAGAAAGTGTTCAATGATAATCTCAGCACTCTGAAACTGTTGATGAGAGTCAGGCATATCTTGATGCAATAGGTGGCAAGGACTCCCATGGAATGATCTTTGGCTTAGGTTTATTTGCAAACACATGCTATTTGCAATCCTCCACGTCCAGTATAGTTGCATCTAGTAGGTGGTCAGCATCCTATGAGAGAGTTGTTCAATTTTAAAGTATAGTACAGATGTTGGCAACTCAGTTCCAATAGTCGATGGAGTACATACCTAGCTCCATAATGAGGTGGATGAGTTGAAAGGGAGGGGCAATTCCTCATCGCAACAGTCAAACCATCCACCTTCACCAACTGCATGGCTTAGTTTTGCTACTCTCAAGTCATTTTGTATGAATTACATATTTATTGTTATAGATAATAATTTTTTATTATCAATTAAGATAATTTTTACTTTATATTACCATTCAACTTACTGTTTAGATAAACTAAATGTAGAAACAAATTCAATATATTATCACTAGATAACTGTATAAAATAAATATCAATCATAAGATTACTAATCAAAATTAAATTTAAAATTTAAATGCATAAAAATAAAAAAAATATCGGTGCATTTAACGAATAAAATTATAATATTCATTAGTACATTTAGCATTAAATTTACCGACAAAATTTTTTGACGCTTTGCTAAATTTTATGACGGAACTTTAACACCTTGACCATCATTAAATTTACCGATGCACATATAAAATATGTCGTTAAATTTACTGATGGGACATAACTTACCGTCATTAAATGTTCTGACAGATTTTTAAAACTTTATCCATCGATAGAGTTACCAATGGACTCAAAAATTTTGTTGCTATATTTAGTGACCGAAAAAATATTCATCAGTAAATTACCATGGAATATTTCTATTCCGTCACTAAAGATTACTGACAACCATTTCTCCGACGACTTATGCAGATTTGCCAATGGAAAACCTTCACATTCCGTTAGTAATTTTTTCCACTAAACACCCATTTTCTTGTAGCGATTGGTTATTTTTATGGATACCCTCAAAACTTTTGGGTTACCTTTGAAATTAATCAAATGGATCCGCCAATATATATCAACTCCATCCTAAAGTGTTCTAGTTAATAGAGAAGCAATAAACTACTTAAAGGGGAAACATGCATCAGACAAGGTAATCATATCTATCTATATGTTTTTGCTATAGCAATTAAAGTTATCATAAGGTTGATAAACTATAAATAAGTTCATAATAGATTCTTTAGATATCACTATAAATGTAAGAAGATCCAACTTATCAATCTATCATTAGCGAATGATCTTCTGTTACTTAGTAAAGCTAATGACAAATATGTCTAACTACTACTTGATGGGTTATATGAATTTGTTGGTGTTTTTGTGCTAGCTATAATTAAGGTAAAGAGCCAGATTTTTATCTTTAAAAGCTCTAAGTACATTATCTAGTCTTTTTCTAAATTTTAGGCCTGCAATTATCTATAACTCCCTTTAAATACTTGGGATTACCTATCTTAGCCTCTAAACTCTCATACCAAGATTATAGACAACTCTTTGACTTAATTATAAGAAAAATCAAGTTAGATCTCTAAAAAATTCTCCTATGTAGGCAGAACTCAACTAATACAGTCTATTCTCAGTGAAATGAATATATACTAGACTTTTAATATTGTTATCCCTATTAGAATCATAAAAAACAAAGAAAAGGTATTCAGGAACTAATTATGGAGTGTATTAGGCAGTTTGAAGGGTTTTCCTAAGGCCAAATGGTCTTAAGTCTATTCTCTTAAAAGGCAGGAAGGGTTAAGACTTAAATAAAAAAAATAAGGCACTAATGGAAAAAAGGATTTGGGGTCTATGCAATGAAAAAAAAAACCTTGTGTGTAAAGTGGATGAATGAAGAATATATAAGAGGTGTAAACTTTTAAACAATAAATTCTCTAGTCAACTTCTCCTCAGCCAAAAAATATATTTTGAGCCTTAGATAAGGAATTAGGATGGAAATCAAACACATAATAAGTAACAAGGAACAAGCCATTTTTTTGTTTAATAATTGGGCCAAACAAGGACCTATTCATATTTTACCAAATTATCACATTTTTCAGCATGGTCTCCTAAGGATTATAAAATCAATTTAGTTATCCTAAATAACCAATGGGTATACCCAATAAGGGGTAAATCATATCTCTCACCTCTTCCTTATTTATAACCCCAACCAAGAAAAAGAGGAAAAAGCAATTTGGACCAGAGAGATTCTCAATTGGATCCTACACAAATCTTTTTAAAACTCCAAATCAAGAGGTCTTATCACATGATATAGTTTGGTTCAAGAATAGAGTATTAAAACATGCCTTAATAATATGGCTAACCATTAAAAATAACTTTCCCCTGTTTAACATAATGAAGTGGGTAACTTCTAAAATATGTTTTCTTTGTGACTCTCAATGAATCATGAAATCATTTATTCGTCTAATGTGACTATAAAAAAAGGGATATCATACTATAAAGATTCAATTACATTTTCAAGTCCTCCAAAATGGAAGATGCTACTAATTTGCTCTTACCTATGAATAATAGTTTTGGTGAGACAACATTAATCAAGCTAGTTGTTAACATATTCACCTAAGAGATTTCAAAAGAAAAATCTACAATTCCAAAAAAGATAACGAAACACTAGAATATGACATCTTAGGAAGCATGCAAGAAATCCTTATCACAAAGAATATATGCATCTAGACTAGCCTAGTAATCAAACCAAGATGGAACCTCTTATAACATGCAAGGAATTAAAAGAACCAATATCCATCACAATTATATAAAGAAAAGGGGAACATGGAAACACCCAGATCAATGTAAAAGAGAAGGAACATTGCTTGAAAATCTAGAACAAAGAACAACATGATACAATCTAAGAACATGAATCAAAAGAAAACTTACCTTGTTTCAATCATCTTTTGGTTAACTATCTCAAATGAGGGAATAATCAGGTGAGCAAAAGAACTAATGCCTTAGAGGAAGAACAAACTCTAGAGGATGAGAAATTAAAGGAGTTAAAATATAATTTAAAGCAAAAGGAAAATTTTAAGAAGGAAACATTACATAAAGAAAGGAATAACTTTGGAACAAACTCCAAAGGAAGAAAAATTTAAACATCAAAACATGAAACATAGAGCTCCGAAACTGTAAACAATACCTCATTCTAGAAATATGAAGATTAAAGTGAAAAGAAGTTAAGGAAGCCCATAAGTTTACATGTAAGGGGCTCCAATTGTAGGAATTCGTTGACCTTGTATAACTGATTCAAAGGCCAACACTGACCAAGGCTTAAAGGAAACTAGAATAAGAAACCTTGGGAGAACTAAGAGAAAACAAAACATTTAAAAGGAGATTCGAGCAAAAAAAAAACTTTGGGAGAAAGAATAGAAAACAAAACACATTTTCTAAGTGCTTATTTGAGTGCTGACATCTATCAAATTTAACATATTACACGATGAATTAATTTTTGGGCACTATATATATTTCATGTTATAATTAATACCTTAATGCCTGTTTAGTGTAACACTAATTCATGTATTTTATAACGTAAGTTTTACGTACCTTCTTTGGAAATATATATACTTTAATTTCCAAAAAATCATCTTCACATTTTACAACATGCTTAAATCAATGCTGATAAGCAAAAGTCAACTACATATAAAAATAGAACCACAAGCCTACACCCATTGAATTTGGACTATATATATATATAAGAGTGAAGCGAGTTCTACTCAAAATCTAAAGTAATGACCACTTAACACAATTTTAGGTACCACTATCATAATACTTGATTTAATCTATATATTGACTTCGTTGATTTGCAAACTCAATGCATATTTCCCATTATGTTAAAGAACTTAGACGACTAATTATACATTGATTTTGTTAGATCTTCATTAAAGAAGACTGTCTTAAAATCTTTATGTTAAAGCTTAATGTCAAAATGTGAGGTTAAAGCAATAATGATCATGAATGAGTCCTTAGTTGAGATATAAGGGGAAGTCTCCTCGTCTTCCATTCTATTTTTTAAGCATACTTCTTAGCCACATGCCTTACTATAAACCTCTCAACCTTACATTTAGCATCTTTATTAGCCTTAAACTCCCACTTGTGACCCATGACTTTAAATCTATACTAAACATTGAATAACTTTTGAACACCATTGTTTGTTAAAGACTTCATCTCCTCCTCCATAGTTTTTTCTATCTATAAAAATAATAATTACTCATTCCTTCATTATACATTAGAGAATCCAAAAATATCTCTCAAATTATAGTTAGTTTGATCAATATATACAATAAAATCATTAAAGGATATAGGCATCCTATCTCTTTGTAAATTTAGCAATGGTATTATATGATTAAGTTAATCATCTACCATAGTTTGCCTAATAGTATACGCAGCATCTTCAACATCATAAGCTACATATACATCCAAGTTGTACCTACAAACCTTTAGAATTGCATTAGTAACTCTTTTATAAACAATATGAATATGTCTACTAAACCAAGATTCTCAACTGCTTTGGGTCTCAATGATACTTTTCCTATATCATGCTCCATAAACTTGTAACCTTCTAACCTTTAAGATAGCCTATGAATAACCTTTGAATTTTTCTAAGATCAAAAATTCTTTTATAATGGGTTATAAATCTTTCTCTACTAGACAATACTAAACCTTTATATTATTCAAGCTTGGAATCCTATCTACCTATAATTTAAAAGGAGTTCTAAGAATTGACTTACTATGAACCCTATTTAGGATGTAGTGTGTTGTCTATATTGCCTCATTTCATAAACACTCAGGAAGCTTTGATCACTTCATCATTGTCTTCACTGTATACTTTAGTGTGTGATTTTACCTCTCTATTACTCCATTATGCTTACATATATTGCAAAAATATGTCATAATCATCTTGAAACCTAGCAAAAGGTCCCTTCTTTTGACCTAAATCTTCATATTCACCATAGTATTCTTCACTATGATCTGACTTGTCAACCTTAACATTGAATTAATTCTTATTCTTTTCTTTGAAAAATTTTCAACTTTTTTAGGGTCTCAAACTTATTATTAAGCAAATATAGGTAATTATATTAAGAATAGCCATTAACAAAATTCAAAAAGAATTTCTTTCTATAAATGGTAAGGCTTAAATATCCAGTGACATTTGTGTGAATAATATCCAACACTTTACTACTATTATTGACATCTTTTTTTCTTTCTTTTGGTGAGTTTACCTCTAATAAAATCTATATAGACACTGTTTACAACATCATAAACAAAATTAGGGAGGATCTTAAGCTTGATCAATCTTTAAACCCTTTCATTTAAATTATGGTCAAGTCTCTTATGATATAAACTGAATGACTTCTTTTTGGTTAAACTCCTTTTAATTCATTAATTTTCAGTATTCAAAACATTTTATTAGAATCTTCAAATCTAAGCAATAAATACTATCATTCAATGAACATTAGCCATTGGCAATAAAATTAAGGGATAATGAAACCTTTTTAATTAAGAAATAATTAATTTCCAATAATAAGTGGTGAAATATTATATTTTTAGCGTAATGCTTAAGAGCACTACCCTTATATTTTGGGTATTTTATAGGATTTGATATTTAAAATGGTTTATATTTTATTTTAGGTATTTTTAGTCCCTTAAAGAGAAAGGATTTAATTTAGAGAAGATGGAATCAATTTGTGGCAAATTTGGCATACTTGAAATGAAGGACTCAAAAGACAATTGCAATATAGTAACATGTTATTACTAATGTTCAAAGTTGCTTTCAAGGAGATTTTTACATAAGTAAGACGAAGCTAATAGTCTTTCATATTTATGTCATGTTCAACATAGAAGCATTCTATTTCTCTAAGTTCCTATTGTTGAGCAAGTTTTGTATCTAATAAAACTCTCAATATTTGCAAGTATACAGATCATATCTTGTAGTATCGAAACGTATCTTTCCCATAAGGATTATGCAAGAACCATTTTGAACCTAACTTTGTCTAAGATCAAAATAAATTTATTTTAATAAAAATAAATAATAAAAATTAGATAGAATAATAAAACAAAGTGTTTAAATCAAATAAGAAGTGAGTTGCTAATTAATGTAGGGTTTGATCAAGGATGAATGCTTAGGATTTATTCTTTCATTGTTTTGTTTCCTTAACTATGATTGATCCAATTATGTTTTGATCTTAGATTTCCTAAGGTATTGATTACTCTTTCCAAAGAAATAATTAATTAATCCCTAATTGAATAAACTCTATAATCACAACCTCTCAATTCACAAAACTTTCCTAACGTTTTTAATTAGTTCTAAAGTTATCCATTAGACAATTAATTTTTGCACAAGATATCTCTTCAAATGATTATTTATCTGATAATTATGTGATTTATTAAACTACCAACTCTTATTATGCAACCTAATTTGATTACTTTTGGCTCACTCTTTCGATTTGATGTCAAAGTATGAGCACGTATAATTATCAAAACACCAAAATATATATTGAATCAATAATAATCAAAGTAAAAAAAAATCATAATAATCCTAGTCTGGAAATTAGAAACTTATAAACATAATAAAGATGTTAGAAATATGGTTACATGTCAATAATAATGAAACAAATATGGTGAGAAGAATGAAAACTCTATTTGCTCTTTGATCTAGAAAGTAGGAATTTCTTATTGTTATTCTTGATCTCCAACTTTGATATAATTTGATTCAATGGCTACTCCATTTTTTTATGTCTTTCACATTCTTAAATAGTAGCTTAGAGTCCTAGGGTTGTTTCTATTCAACACTTAATTTGGTTCCAAAAAAAACCCTAAAATAACAAAAGGTTGAAGAAACTTATGTGTTAGAAAAGCTTCAATTTGTTGGAACTGTTGTCTTACAGATGCACAATCTGATGCACAGCCTTGAATCAATCCATGCATCACCACAATTGCTGAAAATTGCAAATTTGAATAGCCTAAGAGATATGCATGGGATGATGCACAGACGTACATCTCTTATGTGTTTTAAATCTTTATTTATTGCCACTTTTTCATCTGAATTCTTCTCCTTTCTTTAATTCTTGTTTCCATACACTCACAAACACATCAAACACCTCATGACACATAAAATTGAAGTCCAATTATTGCTCTAAACCAATAAAACACTTAGAATACTTACGAACAATCACATTAACATAATTCAGAATACTTACGAACAATCACATTAACATAATTCCGATGTCACAACCCAATACCACATTGGGCACATGACAACTGCCACATACTCCGGCTAAAGACACTTATGGTATCCCTAATCTGACTATGCAAGGCTAACTGAATATCCTTTAAAAACATTTGGATAACATAATGGTTCTACTGCAACTTCTAGACTTTTAAGTCCACTCAAGAGCAATCTCAACAATAGTACAAAAAGCTTATACATAAGGTCATTTACAAACCATAAGACAGTCAAGAGTTAATTTATAAAATCATAAACACATAACCCACTTTTTAAAAAAAATAGTCTATGAGCCACTATACAATAAAAGTACAAATAGAGACTACCCATATGCGGTAATGCCCCAAAAATGTCAAAGACCGTACGATACACTCAGAGCATCAAGCTCACCAAATTAACCTGCATAGTTGGAAAACAGAGGGGGTGAGTACACTATGCACTCAGTGACTAGGAAAAATATATATCACAAATAAAACTCGATACACGCCAACATGGTGTACATAACCTATAAAGCGAACATAAATAACATAGAAACACATAGGCCTAGCCTATGTCTCAACATATATTTGTGAGGAAACATATAGGCCTAGCCTATTAATCACTCATCCGGTGAACATAGGCTCTAGTTTCATTACATAAAAAAAACATCACATGTATAAATCAAATCTCATCAGAAAACAAGTCTCAAATAAGCTAAAACAATCATGTATGTCACCACTAGTCGGCCAAACTAGTGTGCACACCCATCGATTCTCGATGTTGGCTCGATTTTCATCCTGATGAGTCCGAACTACAGTTGACAAGAGCGTCATGACCTTAGGTGATGACCTCGTCAGTGTCCAGACTCTAGGTGTGGAATCACCCACAAGTCCCATAGAAAGGTGTCGATACAGAGACTCGACTTTTATGTCAAGTAAAGCACTTGTTAATATAGAAATATGATATGAATTTTAAAATACACAAGAAGGGGGTTGAATTGTGTAATCTTTTCTAAAATATTAATCGTTTGAGACCTCTTGAATTTCTTTACTAAATTCAAATGATCACAAAAAACTTTGCTAAAGTTTATAAGCAATGCAATCGCAAGTAATAATATCTACTCTTCTAACAACTAGAAAATTAAAAGATAAGAGTTAGAGAATAGATGCTGCGATTTTATACTGGTTCACCCCAAACCTTGGGCTACGTCCAGTCCTCAGAGTTTGTCTGAGATTTCACTATAATCTTCAACTTTACAAGTATTCTTTCTATACTTGCAGAGCCTCTTAAGGTCTCTCTCACAAAGAATTCTTTATCTGCGGTATTAGCCTCTCCAGGCTCTAGCCTTTCTTTCTCTCTCTAGAAACAATATGAAGGATAGCTCATCATCATCTTCACTTGAACCTTGATTAGATTCACTAGCATCATCATTCTTGATTTATTCAATCTTTAATGCTTTTAAAGATGTGCTTCTATTTTCTGGTTCTTTTGATTCTTCTGACCAACCTTTAAGGCAATAGATTTATCTATTCTAGGTTTATCCTCTGCATCAAGCTCTACTTCATGTATCTTTAGTAAACCAAGCAATTCGTCTAGCTTTAGCTTACTTAAGTCCTTGACCTCTTGTATTGCTGTAACCTTAGGTCTCCATCTTTTAGGTAGACCTGAAAATCTTTCTAACATTATCTTGATTATCGTAGATTCTACCAAGAGCTTTAAGTCTATTAACGATCATTTGAAATCGTGCAAACATCTGATCGATAGTCTCCTTATTTCTCATCTTGAATAGCTCATACTGATGAACAAGAATACTGATCTTAGACTTTTTCACTTGATTTGTGCCTTTGTGTGCAATGACTAATGTGTCCCACATCTCTTTTGCAGATACGCATCTATGAACCTTATCATATTCACTTCTGCTTAGGGCATAACTTAGAAAGAACTTGGCCTTTGAGTTCAACTAAAATCGAGCTTTCTAATCGACTGACCATTTGTCATGAGAGATGATATTGCCTTCATCATCTGTTGGTGTATATGGACCATTCTCGATGATATCCTAAAGATCAATATGTGTGAATTCTATGAAGAGTCGCATCCTGTCCTTCCAATAATGATAATTCTCACCATTAAACACAGGAGGTCTTGTGACTGAGGCACCTTCACCTATAAAAATATGTGATTCAGCCATGGATCTTTGTCCTCACTTTCTGATAGTATTTCTTGAAAACCTCGCTCTGATACTAATTGAAGTAAATCACTTGTTAATATAGAAATCCGATATGATTTGTAAAATACACAAGAAGGGGGGTTAAATTGTGTAGTCTTTTCTAAAATATTAATCTTTTGAGACCTCTTGAATTTCTTTACTAAATTCAAATGATCACAAAAAACTTTGCTAAAGTTTATAAGCAATCAATCGCAAGTAATAATATCTACTCTTCTAACAACTAGAAAATTAAAAGATAAGAGTTAGAGAATAGACGCTGCGATTTTATACTGGTTCACCCCAAACCTTAGGCTATGTCCAGTCCTCGTAGTTTGTCTGAGATTTCACTATACTCTTCAACTTTACAAGTATTCTTTCTACATTAGTAGAGCCTCTTTAGGTCTCTCTCACAAAGTATTCTTTATCTGTTGTATAGCCTCTCCAAGCTCTAACCTTTTTTTCTCTCTCTAGAAAAAATATTTTTGAGCTTCTCGTCACAGATGTATTTGCTCACTTCTTGTGCATTTTGAATACAAAATTTTGCTAATGTAAAAACGTTCAATGTTATCTTAGTCTTCGACTTGAACTAGTATTTATAGTCTAAGTTCCCAACTTTCTTCTTGAAAAACTGGTTCTTGAATCTTCTAGAAATGGTTATTAGTTGAGTTCTGTAACTAACTCCAACTAACTAACTAACTAACGTTCTAGAATATCTTCCTTTTTATTGTTTGGAATAATACTTCTTTTGTTACTACGTTTTGTCTGTTATTCCGCTTTGTCTATTGTTTCGCTTCGTCTGTTATTTTGCTTCGTCTGTTATTTTGCTTCGTCTGTTATTTTGCTTCGTCTGGTGTTATGCTTCGTCTGGTGTTATGTTTCGTATGTAGTTACGCTTTATCTAGTGTTGGGCTTCATTGGGTGTGGCGCTTCGTCTAGTGTTGATGTATCTTCTGTTGTAGATATATCGTCTGACGTTAACCACACACCTTCTGAGTTGACTAAGTGTTTCTTACATTTTTTTGTACACTTAACAAACTCATCAAAATAGTTCATACATTTCTAAGATTATTATTATTTGATTGTCATCAAAATTAATAGAAGTGAAGTCCTCTTGA
>JANIHY010000007.1:21155473-21189213 GCA_027479065.1 Erythroxylum brevipes | reverse complement strand
TTATATAGTTTCTCTTAAATCTATAAGTTATGAGAAAACCAATCTTAAACCAAGAGAAGCTACAGTTTATGTTTTGATAATAATAATAATAATACATAATACATAATACATAATTATTACTAATAAATTTTTTTATATCATAAAAGAAAAATAATGTCAAAAAATAATTTATAGAAACCAATTACATTCAAGTCAAGAAGAAGCCCAAAACTAAAGAAGATCAAAGCATAATTAGTTCATAATTTATTTGTAATATTTCCTGTATCTTCTACTTGGTCATTTTAATGCTTTAAGTGCTCTTCATGCTTAAACATATTTTAACTTAATGCATAAATATTTTCTTTTACCAAGAAGAATCAAGGTTTTGATTTCAAAGAAAACCCACTTGATCTTTAAAATACTCTTCAAAAAAATATTGAAATATTTTTAGATTAAGTTTTAGTCAAAGATGTATGGTTTGATCTTTGAAAATACTTTTAAAAACTTTTAAATATGTTTTCGGATACATTGATCAACTAATGTGTAGGTATGGTAAACTAATATTAAAATATGATCAACCAATGTGTCAGGGGTTTTAAAATAATGTGTATTGTAAGCTTATATGTGATATTAACCGATACATTGGCAGTTAATATAACAAGCTAGTATACCAATATGTTAGATTAGTTAATCAATGTCATTATTACTAGCTATTACAATGGTTAGTTTACATGTCTAACATCATTTTGGAGCTAGTATGGATATAAGTACTTAAGATTTTGGTTGTTGGAGATTTTTTTGACAATTGAGGGTTACAATAACATATTTAAAAGAGTTCTTGAGCATTTACAAGCATTCATTATTGGTTATAAAGTGATTAAGAGTTTTTAAACATTAAAGTACGTAGGCAAGGATTTTTTAAGTTGTAAACATCAATTGGGGTTGGTTTCTTGTATTTTGGGTGTACCAAGAAGATTTGGGGTTCCTCTTCACCCTTTAATGAAGACTGTATAAGGTTTTTATCTTTTTCAATTAAAAATTGTTGTAAAAAGTTTTCACCTCGTTTAAAGAGGAGATTAGTAAAATCTCAAGAGAGATTTGGGGACTAGATATAAGAAAAGTTTGCTTGTTGAATCTCTATAAAATTAGTTTACAACTTATCTTCCTTATTCTCTTTACTTTATTCTTGATTGATTGATTGATTGAATTTGATTAAATTGTCATTGTATGTACAATTTCAAGTCTATTAAGTCACTAACACCCAATTCATTCCTTCTTGGGTGTTATTAAGGACCACAACTAATATCAAAGCAGGTCCCCTTTATTATAATTTCAAGCAAAATTTGAGAAAAGATCTTTATGGCATATCCAAGTGCATCTACATCTTTTTCTAGCTAAGGTAACCAAAATATTAGTAGGGACCCTTTTTTTAAAAAAAAAGTTTGTTTATATTAGAAAACTATAATGAAATTCTTCTCGATGGCCAAAAACATTGACTTGTGAGAAATTATTTCAAGTGGTCTATTCATTTTTACTAAAGTTACATATGATGGAAAAGTTCTCAAACTAAAAATAATAATGGGATCCTTAAAACAAGAGACTAATTTTCTTGAATAATAAGGCTATTCACATTTTATTTTGTGTATTAAAAAATAAAAAATCCAATAAAATATTTATATGTGAAACAAATAATGAAATTAGCGTACTTTAGAAGTTAAACATGAAGGAATAAATCTAGAAAAGGAGAGTAAAGTAAGCATGGAATACATCAATATGAATTATTTTAATTGAAGCATAATGAAAGCATATCTAGCTCGTACTATTATTATTAATGCTATCAAAGGCTAAGGCAAGACGTCTACTAATATTGGAATGGTGAGAAAATTGCTTGCCTCTTTTAAATTCTTGGGAAGCATGGTGACAGTAAAAAAAACACTTAAATATGACATCATTGGAGGAACTTATTGGATTACCAATTATTTATATAATGAGGCTCAAGGAGACCCAACAAAAAGAGACAATGGATATAGGGATGAATATCTTAGATTTAGAGACCACAAAAGAGGAATCAAATAAGAAGAGGCATCAACTAGTGAAAGAAATGAGGAAGACATTGTCCTAATCAATAGAAAATATTTCTCCAAAAGAAATGACTTCAAGGGTGGTAAGGTAGATTCAAAATGCAAATCAAATAATATTATTTATTTTGAATGATGGAAACCTAGAGACATGGAAGTTTTAATGTTATCTTCTCAAAGAAAATGTTAGCTATAAGAAAATGAGATGAAGGAGAAGAGGGACAAAAGTAAAAAGGAAGACACTTAAAGCCTCCACTTAAGATGACATGAGTAATTCCAAAGCAACCACTCAAAAGGAGAAGCAGCTAAACATGTACTTCATGGAAAAAGATGAGATAAAGTCTTTAAAAAAAGAAGAGCAAATAGTATGTGGATGATGGATGCTCAAGGCACATTATTGGAAATGATTCCTAATTTGGATTTACCACATTTGCAGACAATACTAAGGGTAAGAAAATTGGCATTAGTAAAGTTAGTAAAGAAGATCACATTATTATAGATAATGTGCTTTTAGTCGACCAACTGAAGCATAACTTTAAGTATGAACCAACTATGTGACAAAGACTACAAAGTATGTTTAGAGAGAAGATCATATATTGTATTGTATCTCATGTAGTTAATAATAAACGTTTTGAGAAAGAGAGCAGGAAATATATATACAATTGAAATTGATGATTTATCTAACCAAAATATGAAGTTCTTAATGTCTACTAATGAATATGAATAAATTTGGTATAGGAGGCTTGGACATACAAATGTAGACCTTATTGCTAACTTTAATTCTAAGTAACTTGATCGTGGACTTTCAAGGGTAAA
Organism: Erythroxylum brevipes; assembly: GCA_027479065.1. Classification (NCBI taxonomy): domain Eukaryota; kingdom Viridiplantae; phylum Streptophyta; class Magnoliopsida; order Malpighiales; family Erythroxylaceae; genus Erythroxylum; species Erythroxylum brevipes. The sequence goes on along the minus strand of JANIHY010000007.1, from coordinate 21,186,340 downwards.
TTTTAATAATGCAATGTGTTCGAAGCTTCTAAAATGGAAAAATAATCTAAAAGCTCACTCAAGAGCAAAAAGTTAATAGCTTCTATTGTAATTTTATAATTACTTTATATGGATTTGTTTGCATAAAATAGAGTTTCTAGTACAGGTGATAAGTTATATTCTTTTGTCATAGTTGATGATTTTAGTACATTTAAATGGGTTTTGATTCTTAGTTAGAAAAGATAAATTGTTTGGGGCATTTTTCAAATTTTGTCAAGAGAGTTCAAAATAAAAAGAGCTCTCTATTGCAACAATAGGAGTGATCATGATAAGGACTTTAAGAATAAAAGGTTCAAATCCTTTTATAAATATTATAGTATCTTCATAATTTCTTTACTCCTAAGACCCCTTAAAGAATAGTTATTAAAAAGAAAACAAGACATTACAATACCCGACGAAGACCATGAAAATGAATATGATCTTACAAAATATTTTAAGGTGAATGTTGTAGGAACCATACGTCATATTTTTAACAAAATCTATATAATACCAACTTTGGATAAAATACCTTATTAACTTTGGCATGAGAAAAAGCTAAAGAGTAGTTACATCAAGGTTTTTATTATAGGTTCTACATTTTAAACACTAATTATAACTTAGGAAAGTTTTATTCTGAAAAGGACGAAGGAATTTTCCTTGATTATTCCTTATCTACTAAACCATCTGTAATGTTTAATAGGGACAATTTTGTTATTGAAGAGTCTATGCATGTTGTTTTTAATGAGCATAACTCTTCTATATCTAAAAAAAGTTTTGACGATGTTGATGTAGGTTTAACTAAGGATTTTAAGAAATTAGTCTTTGAAGATAACAAGATTGATCACCAATACACCTCTTATAAGCTAAGTGAAAATATTGTTGAACCAAATAATGAATACATGAAGGATGATGACCTTCCAAGGGATTAGGAATTCAAGAAGACTCATTGTCCAGGTCAAGTTATAGATCATATTCAATAAGGGGCAATCACTAAATTGCTCATTAGATACTCATCTCATCTTTGTTTTTATTTCTCAAATTGAGCTAAGATTATATAAGAAGCCTTTAATGATGAAAGTTAGGTTCTTTTATGAATTAAAAATTGAACAAATTTAAAATAAGTGAGGTGTGGACTTTAGTGCCTAGATCAATAGACACCAAATCATAAGTAGCAAGTGGGTATTTATAAATAAATTATATGAAGTAGGTACCATTATGAGAAATAAAGATAAATTGATGGACAAAGGGTATAATAAAAAAGAGGGTATAGATTTTGAGAAAACATTTGCACCTCTTATATTTGCATCTTACATGAATTTCAAATTATTTTAAATAGATGTTAATACTAATTTTTAAAATATTTCTATTTATGATGCACCTAATCATGCCTTTAAACTCACTAAAGCTTTATATGATTTTTAAAAAAAACTTCTAAAGCTTGAAATGATTGGTTAAATACATTTCTTTTAGAAAATGTTTTTAGGCAAGGTTGAGGAAACTCTTTTTATTAAAAAGAATAAACATGACATTCTAATTGCTCAAATTTATATTGATGATTTTGTAACTAATGAAAACTTATATAAGTAATTTCTAAGTATATAAGTAGAAAATTTGAGATAAGTGTAATGAAAGAGTTCAAATTCTTTCTTAGACTCTAGGTCAATCAAGTAAAGGAGAACATCTTTATTAATCAAGGTAAGTACATCAAAGAACTACTCAAATGTTCAACTTCTTTCTTACACTCCAACAAAGTCGATGAAGGAGAGCATCTTCATTAATAAAGGTAAGTACACCAAAAAAAAATAATCAAATGCTTTCGAATGGATCAAGCCAAACAAGTAGGAACATCCATAAGTGTCATAACCAAGTTGAATAAGGATGAAGAGGGCAAGACATTTGATATAAAGCTTTATTGATACATGATTGGTAGTTTACTTTACTTTACCAAAAGTAGGCATAATATTATATTTAGTGTATAATGGTATGCTAGTTTTTAATAAAGTCCTAAGGAGTCTCATCTTTTAGCCATTAAGCTTGAAATTGTTAAATGCATATTTATATATTTATATGGTACCATTTTTTTAAGACGTTGGTACCCTAAACACATATTCATCAGCTTGATTGGATATTCAAATGTGGACCATGTCAATAGTCTTTTGGATAAAATAGCACATTTGGTACTTATTAATTCCTAAAAAAAGGCATTGGTCTAATTATTTAGTGAAAAAATAAATTTTGGTTACCTTATAAAGTACGAAAGAATGGTGACCAATAGTTATTATGAACAAATTCAATGGATTAGACAAGTTAGAGACTATGGAATGGACCTTACAAAAATACCAATTAGGTATAATTTCACTTGCCATTTATCTTTAAAAAAACCATTCAACACCCTAAGAGCGTGCATACAGAAGTTAAATAATATTTCATTGGAGATCATATGCAAAGTAAAGACATTGAGTTAGAATATGTTATACACTAAATCAAATTTCCAATATTTTTAACACAAGCTATGAGATGGGAAATATTTTACTCAACTAGAAGATAATTAGGAATGATTAGTAGAAATTCTATGTAATTAGATCTCTTTTAATATTTATACTTATCTTTGATTGGTATTTTCATAATTTATAATGTGTTAAAGTGTTTTTATTATTTATTTGGGGGCTTTTTAGGCCAAGATATATGAATCTACCAATATATAGTAGTAGTTGACTAGTATTCTTAGAATTTCTTAAAACAAAGTGTACTGTGAGTTCGTAAGACCATTGGTCAACCTAGTAATCAACCACTACCTCACATTTTTTGACTAATATTGTTTAGTGGTTGACTAATAAGTACCTATTTATAGACAATTTCCATATCATAAGCTTTTTAATATGTTGAATGCATATATTGGTTGACTAACACATGATATTAGTCGACCAATGTCATTGAGTGGTTAACTAATATAGTGGAATTTTTTAACCATCTTAGAGCCTTCATAAATTTCTTTCAAAACTCTTTAGTATCTGTTTCCTTTGATTACTATAGTTAGAAGTCAAAGAAATCCCTTTTCCACATTTATGGAGCTTACTGGTCCTTCATCATATTACTGGTCCCCTACCTCCTCTTTCTCTTGCATCATTTTATGAGAACAAGTACTTTGACATTCATTCACCTCAATTTGTTGATTAGTTCCTATACCTTTGTAAAATTTGAGTGATTTTCCTTATATGCCTAAACCAATTTAAGGAATATGGTCTTGTTCAATATTATATTGATCAAAGGTGGGAATTCTTGCTTACAAAGACCTATCAATGGAGTCCTATAAATGTATAACTTTTATCTTGCAATCTTCGAGTTCTTATCATTGGTGATAACATACATATCTTTTTAAAGGTTCAAAGTATAGAGATTCATCTCATTGGTGATCTTATTAATAAGATTTAGACCTTCCCATACCTAAGGATTTTGCCTATTATAGTTTCCCCATTAAATTTAATATTCTACCTCACTATTGCCTATTAGAGATAGAACTATTTTTTAGTTAGGTAACAATGCTAAAGTCATTAGAAAACTAAAAAATGTTTATTAACTTAAAGCCATTCCTTACTTTCACCATCTTTTCATTAAATATAACTATGGGAATTATACCAGTCTCCACTATGCAAAAGGTTTTATTGAGCAAGAGACTATAAAGACTCTTTACAGATGGAGAGGATCTTTTGATAAAATAGGTGCATGAGTTTCACCTTAGAACTATGAGTTTTGACAAATCTCAACTTCAACTCAGCACTCAGGGATCTTCAATCAATTATTGAACTTAAGAAGCTTTTTATATCCCTGCATCAAACATAAGGCGGGGAATGAGGAAAACACCTAGGTTTGGTATGATAATTGGTCAGATGCAAGCCCACTTATTCATAGGCCTGAACTATCTTAGCTAAGAAATAGACTTCCTACTAACTCTAAAGTATCAATTATGATTCTTAATGGTGAATGGCATGGAAATTTTAGAGGCTTTTTTGCATTGGTGGAATATCTACCTGACCACAGTGAAAGAGACAGGGTAGATACCATACTATAGACCCTAATCCCGTAGGGCAAATTTACATATATATCCCACCATGCAATCTTCAGCAAATCCTCTTCTAATGAGCCCTAGTACAGTCTCCTCTAAAAAAACTCATTAAACCCAAAACCCTCTATAATCACTTGGCTTCTGATTAAAAATAGGCTTAAAAAATGGTTTGGACAACATGATTGAATTTATAAATTATGCAAGGAGCTTTAAGAAAATATAATCCAACACATGCTAGATATGGTGAATCATACACATGATTGGAAGCAAACACTAAACATAATCATCACTCTAACTAGGACTGGACAGTAGAAAATGCCACCTTTGTTAAAGCTACTTTCATAACCATCATATACACTTAGTGGAAAGAAAGGAACTGTGGATTATATAAGAATGTTGGAGAAGATAATTACTAAGTTGCTAATCGAATCTTGAATTAGACTAGAGCTAATAATTGCAAAAAGAGTGGAGCACTTACTCACCCCTGGAATCAACAAAAAATGGAACCTATGAATAGGAGACTATCTTTCTCTATGTTTTGATCCTCTAAGTTTTACTTCCTCAACTCTTTTGTATTTACTAAAAGCTAGGTGAAAGCTTAGAAACAGTAATCATTGTAATGTTATAATAGTTTCCCCTATTGTTAATACCAATTCATTAAATTCTATAAAAAAAAAATCTTTGTCCTATGGACTATTTATTTGTAGATGGACACATTACTAGGCCTAACTAGTGATAACAATAACCTAACGATGAAGCTTCTTCACATGGCATTGATATTATGAGCCTTTTTTTAGTCACACTTTTGAATTGCTTGCAAATAATGAGGGTCCTTTCTAGAATATGTTATGATTCTACTATGTACTCTAGCTTTGATATGTTGAGGCTCAGGTCACGTTAGTTTAAGATGAAGTTCAATCCATCCGAGATTGCTTAAGTACTTATTGCACATTAGAGATAGTATCACAGATGTATACGCAACCATTAATTTTTGGTTTCCTTCAACTAGTTGATTTCTTATTTTTCATTCTTTTAAAAAGGAAGAGAGAGCATTAATGATGTCATATGTGTTTAAGAAAAGTGGTTATTTAATTCAGGAGAGTTTTTACATTCTTATTGATTTTATATGTAAATTAGTATTTTACTTGTTATTAGTATTTAATTTTATTGCACTAAAGTTGTGATTTTTATTTTTCTTTATTATACTTATGTATGCATTGATGAATGCTCTATCTTTTAGCATTTGAGATCTTTTTGTGATGCATGAATTAATGGAGAGTAAAATAGTCAAAGAGTTTTTATATTGAGAGATTGTATATGCTTAAACTACTAACCTCATTACCGTTTACTAATATTACAACATGTTTATCATTATCAAAAAAGGGAAGATTGTTGAACCAAAGGAGATTGCAATCATTGTTTTTATAAGAAAAAGTATAGTTACTGATGATTTTTTATTTGATGTCTTAAAAGAAAGTAATATGAAATGAAATCAAGAAATAATTTATAGAGAACAAATACATTCAACTTAAAAAGAAGACTAAGACCAGGACTAAAACTAAGAAATATCAAGGCGCAACTACTCTATAAATTTATTTTTTATATTTCATAGTTAGTCGTTTTAATGTTTTAGGGGCTCTTCATGCATAAGAGGATCATCTCATCTTTAGGAATCAAGATTTTTATTTTAAAAAAAACTATCTTGATCTTTAGAATACTCTTTGCAAAATTTTAAAATATTTTTTTATCAAGTTTTGGTTAAAGAAATGGGGTTTGATCTTTAAACAAACATAAAATCTTTAAAATATATTTTTAGACACATTGATCAACCAATTTGTAAGTGTGGTCAACTAATATAATGATTATAAAGACATTGGTCAGCCAATTTTAAGGTATAGTCAGTCAATATGTCAAGAATTTTGAACACTTATGTATTATGAGTTTGTATGTGATATTAGTTGATACATTGATGGACTTATATGATAACCAATATGCCAAATTGGTTGACCAATAACATTGTTACTAACCATTACAATGGTTAGTTTACGTATTTAACAACATTTTAGAGTTAGGATGGATATAAATACTTAGAATGTTGGTTGTTGTAGATTTTTGTGACATTTGAGAGTTACAATAATACACTTACAAAAGTTTTGTAGTATTTACAAACATTCATTCATTGTTTGTGAAGTGATTGAGAGCCCTTGAATATTAAAGTAAGTAAGCAAGATTTATTTGAGTTATAAACATCAATTAAGGTTGGTATTATGTGCTAAGAAGCATCGAGGTTCCTCTTCGCCATTCAAAAAAGATTGTTCAAGAGTTCCACTTTGTCAATTAAAATTGTTGTACAAAGATTTCTCTTTCCTAATTAAAAGAAGAGATTAGTGAAATTCCAAGAGAGACTTTGAGAATGGATTTAGGCAAGGTTTGATTGCTAAACCATTCTAACATGAGTTTGCAACTTCTCTTCCTTATACTCTTTACTTTATTCTTGGCTGAATTAATTGAGTTTGATTAAATTGTTGCTGCATGAAACTTATCCTTTCCATAACAAACTTCAGATAGAAAATTCCACTAAAAATTCTATCCTCGTTACCAAATAGTAATGGGCACAAATGGGAGAAGTATCATATCACTTAGCCAGCATCATCTTCACAAACTCCTCATAATTCACCTGACCATCGCCATCGAAATCAGCTTCTCCTATCATCTCATCCACTTCTTCATCCGTTAGTTTCTCCCCGAGATTTGTCATAACATATCGCAGCTGCAAGTTTAGGCACAAACCATTAAACATGAAGGTTAGGTACACCTCCAGTAAGGTGAAAAATAAAGAGCTGACAAGTGCTTGCCATTGTTGCACGAGATAATCTTCAGTTAAACGTAAGGTACAATAATTCCATTCACTCATTGTCAGCTCTATTCCATCCCTATTCCATGACTTGTTCAATGCACATTTGTCTCAATTAATTTACCACTTTTACGATATTTTTCTCGGCAACATCCACAATAATGGGACAAAGATAAAACTGTAACGAAAGCATTACATTACAGGCATATAACAAAGAAATTTACCTCAGCAGCAGAAATATAACCATTCTGATCTTTATCAAACACTTTGAAAGCTTCTTTAAGTTCTTCCTCAGAGTCAGTATCCTTCACACCCGAAAATATCAAAATTTTATGAAATAGTTGAAATAAAACCCCTTGACAATAACAAACTGAAAACTTCACGCAAATCTTGATAAAATACTTTGACTATTGAGAAACAAAGAAACAGAAAACATAGCAGACACCTAAAAAACCAACAGAAATGTCAAGGGACAATGTTGCAAAGAACGTTGACCTTCATCTTTCTAGCCATCAAATTCAAGAACTCAGGGAAATCAAGAGTGCCATTTTGATCAGCGTCGACTTCGCTAATCATATCTTTCAACGCTGCCTCTGTTGGGTTTTGACCCAGAGATCTCATCACTGTCCCCAACTCCTTTGTTGTGATGCATCCTAACAATACACAGCAACAACCACAAAGACGAGAAATATTTAAAAGGAAGCACATAATAAAACAAAACATGTACATAAATAGCCAAAAGTAAAAATAAAAAGGGAAGCAAAAGAAGAACCGTCGCCGTCCTTGTCGAAGAGAGAGAAAGCCTCCTTGAACTCGGCGATCTGGACCTCGGTGAGCTGTTTTAACATTGTATTATTGTGGTTCGTAACTGAAACTAAGAGCAGTCTGGTAGTTAAGTTAATAGCAAGAGTAAGTTCTCTTTTTTCTTTTAATATATATTCTCCAGTCTTATCACATATTATCCGGCGCCGACATATGTTTTGGAATCCACTACCGTTTATCTATTTATGATCCAACGGTCGGGATACGTTTTCTGCCTTTTGACTTTTGATCTTTAATTTTCATTTTCCAAAATTTTCAACTTCCATTAAATTCTGATAAAACAACTCTTAAAATTTAAATGATTTCTTAACATTTCAATGTTTATATACAATATTTAATTTTAATATAAAGTTTACAAAAAAAAATATTTTGAAATTTTTATAAATTAAATAAAAACTGACCTTTATCATATATTACTTCCCAATTATTATCAAATTATGTTTCTATTTTGTGAATAAATGTTAATATTAATAGTAAGATTATAATCTTAATATGTTTTGTGATTAAATATATTTTTTGAAGAAAAAGTATTTATTTTTTTTAGGCGAATTAGCGTCACAATTTAGAGTGTCTGACAAAAAAACATATGGCATGTGCCAATTAAGCCTATTGGGATATCTAGGAGCTGATTTAAATAACAAGTGGACTACTATATTTGCATGCCTTGGAATCCATTTAAACGCAAATGATTGAAAAATACATTCTGTTAATTTGCATTCTTTCAGTATCACTCCCAAATCATTGATGTCAATTTTTGTTCCATAGAACCTATGCATCAATTGAAGGCAATCTATTTTTTCCTTAACTGACATAAAGCCAAATTGTATCAAATAAGATAAGGCTTCTTTGAATGTTATAGCTTCAATGATAAGAGGATTATAATTTGATATAGAAAAACCTGACAAATAGTTAACAAATTGACCTCTCTCTCCTCTTATTACTAAGCCATATGACATAATTCCCTTATCATATTGAATTGCAACATTAAAATTGCACTTCACAACTCCAACATTTGTCCAACAGCACTTGTTGTACCAGAATTTCTAATCTTAAATTGGGCATGTTCCCATTCTTCAAGAAATTTGGTTAAAGTGACAACAATAATTCTAGGATCTAATCTTTTAAACTGCCATATTAAAGAATTTCGAGCATTTCACAATTGCCACACAAATATACAAGCCTGACTTACAACATCTATCTGGCTAATTAAGAGATCCTGCAAAAAGTGAATAAAATTTAGAGCAATAGGATATAAATTTAATAAAGCCCCACAAGCACGAGCTTAATCACATTCTAACAATGCATGACAAATTGTTTCATCCTCGTTTACACTAATTTCTATTTAGGACCATATCTCCAGCATCACAAAATTAAATGGTTCTACGGCCTTTCAATGGAAAGAATTGAACTTGTAACCAGAATTTTGAATTGATGCTTTCATCAAATTATTGATACAAATCCGCTTGAAGAGGCAAAACCTTATAATCTCCTACTTGTACTAAGCCAATCGTTTAGGTATTTCATACCATATCACCATATGATATGATGGTTATGCTACTATTGGGACAGTGGCTTAATGACAGAATTCATCAAATTATTTATAGTGAGTGTTTGTTTAAATCTTACAACTTCCATCTTAATTATCATCGTAATTAAGAAAATTTGCCTAAATACTTTTATTGGATCTTTGATGAGACCTTAGCTCCTTTTGCATATTCCACAATATATTACAATCTTGAATAATGTAGGGAACTATATCAAGCTTGTTAAGTCAAAATGACTTTACATTACTGATTTTGATGAAGTACAAATAATGGGAGTTTTATTGCATATCAAGCTTTGAAGAGCACTTTAAGAACTATTTTGGGAGTTTTACTGGATCTAAAGGAAGCCTAAGCACTAGTTAACTTGATTCAAACTATGGATAGGGAAGATTAGGAAACTTAAGACTCATTGTTGGCCGAACATGACCTTAGACACATTTATTTTCAAGCTCGTGTCCCTCTTTGAACATAAGAAGATTAGATATGATCTTACACGTGATTGTGTGTTAGCTTGTGTTATTTAGACATGAGTATATAGTGAGGGTTAAATATGGCCTTACACACAATTAAGTTGCTCTTAAGAATCAATTTTTAAAGAAATATGTTCTTATAAATAGATAGATTAGAGCTCGTGTCTATAATTCCAACGTTAAATATGGTATTAAATAGAACCATGTCCCAATCAATTTTTACAATAAAAAACCTAACTTTGTATTGGTTAAAGAATGCTTTAAACAATTTTAGTTAGTTTTTAGATATTTCAATTTTTTTCAATTGAGAGTTATGAGGGCTGTAGGCCTTTTTTTATTGAACTTCCAAACTTATCAAATATTAATTTTTGTGGTGTTCAAATTACTTTATGGACTTAGTTCTTGTTTCTTTATAATTAATATTTTAATTCTTTATTAATCTAATTTAGCATTTTTTGGTAAGATTCAATCTTGTTTGTGGATTTGTTGGAGTTATTTCCTAGGTGAGGTCACATTATTTGGGCTCCAAGAATGTTATTCATTTTGTGAATTTGGAAAAAGGACTCTTTGAGGTCAATGATCTCCTTTTCTAATGTCCCATTTCCTTAGAAGAAATCATGCCTATTGTAATTGACAAAAACCATAATATTAGATTCTATTATATGATGTATACCATATTTCAATTTCTTATTCTCAATGAACCTCTTTATACTTTGAAGATAATTTCTTCCTTTTTAAACTCATCATTTCTAGGCATTTCAAGTTCTTCATAAAACAAATTATCATCATAATTATTAGTATCAAGAGATTTAAAACAAAAGGATATCTCATCATTATTTATCATAAGCATGTGCGAGCCACCTTATTATTCAATTCTCTATTTTCAAAATTACTTGTATCATTCCATGTGATCTTTAGTGTTCTCGTCTTTCATTTGTTCTTATCCTTCTTTTCACTCCATTCTTAATCATCCTATAGGGTTTCATCAAGTTCATTATAATTAATATAAATATCAATGTCATTAACATCATTAACACATGTAATATAAAATATATGCTAAATATTATGAGAATTATGACACATTAAAACATTATAAAGCACATTTCTTTCTAATACAAAATTTAAAATATGAATTTCCTTACTATTTAATGAAATAAATCTATTCTCATTTCTATTCCACTCACTTTTTCTATAGTTTTCCATAAACCAAAATCTTTGGCCATGAGAGAGACTTCTATCCTAATTCTCCAAAACAAGTAATTATTGACATTGAAAATAAAACAATATTAGTTTATTACCATTCTGGACTAAAAAAAACGAATCAAATTGTGCTATAATGAAATTTCCTAAAATTTCTCTATATGTAATGAGTGAGACCTGCTCTTATATAAATTATTAGCCTATGGATGACTTACAAGAGGGTTAAATTATATGTTTTCCCTTTTTACCCTATTTTAAGCTAATAGAAGTTTGTGAACATTTTAAATAAAACAAAATTTTAACAAATACAATAGTAGTAAAAGAGAGTAGAGAGAGAGATAAATATGACTTATCATGGTTCAATTAAGCAACCTTTGGCCTATGTCAACATCCTAAACTCCATTTAAGAATTCACTGTCTTCTTTCAATGGGTGAAAAGGAACCCTTATAGGTTAGTATCTTTGTCATGTTTGAAGAAGAAGTCTTACAAATCTTATTCAAGGTCAAGAGGAACTTTCACAATACATAACCTAAGAAATTTCTCTAATTACTACAATAACACAATCATATATAACTAAAAAAACTTCCTTTTTTAATCACACCAATGAACTAAAAGCTTGATATGGTTTATACAATGCATACATATACTCAAACGAACTCTCTAGCCTTTTAAGGCTCTTAATAACTCTCTAATGTCTAAGATCTTTCTCACAACTCACATATGGTCTATTTGTACTCAAAACAATCTAAAATAGGATAGCATTAATCGATCATTGCATATTTGATTCATCAATGTGTTCATAAACTTTCGATACACATTATCAAAAGACATTGGTAGATCATACTACCAATTGGTCAACCAACATATCCTAAATTCTAACATTAGTCACTCAAATCCCCACATAGGTCAATTAAATTTCTAAAGGCAAAAATTTTCAAGTTCTTTCAAGGATCGAACACATTCTTTTGATAAAAACTTGATCTAAAACTATTTCAAAAGTTCCTGGAAGCATTTTGATGCATCAAGAGGGCTTGTTAAATCCTGTTTAAATGTTCTCTTGATTATGACAAAAGTATATATATTATGCCCTATATGCAAAAGGTCATACAATGATTGAACTCTCAATTTTTTTAAATAACCAAGATAAGGTTACAAAAAAAGACAATAATGATTTTGTTAAATCTTAATATGCTTAATTTCTCTTTTTTTAGTTCTTCACTTGAACTTACTTAAAGATCTCTTAAGTTGCATATGTTCTACACTTTGTGTATATTCTTTATCCTTCCGTTTACTCTCTTTATCATTTCATTGAACTTGATCTTATATATTAATTTACCAATATCACCCAGGATAAAAATATTAGTAATAACATATTTTGTTACTATGAAAATTATGAGTTAGTACCTTAGTCGACTATTACCATATTTCACATTATTAATTTAACAAGTCATATAAATAAAGAAGTTTAATATCTTGCTCATTTCATTCCATTCTTCAGCACACCATTATAATGCAACAAGGTATAAATTTGCTCATAATATTTCCATAAACATTCAATTAAGCTCATAATATTTAGGAGTGAAGCCTTAACAATTATATTTGTCCAATACATTATATTCTGAAACAAATATACTTCATTTAATCGTTAAATATAAACCACAGAATTTTTTTTTTCTTAACACGGATAAAAGCTCAAGCTCAAGCTCGCTCTCTCAGCGTTATGCACAAAATTGGCATAAGCGGAAAGCACAATTTGTTAGAAATTCTTAATCCTGCATCAAGATAAGCTGGGTTAAAACTACCACAAAAAATGAAGCATTGTATATTTTACGGTGTACATACATCAGATCATGAAGTTTTGTATTTGTTCTTGATGGCTAAGGCTGCTGCTCTGTACCATGAAGCTGCAGCCATGGCCCCAGGATCGGGAACTGACGCAAGGACTTCCGAGGGCACGTAGGTTGATCGGCCCGCCTGTAAAATTTTAATTTATTTGACAAAATTAACAGCCATGGAATTGACTTTGCATACAATTTATCAATCCCATTATTTAAACATTACGAGGAGCTTAACATGATCGACTTCGAAAGGGTCACAGTTGGTCAACACAATTTGTACATTGCCTTTTCTTCATTGTCACAATGAAATATAATTGCGACAAGCGTGAATTCTATCCTGCTATATAGGACAAGAAGAGATGGATTTATGCACCTGTGCCTGCATGTGTTTGGTTGATTCAGCTCCAACGCATGCTGCTTCGGAAGAAAGGAGAAATGCCGAGCAAGGATCTTCACCAGCATTCAACTTCTGATTGGGAAACTTTTACTAAATTAGCATCAATTTACATCAACTGTAGTGGAAAAGCAAAAACTATGTTTGACAACCTCCTGAAGAACCACCGATGCTGGAATAAGGGCATCTAATAATGTGCGATCACCAGCAGAGGCCCCACCATATTTACTGATAGCAGCAATCGAAGCTTCAAATGCTTCAGCCCCTGAAGAAAAGAAATAGTTACTGAGTTTGGTGTGCATGTTAATCAGAAGTATCAAGCAACATCTTACATTGCTTCGCTGTAACAGCTGACTGACTGTTTTCCTTCAATGTTGCATATGCTGCCTTGCAGAATATATTGTATCTGTCAAAAAAAAAAAGAGTAAGATGTGACTCTGGTCCATGTAGGAACATCAGTTGCGAATGTTCAAGGTCAACAATTACAAGATACAAGGAAATTGAAGTACATAATTCCACTTGTTCCTCCCATAACTCGTCTAATAGATGATCCGATCTCATTTACTGTTTCTCCAGCATCATTCAAAGGATAACTGTAAACAATAGAAAAAAGATAAACTTGACTCACTAACAAATACAAAGTAAACTCAAGATTAGAAATAAAAAACACTCTTGAAAAGCAACGCCATGGTACAAAAATAGTATACTCTTGGGTGAAGCAAAACTCCATCAAAGAAAAGAAATAAGCCAAAATGGTTAAAAGCATTAAGATGCCATTAATGGGAAAAACTAGATTAAAATTACCAGTGAATGATGTATTGTACTGTCTCTGTGCGGTGGAAAATCCAACTTAATAAAGCATCTAAAGAATTCTAAATGCTGAAGAAGAGTAACTTACTACTTTTTCACGTCTTCCAGAATTGCAACTGCACCTCTATACATCTACACAACCAAGGAAGTTCAGCCATAAATAAATAATTATCATAAGAAAGTAATTCAAGTACTAGGATACTCACCGTTGACCCACAGTCTCCATCACCTACTTTGCTGTCCCAATCATTCAGACTGTCCCTAATATCAATGATCGCATTTGCTGCTGCTTCAATAGCCACTTCGAGAAGTTGTCCTTGCTCATTCAGATGCTGAGGTCGACCCAATGACTAATCAAAAGTAGGCATGGGCGGTCAGAGAATAAAATAGTAGAACTATGTACTACATTCTCCAGTCCCATTTATAGACATGTTGTGCTTGTCTAAGTGATTACACAAATAATGAAAAATGTAAAATTCTCCCTCAACCATAAACACATATACCTCATCACTCTTTGTTGAACGAGATGGTGGAAGTGGGACAGGTATCTTGGCAGGTGGACGATTGCCTGAGATAAAATATAACTTGTTCAATTCAGTGAGAAAAGTATCCAAGAACATACATATTTTTAATTTTAATTGAGAAATATAGATAACCAGTTCAAAATACCAATGGCATTATCATTATATCCGAACAAGAAAATTTTGAACGCAAATGAAAAAAAAAACAAAAGCAATGTTTTCACAGAAACTGACCATCAACTCCAATAGGCCAGTATGGAGCCTTAGTTACAGCATCCAAACGTTGTAAAATAGCTTGATCCGTCTTCATTATGGTAATTGAGAATCCTGGGACAAACACTATTAAAATGGAAACTGCAATAGTAATTAGCCATCAACCCACTCCTCCCAATAATACCAGACCTGCCATATCAAGAGAAGTCATAAATGACCCTGTGTAGACTCTATCAACAGCAAGTCCATGCTCAAGCTGCAATTGAGGGACTGCCTTCCCTGCTGCAATCATCAATTCCATTGCAGGGGTTGCACCTAAGCTGCAGGAAAATTAAAAGAAAAAAAGGTTTCAAGTATCATAAATGAACTCATAAATCAGAATCCAGGAAATGCAAAACACTGGAGATCAAGAGTTAACAATCTCCAGAACTCCAAAATTGGATGAACATGTGAAAATACTCTAAAAAAAACCACCACAAGCATGAACGTCAATTACCTAGTAATTAAATAGTTATATTTATATGCTCTGCAATCTTTTAAAAAATTCTACATGTCCTTAAACCTGTGCTTGGATTTAAATATCCATGTTGTTAACATTAATTTTTATGAAATAAAACCAGAC
The DNA here is from genome assembly GCA_027479065.1 of Erythroxylum brevipes. Lineage (NCBI taxonomy): Eukaryota > Viridiplantae > Streptophyta > Magnoliopsida > Malpighiales > Erythroxylaceae > Erythroxylum > Erythroxylum brevipes. Next base: position 21,170,970 of record JANIHY010000007.1, on the reverse strand, counting down.
ATGCAAGAGTTGACTTTGGTCATCTCTCCTTGTCAATCACTTTTTCCAATCAATAAAAGATAATCATGGAGGATAACAGAGTGTATCCATCTTTGGGCTTCTAAAACTATGCATGGATTCAGACTTATCTCAAATATTCTTAATCTAGAATGCTGGAAGAGAAAGAGAATATCTGAGAAATTGTTCAGAAACTAGGAAAGTGTTCATAATAATTCTATGCTCTCATAGGACATATTGTAATCTAAAGTGCAGGAAGAAACTGCGTGAACCTACCCATTGACCATCAGCACAACTCCATTACCACGTGGAATTGGAACATAATTAGTTTCCTGCAGCAAATAAATGATTAAGACATCAAAGCATCAAAAGTAAAATATCAAAAACAGTAGTCTAATCTTAAATTTTTGCTCAAGTATCAGATTAATGGCATAAGTTACTCTTATCAATAACTACAAGTTATACAAAAGTAAACGCGTTAGATAATCACTCCACAAGGTATTGATAACATACTGAGTGCCAGTATGGCTGTTTCTAAATATTTGAAAAGCTACTATAGAGTAGGCCAATGCAATGCAGGCAATAAGCTAGCATAAAACAGAAGATGAAGTTCAAAATTTCCAGTTCAACACACTATTTACTGAAATAGTTATGATTCTTCTTCTGAAGGTGGCATTAACTCAATCAGATTAGCAAAGGCAAGCAATAGAAATAAAGATGAGAATATAAGATTTGAACCACTGATCAAAAGGCAAAGGGAAAAGTTAAACTGGAGAAAGATGATCCCAAACCCAAAAGATAACCCTCGATTTCAGTGGCCATTATACTGAACTCCCAAACATGAGGCTACAGATGAAAGGGGTGGGAAGCAAAATGAATAAGGGCGTAGTAGTTAAGAGCAAGTGTTGAGGGATAAGAGCAGCCAAACTATCAAAAATCAATACAAGCGTATTAATGGAGGAAACATGCAACTAGCAGATCAGCGTTTCAAATTGGTTATAACCCTATCCCAAACTCGTATAACCAATGTTGCCTTTTTCATGCATGCACCCCAATCTGTTATGCTGAACGTAACAGAATCTAATGCAAACAACTCAGAAAAATCACACATTTATAGCATTAGATTAATATTTTAAAAAAAAATTAAGGATACAAATAACTTAGCATACAATTACTAGCTGTATCACACTAAATTACACAAATGATGTCCACAGACGGCATACATCATAATTTAGATAAACAAACAGTTATCACACTTTACTTCGAACACACAGACTTGTGCACAAACATGCAGATGCATAAAACAGACATGCACGAGGGACTATTAACTTTTCTTTCCTCATTATTCTTAGTGAACGTACAGAGAGCACATGAAACTAGATTCAGATGTCGGGACAAGATTTTAATGTATACCGGTGAAAGGATCTGCTTGAGAACATGAGAAACGATCACCTCTACAGACTGAAGGTCAGCAACAGCAGCGCCAGCTTCACCATGCTGAAAAAGCATATTGTTAATAAAATCTAAATAGTGAATTTGCACCTAGAAATAGTGGCATTGATTGGTGAAATAGATAAAAGATGATGAGTAACAAACAAGGTGAATAGCATGACAAAAACGATAAATTACAATAATGCCTCGTATGTTTCTTTTCTATTTAAGAAGACTCCCAAGGGTATGAATTAACTTCCAAAGTTTATGGTTTGGCATTTAGCAAATTAGATGATTTTGCAAAATAATACGTATAATGTTATAATTCAAAGTGATTTCCTGAAACTGATTTTTTTTTTTTTTTTGCATAACTCTTAAAGCTTAATGCGATATATTGAAAATGTGACTAATTTTGCAATTAACAAATTGTAAATACCTTAAATCTAATCGAAAATGGGTTTTCCAGAATAATACTAAAGCACAGGGGTAACTGATGCATATAAATTTCAAGAATAAATTCAAAAGTAAAGTCATTTCATGGCCAAGACAGACTCGGAGGAAAAAAAAATCGAACTCTTAACAGAAAACTCACTATTCCCAAACCAAGTTCCATCTTTCCAGGGCCCAAACGGTCTGATGTCACCTGACCAGGCAGTGTGCAAACTGACAATGCAACACCCATTGTTCCAATCATTTCAGATGCACGTTTTGCTTCTGCTGCAACCTCAGTGAGGGAAAGGCCAGATGCGGCAGCAGCCCCAGCAACCTTCCATAAGTGGAAAAGAAATTATAGGAAAGCAAACATTGAGTTAAATAGGAAATTTGGACCCATTATCTTATTTTAGTTCTTTTGTTTACTAAAAAAAAGCTTAAAGATTCAGAAAATGAAAGGAAATGTCCAAAAAAAAAAAAAGAGATACAAGTCACTCCTCAGGAAACAAATTAACAGAAAAGTCCTATTAACAACAATCTAATAACGAACTGTTTCACACCACAGTTTGTTTCACACAACAAACTTTTTCTCTTCAAACTTAACCTGGAAGCACATTTTCAATAGAATTAACTAAGAATTTATAGATGTATTGAAATAGGCAAGCAAACATGCATACAAGTTAATTACCTAAGAATCTTACACCACATTCTATTTCCTGATAAAGGTCAAACACAAGAATGACATTGACCGTTAAAATTTTCAAATCACATCAATGAGTGATCGAGAATAGTCACAGAAAACCAAAGATGAGAACAAAATATGTGACAATTAAACTCGCACATCAAAGAATGCAAGCATTACAGCCGTCAAAGTTTCGCGTGTGAACTTGATTGCGCGAGAGAGAGAGAGAGAGGGCGCGAACCTTATGAACTAGAATGGTGCCTGCCAAACCTCTTCGCCCAGTTATGCCCCGAGGTGGAGGTAAAGCACAATCATCTCCCACAATCACAGTCTGCAAAATCCAAGCATATAACATGCTAAGTTCCATTGTCACACAGTATGCTCAGATAAAATTAAAATCGTAAACTATAAAGTTACCTCAACTTTGTAACCCTCAGATTTTGCTTGCTCAGCTGCCAAACCAAAATTCAATCGATCACCAGTGTAATTCTGCAAATAGATCACAAATCAATGATGCCATAAACAAAAACTAAATTACTAATTTATCAGTTTATGATGCTATTAATGTTCTAACAGTGACTGTTCCAGTAACCTTCATATTTAGGAAAATCAAACTTCTTATTTGTAAAGTAACATTACCGTAACAATCAGAAGACAACCCATTGGACCAGTAACAGCTCGGATACCCTGCAGTTTAATTATGTTTCACAACCATTCAATTTATAAAGAAGAGCCCACAAAATGGTTGTTCACGCAAGAAACAAAAAAGAAAGAATTCATACAGCTAGAATTGCATCAACTTGTGGAGAGGCAAAAACTTCTCCACAGATAGCAGCCGTGAGCATCCCTTCTCCAACAAATCCAGCATTTGCAGGTTCATGTCCACTTCCTCCTCCTTTGTTATCCAACATAATGACATAGCAAGCAACCAAAACTAAATTCAGGTCTTGAATAGAACCAGATAAGGCTTAACTTAAATTTACATATTAGTGGATCGATAGTTGCAATGATTGTTGTGCATCACACTATTCTATTAAACCTGTCCCTTTTCTAATAACCTCAAATGCCCCTTTTTTAATAACCTCGTAAGCAAAGAGCAAAGAGCAAGTCGCAGATGTTAATATTATGAATCCAAATTTTACATTCCAAATCTCTCAACTCAAGTGACGCCCATTACCAGAAAAGAACATTAAGAAGTTTAAGGTTCCCATTCGGTGTATTTGCAATTCTCAACCTTCTCTTAGATACATAAACAAGAAATGGTAACTGTTAAAGTGAGTTAATAGGTGCCCATTCACCGCAAAATACTATATACCTAAAAGGGTACAATATGGATAATTTACACATATAACACTATTCTACAATGTACATACACTCTAATTACAACATCAGTAGAAGTCCCGCTGATACGTGAAATCTGGGGAGGTCTAGAATTATGAAACGTTACGGTTGTTTCTAATAGACCTACATAAAAAAAATAAATACATATAATAAAATAAAATAAAAAATTAATAAAAGATGCATATTAAAATAATAAAGCAATAAATAAAATAGACATAAAAGATAATAATAAATAAATAAATATAAAATATGTACAAATAAAATATATAAATAAGTAACAAAATAAATGATACAATAAACATAGAATAGGCTAAAGACTAAAAATAAAACATAAAATAAGTAAATAAATACACAAGCAAGAAAGAAGACAAGTAAATAAATAAAACAAAGAAGTCATTACAGCAAAATGTATAAGCTACGGAAGGAAATGCTTAGGTTAAATAGCTAAGAGGAAAATAGTACATATTAAATGTTTGAGCTAAGTACAAACATAAAACTCGAAGGAAAATGTTTGAAAAACCTATGAGAAAGATAAAGATCTCTCTATGTAAGATCCTCTACCCATATTCTAGTACATCAAAGTTTTCTATTAATGGTCATGCCCTTTGCAAAACTAAATTTATAGCAGCATGAAAAATAATTGTCAAAAAAACTATAGTTAGATGAACATCTTCACAAGGAAATTTGGAATAAATCAAATGGAGCCAAAAAAAAAAAGGGGATAAAAATAGCAAAATGTGTGCACATAAATGAATATATTTCGTATAAGTACGACAATGCAACCATCTTTAAGTGTTAAAACACATTTAAGTTGACATAAGATTGCAATCAACAGGTTTTGAATGATTCTGGTCATCTTTTTCTTTGTACTTCTCATAGGTGTCGTCCTTACTTTCTCCCAATCTAAATGCAGTTTCTCAAAACAAAGATGAAGAGAAGGCAAATAGTGGTGGACAAACCTCATTGCAATAAGAGTCATGGGCATAAAGATAGAACCAAACAAGAAGCATTTGCTCAAGTCCTGCATAATCTTTAATGAACGCACAGTCTCCCTAAGATAATTATTGTTAATATCCAACTTGGTAGAAAGATATTTTCAAATTTCTCAAGGAATTAGTTAAAGAGCTAGCCAATTGATTTGCGAGAAGGTGAAGTTTATAATCGTTTATTGAGATACATTTATCTATCTAAAAAAACAGTAGACCTCTATTTGTTTTATCCTTTTATAGTAAACTAATGTACACGCAATATGTAGTGCTACATAATTGTTATCTATCAATCTCATATTTCTAGGTGGAGTAAGTTTAGGAGGATAAAGTTCAATCTCCTCCGGAACATGTGCAACTATTGCAAATCGTATGTTGAAATAGGCTTAACTATATAACTATAAATGGTAATCAGAAGCGATAAGGGGCTTGTGATAGTAGATAGAACATAAGCTGCTACTGAACAATGACACCTAAAGTATGCATCAGTGAGACCAGTGCTCATCGAAGTACAAAAGGAAGACACAAAACAGAGATATGTCACTAGAGAAGGAGATCAGCACCATTGGAGAAGGAACAATAGAAGTATACCAGTGCGAGCTTTTGGCTAGAAAAAAGAAAAGAAAGAAAGCAATTGTCGGCAACAAGTGGCGTTGGAAAAAAGCAAGAAAAATAACCGAGAAGTCTGTTCATCCAACTTCAAAAGCACTGGCAGCTTACTATGGCTACTTTCCTATCTCTTCAATGAATGAACTCTGTCTCACAGTAGCAAATATAATTCACTTTGAGTTCATCATTGAAGAAAAGCAACAAGAGGAGGGAGTCTACAACAGTAGAAAGAGGGTGTCGTGTTTGTTTGGATTTGGACTTTCATCCCATGTGAAAGTGAGTAAATTGACCCATTTCTCAATCACTATGAAATGCTATATGCCATGAAAAGGGTACAGTACGGATGATTTCCCCGGTTAACCCTGTACTACAATACATCTATACTGTCGATAGAATCATACTAAAAGAACACCCATAAGCAAATCAATTCCTTGCTCCCTTCTCTTCTCCCCCATACTACATTTTAAGTGCTCCATCTTTATCTTTCTAGTTTATTCTCTTGGTTTGGCCCTACATCTAAAATATATAACATCACATTAACTTTTCATCCATTTCTTTCTATTTTCCTAGATCTCAATCATCTTTGATTTGGTCAAAGCTTGTGCGTTTACTGGCATTTTATTGCTTTCATAGTCATGGAAACTATAAAACAAGGCCATAATTAAATGTTACATACACTATGGCCAGCACATTGCAAAAGCTAATAGACTAAGATCTACACTTTAATGTACCATCAACTTACCATTTCAAAGGTAAGTGATGATATATTTATAATACATTGTTTTAGTGTCAAATCTCCTTTGCTTCAATCTACATTCAACAGGTATATTTGCTTACTAAGCATTATGGCTTCCTTTTACCCTTGTCAATTGCTCCTCCACTTGTTTTATAAACACATTGATAGACCACTAAAGACATACTTTCACAAGAAGACTAAGTCAAGAGCAGATAATGTAATTAGTTGGCAATTATTAGCGGAAAACTAGGAAGAGTTGGCAATTTCACATTTTCAATAGAAGTGAGTTATTTGTTAGTTTCCGATTTTCAGTAGAGGTGAGTTAATTGTTGTTATCTACAATTAGGATTTATTATTATCAACAAGTAGGTCTCTAGGAGTCAAGTCTATAAATAGGTCTATAGTAATTGTCATTAGGTGTGCAATCTTTCTATTGTTAAGTATATTCTTAGAGTTTAGGTAGCTCGAATTGTCTTTTGTTACTAGTGTAGTTGTCTGTGAGATTCTCCAGTACTCTCTATATTAGTTTATTTACATTCAATAAACAATCATATTTTTCCTTTCCAAATAGTTTTCTTTATTTCCTTCTAGTTCTACCAATTTGGTATTAGAACACTTCGATTCTACAATGGCCGTCGGTACCTGCAACTCTTCTTCTGCACCACAACCACCTCCACCACCAACAAATCTAACACACAACTTCAACAGAAACTAATCAATCTCTCAAAATAGTACTCCAACAACTCAACACTCTTCCACAACAATTGGCTTCATTAACAGCACAATTGCAGAGGTTGGATAATCAAATCGCAGAGGTAGCACAACAAAAGTTTCAAAATAGCCGACAAACCTTTAGTGGAGAATCCAATCGACCTCTGAAGAAAAAGAATGTTATTATTGAAGAGGACGAAGCATATGCTGAATGGGAAAATCATCACCCCTGAAGAATCCTTGCAAAGATGGATTTTCCTAGATTTGAGAATGGAGATCCACAGGGATGGATTTTGAAAGCAAAAAAATATTTTCAACATTACCAAACCTCGGAAGATTAGAAAGTTGATGTGGCTTTGATGTATTTGGAAGGGGAAGCCTTGGAGGTGTTTTCATGGATCAACAGCGACCGGATCATAAATGATTGGCAAGAGTTAGTCAGAATATTACATGAACATTTTGGTCTAGCCGAGTTTGTCAATCCTAATGAGCACCTTTGTCCAATCCTGCAAACAGGAACTGTTCAAGAATACCGTCAAGAGTTAGCTAGGAGGTCAACACGAATATCTAATTGGCTAGAACACTATTTATTGGGAGTTTTTCTAAATGGTCTCAAAGAAGAACTTCGATTGGATGTGCGTATTCAAAGGAATGTATACAAGGCCATGAGCCTAGCACTGGAATATGAAGCAAAACTGGCAATAACAAAGGGTATTTGCAGAAGTCAAACAGGTGGGGCTAGGTCTTCTTTGGCAACTCGAGGTAATTGTTACTCTCCATACAATACAAACACCTTAACTTTTACTGTCAGGAACTCGACAACGGGCGAAAAAGTGGCTAGTTTTGTCCAACGACAACTTACAAGGGAACAACAAATCCGAAAGGATAAAGGCTTGTGTTTTCGTTGTAATGAGAAATTCGAACCTAGCCATCATTGCAAGTAGTCGACTTTGGCAGTTATGGAAGCTGAAGAGGGAGAGACAGATTTCGGTGATGAAATCTTGGAAGTAGAGGAAGAAGACATGATGGTTGAGATGGCAAAAATTTTAACGCATGCGATTTTAGGCAAAACATCAGGCACTACCATGAAAATCCAGGGAAAAATTAAAGGGAGGGATGTCCTCATCTTGATCGACAGCAGATCAACCCACAACTTATATCGGACAAGGTTGTTATTGACCTTCATCTTCAATTAATTCAAGTCCCTTCTTTTGGAGTGCAGAGGCAATGGGGACATAATCAACTATAACACACTATGTAAGAGAGTTGGTGGAGTTGACGTGGTATTGGGGATTAGATGGCTTGCCTCTTTTAACACTGTCCAAGCATAAGATGTTCATGATATTTAATTACAAGCGAAAGAAGTACAAATTGCAAGGAGAAGTGAAGCCAAGAGTTGATGGAGTAACCTTCAAAGCTATGCAAAAGCTAATCCACAACGAGAAGTAAGGAGTATTGTGCCAAATTATTAGACAGCCTGAAACTCCAATAAGCCAAGAGAACATCATTGCTGACATCCAAAACCTACTCAATGATTCTCATACTATTTTCCAAACACCACATGGAGTCCCACCTAACCAAACCCAATCCCATGCCATAAATATCCTACCAGATGCCAAATCGCCAAACATTCGACCATACAGATATCCTTTTTACCAGAAAAATGAGATTAAACGTCTGGTTAATGAATTACTTGACGAAGGATTAATACGTCCAAGTTCCAGCCCATTTGCTAGCCCTATTTCACTAGTAAGAAAGAAAGATGGGAGTTGGAGATTTTGGATTGACTACAAGAGTTTGAATAAGATTATCATTGCAAATAAATATCCCATTCCAAATATTAATGAGGTGTTGGATGAGTTACATGGAGCCTCTTTCTTCTCCAAAATCGAACTTCGCTCTGGATATCACCAAATTCGAATGAAACCTGAAGATGTCCGCAAAACAGCATTTCGAACATACTCTGTTCACTATTAGTTTTTAGTCATGCCCTTTGGTTTGACCAATGCTTCCTCTACATTCCAGTCAATAATTAATAATTTATTTCGACCCCATCTTCGACAATTTATCTTGGTTTTCTTTGATGATATTTTGGTGTACAGTCCTAACCTTGAGCAGCACAAAGAACATTTAAGGATTACCCTCACTCTCCTCCAAGAAAATTGTTTTTTGGCTAATAGAAAGAAGTGTTCCTTTTCTAAACAAAGAATGGGATTTCTCAGTCATGCCATTTCTAATCAAGGAGTTGAGGTAGATCCAGACAAGATCAAAGCAATTGTTGATTGGCCACAACCCCAAAATGTCAAGCAATTGAAAGGATTCCAAGGACTCACCGGTTACTACCATCGATTTGTCCAAGGTTACAGAATTCTAGCTCGTCCTTTAACCAAGCTAACCAAGAAAGATTCTTTCAGGTGGAATAAGGTGGCTGCTGAAGCTTTCTCTAAACTCAAACAGTTACATCTGTATCTATTTTAAAGCTTCCAAATTTTTCCCAATCATTCACTGTTGAATGTGACGCTTTATCACAAGGTGTAGGAGCTGTTTTATCACAAGAGGGCCACCTGATTGCTTTTTACAGTAAGGGATTTTCTTTCTCAAACAAATTTAAATCTGCATATGATAGGGAGTTACTTGCACTAGCACTTTCTTTGCAAAAATGGAAGCATTATATTCTAGGGAGGCAATTCTTTGTAAAGACTGATCATTGCAGTTTGAATTTTTTATTGGAGCAGAAGATTGCTACTAGTGAACAACGACGACTTTTAATCAACTTCTACCCTTTGATTTTACTATCATATATCGAGCTAGAAAGGAGAATATTGTGCCAGACTCTATCCCGTCGACCTCATTTTATGCAGTTATTAGTTCCTTTTCCAATAGAATTTGATAAGCTCCCGACACTCCTACAACAAGACCTCGTGACTACAAGAATTATAGAGCAATTATAGAAAGATCCTGCATCTGTTCCTAATTATTCTAGCCAGAATGGATGCCTTTATTTTCAAGGAAAGTTTGTCATCCTAGCTGATTTGCCTTTAATGGATAAGCTTATGGCTGAAGCACATGATACCCCTTCTAGTGGGCATGGAGGAATTCTCAAAATAATCAAGAGGCTTTTCTACTGGGATGTTTTGGCCAAATATGTAGAACGATGTTAAAAATTATGTTCAAAACTGCTTCGTACGTCAACGAAACAAGTATGAGATTATCTCCAGTGGGTTTGCTTCAACCACTGCCGATCCCACAGAGGTAATGGGAAGACATCTCAATGGACTTCATTAACGGAATGTCGAAATCCAATGGATATGATACTATTTTGGTTGTGGTGGACCGATTATCCAAATATGCCCATTTTGTGGCACTAACTCACCCATATTCCGCAAAAATAGTTGTTGATGTGTTTTGGAGGGTAATTGTCCGGTTACATGGTGTTCCAAGAAGCAGATTATCAAATAGGGCCAGATTGTTCACCAATTCCTTTTGGACAGAAATTTTTAAGCTTAATCAGACAAAGTTGCAGATGGGGACAGCTTACCACCCACAATCAAATGGACAAATGGAAGTCAAATCGTTGCTTGGAGGCTTACCTCAGATGCTTTGCAAGTGAGAAGCCGAAGATTTGGAGTCATTTCTTGTGTTGGGCAGAATTTTCATTCAACACCAATTTCCATACAGCAACAAACACTACTCCTTTCCATGCTATGTATGGTCGTGACCCTCCCGCCTTACAAGTGTATTGTCACGGCAATACTCACATAGCAAAATCGGAAGAACAACTTGTTGAAAGGGATGCTATATTACAGGTTTTAAAGGACAATTTACTCAAAGCTCAAAATCGAATCAAGGCACATGCGGATAAGAATCGTAGAGAAAAATCATTTGAAATTGGTGATGTTGTCTTCTTACGAGTCCAACCATACAAGCAACATTATTTAGCTAGGCATGTGTATGACAAGCTTTCGCCTTGGTTTTTTGGTCCTTATAAGATTCTCAAACGTTGGGGTCCAAGTGCGTATGAACTAGAGCTCCCTGCTAACACCAAGGTGCATCCTATTTTCCATGTCTCACTACTTAAAGAAGCTAAGGGACAACTCTCCACCAATTCGCCAGCTCCATTATCTTTGAATTCCAATTGGGAGTTTGATGTGGAACCTCAAAAAGTATTGGCTCACTGTTGGATAAAGTATGGTGATGAATTAGATCTAGAATTGCTCATCTTATGGCAGAACCGTCCTTCTGAAGATGCCAGCTGGGAATCATATGACCTATTATAGCAATGACATCCCTATTTTCACCATAAGGACAAGGTGACTTTCCAAAGGAGGGGTAATAATAGACCACTAAAGACTTACTTTCGGAAGAAGACTAAGTCAAGAGCAGATAATGTAATTAGTTGGCAATTATTAGAGGAAAAATAGGAAGAGTTGGTAGTTTCACATTTTCAGTAGAAGTGGGTTACTTGTTAGTTTTTGATTTTCAGTAGAAGTGGGTTACTTCTTGTTATCTACAATTAGGATTTATTATTATCTACAAGTAGGTCTCTAGGAGTCAAGTCTATAAATAGGTCCATAGTAATTGTCATTAGGTGTGCAATCTTTCTATTTTTAAGTATATTCTTGTAGTTTAGGCAGCTCGAATTGTCTTTTGTTACTGGTGTGGTTGTCTGTGAGATTCTCCAATACTCTCTATATCAATTTATTTGCATCCAATAAACAATCGTATTTTTCCTTCCCAAAGCGTATTCTTTATTTCCTTCTAGTTCTACCACACATCTACTTTAGTTGACAGATCACACAAGTTGTCCACAACTAGTGGCATAGAGACAAAATTAATGTGGGACTTAGCATAGGATCTAGTCATGGGCCAAGGAATTCCTCTCCTCCCCCTTTATTGATGTTTGTTTCCTTCCTAGATAGACCCTTTGTTGATTTTATGCTAAAGTTTTTGATCGTCTTATCCAATAGAAATATGCCCTTTAAATAGGCCTTATAGCAATAGAGTCATTAGGAATTATTATAGAGATTTTAGGATCCCTCCAATTTAGGAATTATCCTAACTAGAATAAGATCTCTCTAATTTAGTCTCCTATTAAAACAAACTTCTAAAATAATAAAATTTTCCTAAATATTAATGCTAGAATGAAAAATACTACAAAAAAAAATCCTCCCAATTTGTTAACCTTCGATCACTCCCTTCCTTTTAGTCCATCTTCTTGCATATTTATTCCCCAAAATTGCATCTTCTAATCAACATTAGTTACATGATCTTACACACAAAATAAGAAAAGAAAGATTTTAAATTATGAAGTCCACGGGCATAGATCATCACCTTTTACCACAGTTGTAATTATGTCATTAATTTTTTTGAAAATTATTATGCCATTAACATTTTCTCACCAGACTTACAATGTGGTCCAACCCAACCTCACCGTAGAACAAAAACAGAATTTAAGGCATGCATACCATGAGTTTCCCACTTTGAAATTAAAGTGCAAACACTTTTCAAGTACAGTAGAAGGTTACCAACCTGATATAATTGCAACTTTGTCATATGCAACACCTGAAACATCAGCACGTAACACAACCTTGACCTGTATGTTAAGAAAAAGAAGATATCAATGGTAACTTGGACTTACCTATGTAAGGCCTATTTAAACCACAACTGCAAAATTGTTGTCAGACAAGCAATCACCTCAGGAAATCCATCCAAGTATTGCAGCCCTGGATATGTTTCCACAAGGCCCTCAATGAATTCAGTCACAACATCTGCCAACACAAGTCAAGAAAGAAAGATAAAAGTTGCTTGATTTGGATCTAATTCTCTTATATTCAACAAACAAGCAATTCAAAAGCGAAGATTATAATTACCATTCATTTCTATCTGTAAAACTACTCAACAAGTCCGCATAAGGCACATATCATAAGCCATAAGTAACAAAATGACATCTTCGATAGACTAATGTGAATACCCCTAAACTTAGAGAAAGTTTCATGCTTATTAAATGAAGCTATTTTTTCTTATATTGAAAAACTGACCACCCTTTCTTTCAATGCAACTATATTAGCCTTTTTATCAGGTTATTGTCTATTCTTGTTCTCTTCCATCATCTCCTGGTACCCTTTTCTTGTTAAGGGAAAGTTTTTGAAAGATAAGATGTGGCCACCTATAAGTAGTTTATTACAGACGCAGTCTGGCAAATCAGTACTGTCAATACTATAACAAGTGAAGCCACGAAAGCCAAGCTGAAGAGATTTGTGGTTTTACATGTTTTCTTAATAGATTCTATCATTCACTCAACCGATCCAAGGAGTATAGACATAGAAAAGTCAAGGTGTTAGGCCCCTTATGATTCATTTTCAGTAATTTTACTGAAACTGTAGGAGCCAAAATTTTAAATAATGTCAAATAAAGTGTCTCAAAAGAATTTTACTGTGCTTTATTGTGAAATATTCAACACAATGAGCATATTAAGAAGACTAAAAGATGCAGATTTTTCCAGCTGCAAGATGCAATTACAGAAGTATGAATTTTTCACTAAGTCATATCTATCTTTTCTTTTTATGAAGCCGTTTCTTGGTGTGAAAGCTCTTTTCATTTTTGTTACCAACAATGTCAACAATTTTCTGGCAAGGGCCCTACTGCATGATCTCGTCACTGGACGATTAAAAGAGAAATCCACCTTCCTTCCCTTATGGTGTTCTTCCCTTTGGAGGAAGAATCGATGTTGAATGAAAGTTAGCAACTCCTGATAGAGCTAGCTGAATAAATTACAGCTGAAGTAACTAATGTTTTTTTTAATGATTTCCATCCCTTTATTCATTGATAATTCTGCTGTTATATAGGCAAAAAAGGAAAATAACAATCCACCTAACTAGGACTCCTATTATAGTAGAACTCTATTATGAAACAAAAACCATAAAGGATCTTTCATACTATCTTAATATAATCTTCTATTATTTATCCTGTCTAACTAAATTCTCCAGCCTTCTCCAGCTTATCAGCCGTTACCCCTCTCCTTTGATAAGTTCTACCCACAAAAGCATCCTTATCATTTTCCTACCATCAAATTTAACAAAAGTATATTAAACATACCAATCTTGACTCAAAGCCTCTATGTAAAAAATAAAATATAAAACATTCTGAAGCATTTAAGACTTGGATTCAAGAAGTCATGTTGCAAAATACAGAAAAAGTAATAAATAAAAATCAACATATTCAGTCCAGACAATATAATGAAGAAAATGCAACGAATGAAAATTTCTTCATTACTTAGCATCACAAGCCAAGTCGGTGGCAGTCCCAACACATCTAGAAGTGATGAAAATTCCTACCAACTCAACCTTAAACACTAACGATTGCCAATGGTCTGAAAATTTTGAACATTTGGGCCAAGAAAACAACACCATGGTGCTACCAGTATGCGTATGTCCAAGTTAAGATCACTAGTATCAGAGACTCGTAGTAAAATTCAATTTTTTCTCATAGGGTCGACTTTTTCTTCGGCTTCCCAAATCTGATGCAGCCCAGATTGAGGACTAATCAGAAAATTTAAGCTGACAACTTAAGCAATTATCCATTGTCATAAGTCAAACCTTTCTTCGTTTTCGACAATCCATCTCCGTCTCACAAAATGCATTTCATTCTCAATGAACTCACACTATATGCCATTTCATACATTCTTCCTCAGCAACCCAATAAAATAAAAGCAACCAGTCGCGCTTATTAAGAAACGAAAAGAGTAGAATCCATAGCAATATCAAAACAAGCTATTTCTTTCCTTCATGTTTCCACTTTCTCGGCATCCAAACATAGAGAAGAACACAAACAAAAGTACGGAAAAAAAAGACCATGACTTTTTATAAAATAAAGAGACAAAGGGACAAAGTAGGCCAACCATCGGGGTTGTTGATGAGTTTCTTCCCTTGAAAAGCCATAGCGAAGTCGTTGACAACAATCGAAGACAACCCAGATGAATTCAGCGTAAAGGAAGACCAAGTGAGCAGGCCTCAAGTACCCACAACAACTACGCTATATATATATATATATCTAAACTCCTTTTAAGTAAATTTATATTTTTCTTCGATGAATTGGGAGATAAATCTATAGATTAAAAGTTCGCTCAGTCTGTAATATGTTAACAAACCAATGAGAAGATGACAAATAACAAACTCCTGTGATAGTATATTATATATGTAAGTAAATAGTTAGGTTAGAATAATGAGGCGGGACTTGGCTTTTCACAATGTCTGTTTCCTGTTCCGACAAGAAATGCTATGTTTAATTACTAATACGCCCTCGTAGTCTTTTTCTTTCACCTTTTGCTAGCTACTGTACTTGAACTCGCTTAGGCTTCGGGATTTAGGATGATTCTCCAAGAGTTTGCTCTTCTTAAACTCCGTCGTGTTTGTCATAATCGTGCCGAAAAACACGCTTCAGAATTTAAATAAAAATGTAAATAATTAAATATATTTATTAAAGTGTAATTTGGTTCTGCTTCTACGTTTTTTTATAGTTTTCAGTTTTTATTTTTAATTTTTTATATTTTTTTAATAAAAAAAAAATTTTTTTG